>CM076571.1:925976289-926576289 GCA_034641835.2 Pinus albicaulis | reverse complement strand
ATTATGTAATGGTTGCACTAAAACTCCTGCATCAAGTGAATAATTACAAAACAATAATGCCACTTTAAATGAAATCTTTGGGAAAATATATTATTCATCATTAGAAAAGGTTATGCACTATGAAACTGCAAAATACATATGGGATAAATTGTAGGTTATTCATGAAGGAAAAGCAAAGGAATATTGTTCATCAGAATCAACAAGAAATCATGTTTTTAAAGAAAAAAATGATATATCAAAATATGTGTATGTTATGTGAGATGGAGTCATTGATTCAGAAGAAGATGAGTTAGAGGAATTTCTTGAACTTATAAGAAAACTTGATTTTTCCTGGAAAAAGATTAAAAAATTAAGGATAAGTTTCATGCATATGATAACAAGGATCATGTTAAATCAATAAATGTTGCAGTATAATATAAACAATATTGTGAAGGACTTGAAGATGAGATCATTTCCCTAAAATCATATCTAGAAAAGTAAAACTAACAAAATGAAGAGATAATTCAAGTATTTTAAGAACAAGGGAAGGGTCTGAAGAAAGAGACCATCAAATTAAATAAACAATTAAAAGTATGAAGAAAGGTTGAAGAAGGAACGAGGAGGAAATATCTAAAAAAGGAAGAGCAATACCAAATAATGGAGGTTTAGGTAAACATTCTAAACGGTAAATTAGATGAAAAGAATAAACACTTAAGATTTCAAGACAACACTAAGATTTTGACAACATTCTTAGTAGTTAGATATATCCTTCCATTAAATCTAGTCTTGGTGTCCATAAAATTGTAAAAGGTGATTCTAGTTCACAAAATTATGTAAGAATCTTGAAGGATAACAACATGACATCTGAAATTCCTCTTAAAGAGATAATATTTGAACGAGATCAATATCCAAGGAAGATGAATTTTCAAAAATATTCATTTAATCCCACTAATAGAACTATTAATCAATTATCTCCTCTGATCAATAAGTTTGAATGATTTATGTGTCATAATTAAGGGCATGTTGTATCCAATTGAAAAAGTAGACTGTTTCAATATCAAGCAAGTAGCCACTTCACAAGAAGATCATCATCTCCCAGGTACTCAACTCTCTTTAAGGGATATTTTTGTGCTTGCAACATATTTGGTCACAAATATATTGATTGCAATAGAAGGAATATGAAACATAAATATTATGATTCCTTTTCTCCCTTTTCAGGTCATATAAGATGATATTCTTGTAACAAGTTTGGGCATGTAGCAAAACAATGCAGGAAAAAATCAATGGATCTTCATAAACAACATGGAAAGTAATCAGAGAAGAATATTTTTGTCAAAATATCTAAGAAATATGGAACCACCAAAACTTCTGATATTAAGGAGAATGAAGAAGAACAAAGAAGGTGTGACCTTGTTTTCTAATTTGAAGATGAAGATGAATGGTACATAAAAAATGGATTCTCTCATCACATGACTAAAGATAAGAACAAGTTTGAAGCTATCAGGAAAAATAAAATGGTAAAGTTATTCTAGGAATAATTCTCCAGCAAGAGTTCTAGGAAAAGGTAAATCCAAACTTGACAAGTGTAGAAAATAAGTTGATGCATTACTAGTTCAAGGTATAAAGTATAGGAAAATTAGCTGATAAAGGACCTATAATTTTGTTTACATCAACTAAATGTACGGTTATAGATGAAGAAAATTAAAAGGTTTTAGCAAGGGGATACAAAAATCTAGATAAATTATATGTGTCAGTAAAGAAGAACTCACATAGAAATGGGGAGGATAGTTCCTCTTCCTCAAATTCAGAGTGAAATAAGATGGTTCCCATTGCATTCCATTGTTCCTAAAATAATACTTCTATTAGTGAATGGAGAAGTAATGTGAGGTATATAATCTCATGGAGAGAAGGTAATTATTATGAGGTCCTCAGAATAACTAGTGTAGAAACTCAGTGGGGGGATATGCACATGTATATCTTGATAATGAGACTCCGTGTTGTTTTAATATTCATTTGGTATTAGTGAAATTGAATCTGACGTAGTAACAGTGAACATGAATATACATTACAAGCTCAAGGTGAGTTGTGGTTATGAAAATTCAACATTTTACTTTATGTACATGTATATATGAAGGAAATTTATGTATATACATGAGTTTTGATCTAGATAGTCATGTATGTTTCTCTGAGATGAATAAATAATGAGACAGTCTCAGGGAGATTTTCTGATATGCCTCAATCAATTATTATTTGACTTTTTGGTTCTGACATTGATTGGTTATGGTCTGTTGATGATGATTAGATGCTACTTAGAAATGATTTTGGTGTACAATGGTTCATGATATGTTGAAATTTTTTATTTTTGCTATGATTATTTGAAGAAATTTTTGATTGATAATGGAGATACGATCAGATTTGAAAGTGAATAGTTGGCACAGGTCCATTGGGAGCATCTGTTATGCTTATAATAAGAACATTATTGGAATTATGATTTCTTGAGCACTCCCTATTCCATAATGATGTTCATGATAAGTAAATATATCATTGGTGAAGTATTGTTGATTCTACTGAATACACATATGTTGTTTTCATTAGTAATGATGAAGTCTTGGATGATAAATATATATTGTTTAAGTTTCACTTGGTGAAGTTGATCCTACGTGATACACTTGATGAAATGGATGAGAATTCTATGATACTTATTGACATTGGTTGATGATGATGAGCTTATTATTCACTCACTTATATGTTGTTTTCATTATGTCATCAATGATGCATAAGTTGAACATAATGAAGTTATAGATTATGCTTATATGTTGCTTGAGCTACAATGCACAGTTCTGTGTGATTCTCACATATGTTGTTGATACATGGTAATGATGAATGTATATGTTACATATATGCTACATATGATGATGTGTATGCTGCTTGATGATTTTTTCTCTTCTTGTGTGTTACGTGGATTAATCCCTCTTGCGGAAAAGAGAGATCTCCCTAGTACTCCAGCGAGTAATTAGAAACAAAGATCCATTTGAAAGCCTTTTCCACTAAATTAATTGCATTTAAAAATTATTATAATAAAGTACAGAGGACATGCCCCTACCTTTAAATCCAAACGTTTGATGCAACCTTTTGTCCCATTGCTCCAAAGTGGTTTCTCCAAAGATTAGAACCTCCAATCAAAGACAAGACAAAGAATCAATGCATATTCAACATATAATAATCAGAAAATGCTAATCCAACTTAGTGATCAAGGAGTCTAATTATTTAAATTATTCTAATAAGCATAGAAACAAAGCAATGAGAAAAATAGATCCATATGTATTATCTTGAATAAAAAGAGTAATATTGCAACTTGATGCCTTGATGTCATACAGATTTCTCCCGGGGTCCAGAACAATCATTTCTCCTTCAGTCTGATAAGACTTACTCTATGAATACCAGAATGGAATTATAGACACAAGGGTGTGATCATTGTCATGCCAAAAAAAACTCACTAGTGCAGGGAGTATGCACCCTTATGAACTCTCTTCAGCTTAGAAACTATATGAGTTAGTTATTATCATTCACAATCTACCATGTGTGTACCCTTCAACCTGAAACTTGAGCTCAATTTATAGGGAAACGGAGGTAGTTTTACTTCCATGAAGAGGGGGATGGATTCCTCTCATGAAGGTATTTGAGCTCCATGTACCAAGGGATAATATCCATGAGTGGAGGGATAAAGCTTAAACTGATCGCGACTCTAGAAGCTTCTAGTTGGGAGAATATTCGACCAACTAGGCTTCTAGAATTTACTTTTTTCTTTTATTTTATTTTCACGGGGGTGCGCAGGTAATAGTGGAAAAAAGTGTGGGAGTTGCCACAGTTTAGGGACAGAACATCAGCGCATGCGCAAGGAAAGGCTAGAAAAATCACGTAGGTAGAATTTTAAGGGTTTTAAATAGCTTTCTCCATTTCAAAGACTTGATTTAGGAACATTGGTGTATTTTAACTCTAAGGGAACATGATATGGATGGTGATAGACCCGTATGAATAGTCAAATGTCATGGTGACAAAATGACATGTAACAGATTGCCCCCTAAAGTGCGAAGTCTGAGGTTATTCTGAAGAGTGAAGTGCTTTATCATTCCAAGGATTGGATTGGAGACATCGGTCGAAAACTTGTAAACAAATTCAATGAAAACATATATATATATATATATATATATATATATATATATATATATATATATATATATATAATATATATATATATATATATATATATATATATATATATATATATGTTTTCATTGAATTTGTTTACAAGTTTTCGACCCATATATGTATATATGGGTGAAAATGTGAATTTGGGTTACACTTTTGTGAGAATCGAGGGCGGAAAATTTTTTTCGGCAATAGTTCGGCCAAACTATTAGATAGTTTGGCCAAAATTTTTGAGAAAGTTCGGGCAAACTCATTTTTCCATTTAGATTGACAGCGTACTGACGGCGTGGGAAATTTTTTTTTTTACTGGAGATGGGAAAACCAGCAACAATAGTTTGGCCGAACTTTTAGTTCAGTCGGACTATTAGTTCGGCCAAAATTTTAAAATAGTTCGGCCGAACTCATATTTTATAAATACATCACATGTGAACTATTCTCATTTTCGCGTGTTTTTGTTCTCATTTTATGTGTTTTGTGCGTTTCTATTTCTGTTGCTCTGTTGCTGATCATATTTTGTTGAATTGTTGTGATGACGTTAAGCAAATTCTGTGGTGGTGCTGCTGCTCTATTGCTAATCATATTTTGTTGAATTGTTGCAGTGACGTTAAGCGAATTTCCAGGTAAGTATAATCCACCAGTTTTCCTTCTCTGAAACCATTGAATTTTATCTGTTTCAAGAGAATTATGGGTTTTCTAAGCTACTCTTAGGGATGTAGTGAAGTGCAAAATCGCTACTTAGTTTTGATACTTTGTTTTTTTGGCTTTTTACAACATTAGAGTTGTAACTGTGCAATCATTGCAAAAGCTCAGCTAAATCTTTGTTTACAGAAATTGGTGATGAGGGGACTTGAAACTTATTTCTCAAGTGTGTTTCATAGGGGAAAATATCTAAGTCTCAAAAACTGTTAATATTTCTGTATCAAGTAGCAATACACCCCAGTCAACCTTTTGTTAGCAGGAAAAAAATATTAGATTTTCAATTGAAAGTAGAATGCCCCGGCTATACCTAAAAGGCCATTGATTCATGTTTTCTATCTCTGTTTTATATCTTTTTGAAGCTAAATTTAGGGTATTATACAAAAACCCATAATTTTTGGTCAATCAAAAGTGGTGTAAATGAGGGTTTTTGTTTTGTCTCAGCTTAAATTCCCCTCCTTTGTTGATGAATGTGCTAGGTCAAAAAGGGACAGATATAAGGATTCAATGATTCCAAATGTAGAAAGGGAGATGGAACTAAATGAGATGATAAGTGAAAATTTTGTGTTTAACTAAAAGCAGACCGGGGATTTGACGAACTATATTCTAGATTCATACATATGATTGGGATGATGAAAACCAAAAACATTGGTAATATGTCACTTTTTATAGAGATATGGTAGAGAGAAACAAGATAGAGCATTTCTTGAATATTTTTTTTGCTGTAAAAAAAATCTTTTTGTTCTATTTAAATTTTATATTTACAAGAAAATTACAATGATTATGCAAAATTTCCCCTCCAAAATGATCCTCAGGGGGAACCTGGAGTATCATTTGTTGTTAACTATCACTGGTACTTGGGTGTTGTGAGAGTCACCAATTTAGATCTTCCTGCCTCAGATTTTTGGCAAACTAATAATTCTTTATGTAACTCAATTGCATGTTTTGACAACAGATTTTTCTTAATATAAATTCCCCAGTTACGGTTTAAAAACTAAAAACTTAAAAGTCACCAAAAATATTGACAAGAAAACATATAGGTCACTTAGCATTGTAAAGTTATACTTGTTTGCACTTGCTCTGAAGATGAGATTTCCTAAGTTCCTAAAAAAATGACAACATGAGCAGAAACACACAAATGAAAGAATTTCGCCAGCTGTGCACCACCAATTATCATTCATTATCGTCACTCATCATCCAAATCAGTTAAATATTAAATAGTGTCCTCTAAAGAGATAGATGGACTAATAGGGCCGTGGGGAGTAATACTATGGGACATCAAAACATCCCTGTTGGTGGGGTCTGTTAGACAAAGAAAAAAAACCTTGATTAATATCTGTCTAATCTCCTATGTAGATGCGCCATTAATATAGAGCAAATAAACAGATACAGTACAGATCAAAAAAGACAAAATCACCAGTATTTATAGTGCTAAAACCCACACAATGTATAGGCCCTAGGGGAAACATCGGGATGGACATGAATTCCTGCAGAATCTTATGAGAAACCAAGGTAAGAAATAAAAATCCATTTAAAGAAGAATTTCTTCTGCTTGCCTTGGGCTGATTCATACAATAGCAGCAACAAAAACATAGATTGTTGAGGACCACAATGTAATTAGATTTGTTTTCAGTTACAGAGAGGAATTGAAATAACTCTTACTCTTGAGTTAGATGATAGTCCTTAGTTCAGCTCTGTGTATTGACAGTTAGCTGTTGATTCATACAATAGCAGCAACAAAAAACACATATTGTTGAGGACCACAATGTAATCAGATCTGTTTTTAGTTACAGAGAGGAATTGAAATAACTCTTCCTCTTGAGTTAGATGACAGTCCTTAGTTCAGCTCTCTATATTGACAGTTAGCTCAACAGATTTATTAGGGGAATATAGATCAGTTTAAGCAAAGGGAAACAAATCATCTGCTATTAACTATCACTGGTACTTTACTTTTAGAAATAATAGTAATGGTTACGTATTAGTTACTGAATAAGCTTAATCTGTGGAAACCTGTAATCTAACTATTCATCCCATATTATAGAAACATTGCTTATCTCTACTAATTTTTTATCATGTAATTGTATCGAATTCTCATATTCACTGTGCTCTAAATACATATTTTCTTTACATATTGATAGGCCTAATAAGTGGTTATAGAAGATTCCAGAATATACTTCAAAACCAAAAGTGATTTGATAAAAACACATTAGCCAATAAACAAACCATTGAAACCAAAAGTGATTTGACACAAAACATAGGTTTTAACCTTATACAGGTAATTGTTTCAAATAGATTCTTAATTTAAAATGAAAACTATTCAATGTAAAACACATGCATTCTTATACACCCTTATGTCTACGTAAAGTATTTTGAGTGATTCCATGGGTCCTCTACACCCTTCATAGGGTATAATTGGGACAGGTAGTGTTAACTTCTACAAGTTCTATAGGCAGAGTTTGTAAAGGTCTAGGTAGCCTCTAGATCTAATATTTTATGAAAGGTGACATATCAAGTAAATGCCCCTACAGTCAATCTCTGGAATAGATCTAAATAGAAGTTTTTCATTTTCATATCCATGGTCTCAAACAATGAGAGAGAAAAAAAACCTTTTATATTCAATGTAAAACAAAAATTATCCATAAAAGCTTCCCATTGAAACCAAAAGTGATTTGATACAAACCATACGTGATTTTATTCAATGGCAATGTGTATCTTGAATATCTAGCCTAGTTATGTAATTGGTATGATATCCTTTTAGAAAAATATTTTCTAATGAAGCAAATATATCCATAGTGATCCACTGATATTTATTTACAGACAACTATTCCATTTTGGACTTTTATATCTCAAAAGTATGCTCATTGAATTTATGCATCTATATTTTTAAACTACTTGAAACTATTTTATTGCACCATAGGATTCATTTCTATATATCTCCCATTTTAATGGGGTGTATCACATTTCGAGAAAAACACTTTAGCCATAAAATTTTCCCATTGAAACCAAAATTAATTTGATACAAAACATAGGCTTTAACCTTATATAGTTAATGTTTCAAATATATTTTTAATGAAATGAAAAATATTCAATGTAAAACACATGCACATTAACATATAATTGTGATACTTTCCCTTCTTTTCAACTTAGTGGACATCATTCTAGAAAAATCCCTTTTAATGAAGCAGATATATATCCATAGTGGCATTGATATTTGTTCACAAACAACTCTTCCATTTTGGACTTTTATATCTCAAAACTATGCTCATTGAATTTATGCATCTATATTTTATTACAACATAGGGATCATTTCAATATATCTCCCATTTTAATGGGGTGTATCACATTTCGAGAATAACACATTAGCCATAAAAGTTTCCCATTGAAACAAAAAGTGATGTGATGCAAAACATATAGGTTTTAACCTTATATAGGTAATTGTTTCAAATAGATTCTTAATTTAAAATGGAAAATATTCAATGTAAAACACATGCATTCTTATACGCCCTTATGTCTACATAAATTAGTTTGAGTGATTACATGGGTCCTCTACATCCTTCATAGGGTATAATTGGGACAGGTAGTGTTAACTTCTACAAGTTCTATAGGCAGAGTTTGTAAAGGGCCAGGTAGCCTCTGGATCTCATCTTTTATGAAAGGTGACATATCCAGTAAATGCCCATATATCTAAATAGAATTTTTTCATTTTCATATCCATGGTCTCAAACAATGAGAGAGAGAGAAAACCTTTTATATTCAATGTAAAACACAAATTAGCCATAAAATTTTCTCATTGAAACCAAAAGTGATATGATACAAAAAATAGGTTTTAAACTTATATAGTTTAATTATTTAAAATAGATTTTTAATAAAATGAAAAATATTCAATGTAAAAAACATAGTATTTAGAAACAAAAATTAATTTGGTACAAAACATAGGTTTTAACCAAGTATATAGTTAATTGTTTTGAAAATGTATTCTTAACAAAATGAAAAATATTCAATGTAAAACACATGCACATTAACATATAAGTGTGATATTTTCCCTTCTTTCCAACTTAGTCCATCCTTCTATAAATATCTCTTTTAATGAAGAAAATATATCCATAGTGATCCACTAATATTTGTTCACCAACAACTATTCCATTTTGAACTTATATACCTCAAAACTATGCTCATTGAGTTTATGCATCTATATCTTTAAACTACTTTAAACTATTTTATTTCACCATAGGAATCATTTCGATATGTCTACCATTTTAATGGGGTGTATCACATTTCGAGAAAAAACACATTAGCCATAAAATTTTCCCATTGAAACCAAAAGTTAAATTTGATACAAAGCATAGGTTTTAACCTTATCTTTAAACTACTTGAAACTATTTTATTTCACCATAGGAATCATTTCGATGTGTCTACCATTTTAATGGGGTATATCACATTACGATAAAAAAACATATTAGCCATAAAAGTTTCCCATTGAAACCAAAAGTTCAATTTTATACAAAACATAGGTTTTAACCTTATATAGGTAATTGTTCAAATAGATTCTTAATTTAAAATGAAAAATATTCAATGTAAAACACATGCATTAACATATATAATTGTGATACTTTCCCTTCTTCCAAAATTAGTGGACATCCTTTTAGAAAAATCATTTTTAATGAAGAAAATATATCCATAGTGATCCACTGATATTTGTTCACAGACAACTATTCCATTTTGGACTTTTATATCTCAAAACTATGCTCATTGAATTTATGCATCTATATTTTTAAACTATTTTATTACACCATAGGATTCATTTCGATATATCTCCAATTTTAATGGGGTGTATCACATTTCGAGAAAAACACATTAGCCATAAAAGTTTCCTATTGAAACCAAAAGTGATTTGATACAAAACATATAGGTTTTAACCTTATATATAGGTAATTGTTTCAAATAGATTCTTAATCTAAAATGAAAAATATTCAATGTAAAACACATGCACATTAACATATAATTGTGATACTTTCCCTTCTTTCCAACTTAGTGGACATCATTCTAGAAAAATCCCTTTTAATGAAGCAGATATATATCCATAGTGGAATTGATATTTGTTCACAAACAACTCTTCCATTTTGGACTTTTATATCTCAAAAGTATGCCCATTTAATTTATGCATCTATATTTTATTACAGCATAGGAATCATTTCGATATATCTCCCTTTTTAATGGGGTGTATCACATTTCGAGAAAAAAACACATTAGCCATAAAAGTTTCCCATTGAAATCAAAAGTTCAATTTGATACAAAACATATAGGTTTTAACCTTATCTTTTAACTACTTGAAACTATTTTATTTCACCATATGAATCATTTCGATATGTCTACCATTTTAATGGGGTGTATCACATTTCGAGAAAAAACACATTAGCCATAAAAGTTTCCCATTGAAACCAAAAGTTCAATTTGATACAAAACATAGGTTTTAACCTTATATCTAGGTAATTGCTTCAAATAGATTCTTAATTTAAAATGAAAAATATTCAATGTAAAACACGTGCATTAACATATATAATAGTGATACTTTCCCTTCTTCCAAACTGAGTGGACATCCTTTTAGAAAAATCATTTTTAATGAAGCAAATATATCCATAGTGATCCACTGATATTTGTTCACAGACAACTATTCCATTTTGGACTTTTATATCTCAAAACCATGCTCATTGAATTTATGCATCTATATTTTTAAACTACTTGAAACTATTTTATTACACCATAGGATTCATTTCGATATATCTCCCATTTTAATGGGGTGTATCACATTTCGAGAAAAACACATTAGCGATAAAATTTTCCCATTGAAACCAAAAGTGATTTGACACAAAACATATAGGTTTTAACCTCATATATGGGTAATTTTTTCAAATATATTCTTAATTTAAATTGAAAATTATTCAATGTAAAACACATGCACATTAACATATAATTATGATACTTTCCCTTCTTTCCAACTTAGTGGAAATCACTCTAGAAACTCCCTTTTAATGAAGCAGATATATATCCATAGTGGCATTGATATTTGTTCACAAACAACTCTTCCATTTTGGATTTTTATATCTCAAAACTATGTTCATTGAATTTATGCATCTATATTTTATTACAACATAGGAATCATTTCGATATATCTTCTATTTTAATGGGGTGTATCACAATTCGAGAAAAAACACATTAGCCATAAAAGTTTCCCATTGAAACCAAAAGTTTAATTTGGTACAAAACATATAGGTTTTAAACCTTATATAGGTAATTGTTTCAAATAGATTCTTAATTTAAAATGAAAAATATTCAATGTAAAACAAATGCATTCTTATACACCCTTATTTTTACGTGTTATATAGGCAGAGTCTGTAAAGGGCCAGGTAGCCTCTAGATCTCATCTTTTATGAAATGTGACATATCTAGTAAATGCCCCTACATTCAATCTTTGGAATAGATCTAAATAGAAGTTCTTCATTTATCTCATGATCTTGTGTCATTTCTCCGATGCATTTGCAATAAATTTCAATTTAATATATATTTTTAATGATTTTTTCAGGGATAAGAAAACCATTAAATATGGTTGAAAAATGGAAACTATGCATAAAAGTTTCTTGCTATCCCAATCGATGGAAAGCAGTGATTACATATGTGCTTTCCAATATTGTGACTAGGAAATTCGTCCAAAGGAAAATGAATATACCGAGAAGAACAACAAACAACGAGGCATATTATACTGGATTGACAGAAGGCTTGGGAACATCTATGGAGTATAGATCAAATGGAATTGTATTTTTCACCAATTCTGAACTTGTGTGAAACCAGATGAATGGCATGTGCCAAGTTAAGAAAGAGAGGCTAAAAGAACTGCATGGAATAGCAAACAATATTGTTAGCCAATTTCAATTTTTTAGTATAAGACATTGTACAAATTTGAATAAGATGTTTACTGATCTATTGCGTGCCGCAATGCAAATTCAGGATTCATCTATCAAATATGAATTAATATATGAATTATAATTATACGGGGAAATGCCAATGCCAGATTCATCTCTCAAAGATGAATTAGTTTTGAGACACTCTTCTTCAAAAATTCAAGATTCATCTCTCAAAGACGAATTAGTTTTGAGACACTCTTCTTCAAAAATTCAAGATTCATCTCTCAAAGATGAATTAGTGTTCAAAATTTATTGATCGACATTGTAACATATCTTGGATATGTGTGTGTTGTGTACTTATAAATGCATATTTTTTAATCATGTGCTTTTTTCAATTATATACCAAGTGTGCTCCCACCACACCATGTAAAGCACAACTTGGTGAACTTCACATTTGCAACAAGTGGTGAACTTCACATTTTTATGAAATTAAAATGCGGGGACTTCAACAAATTTTGTTTAAATGGAGTTTCACTTCTTTTATAATGACAATGTGTTTTTTTCAATTTTATACCAAGTGTGCTCCCACCATGTAAAGTGCAATTTGGTGAACGTATCACTTTTATAAAAAAAAAATTCTTAAATTGAGTTTCACACATCAATTAGTGCTTTGAAAGTTGTGTTTTACATAACTTGTATACACTAAATTACATTAATTTTCTGAAATTTATTTTGAATTTATTTTAAATCAGTCATTTAAAAAAATAATTGTAAATGGCCACCGTAGATATATATATCATGGAGGATGAACGATGAAGAAGATCAACAGAATCCCATATTTCTACGAGAGGGGGGGATCAGGGATCGAGGGATGTTCATGGTATTTAAATATAATCTTAAATATCCATACATCTGTGTACATATGGAATTGATTTTTTATCAACTTTGTGAGTTAAATTAGTTGTTAATAAGTTTCATTTTTTATTTTTTAGGAGATAATAATATGATAAGGGTCTCTACTCCATCCATGGAGAATTCCATTGGTTCACCCGGTCGTGGTATGGTTTGAATTTAATTTAATCAATGAATATGTACGTGTGTATTTATATGTATGAATGTATTTTTCAATTGATTATAAATTCGTATTTGTTTATGAAGCTTCTCTCTCGTCTCAAGAGGTTGGTGATGGTTCAAATCCCCTTAGAGGGACATCAATAAGTGCTAGCAGGTTGCGTGAAGGTGGTGATATTTATTCCCCCGAAGGCCAATCAATGGCTAGTGGTGCTGGTTCTCAGCAGGATCGTTCTGGTTCTCAACAATTTCAGGGTGGGGAATATGTTAGCCAACCACATCGAGGTTGCCATCAATTTCAATATTTTTTTCATTCAATTTGTACAAATTTGTTTACATGTGTTTTTTCTAATATAAAAATTTTTATATATTGATGCAGAGGCTAAAAATGCTCCAAATGTTGGTCAAAAAATACACAGGGTAGAACACTACATTAAAGAAGGAGGTTGTCCACCCACCACGACTTATTTGGATGACATTTCTAATATACCTTAGGAAAGAAACATGGCGTAATGCACCTTAGAAAGGTGTCAACAACTTCATTCAAAATTGCAGAGAGATATCATGGCTTTGATTCTACCTATTGAGAATCGACAAAGCTTGGAAATAGTTACACATTCTTTAGGCGAACTAGTAGTTGTGTACTGAAATCTTGGTCCAATGACTGATACATTTGTACAAGTCATGAGAAAAATAAAGGAAACAGTAATGGGTCCCAATAAATGGGAGGATGTAAAACAAAGAGCTACAAAATAAATGGCGAAGTCAATGTTTAATTTCAAAGAAGGGTCGAAAAGAAAGATGTTGAAGGTGCAATATTTCAAGCACCCCAATATAGCCACCTTGCAGCCTATGGAAGACACCCACGGAACAATGAGGGATTTTTTGGTCCTGGGAAAGGTCGATTGTGTGACCATAGGGGCACTAGGCATGATGTTGAGTTACCTCACCCTGAGCCACCATTGGTTAGTCGACCTTTTGGGGTCAAAAATTTGTGGTCAGATATGGATGCCACTTCTCAAATTAGTTGAGAAGAAAGGGATGCCATCATCGACAATGTTCACAGTGGATTGGGTGGAGTTGATGTTTATCTGAATCGACAAAGAGCACGTGATAATGCATGCGCCAATTTTGTGTATTGTACATATGAAGAGATTGATAACATGAGTGTTGAAGATCTCAAAATATATGCAAAGAATTGTCACAATGGTTGGCAAGACCTAATTCTTCATGAGGAAGAGGGCACGGGAACAGTATGTGTTAATGGTTAGGGTTCAATTATTTTAACACATACATGTAAAATTTGTAATAAATACACATGTATTGTATACATTTATTTGTATGTACATTAATCTAACAAAATGTATCATTATATGTTAAAACACCATTTGCAGTTATCACGCATGATGAATGACAAAAATGTTAATATCACATTCGGAGCCTCTGGTTCAAACAATCAAGATATGTTGACAAATGTTACTGTTTTTTAAGTGATATTTTTAAAATAAATAATTGTGCACACATGTACATGTACATATCTAATAATAAAATGTTTTAACAGATTTCGATTCCGTCCAATGTTTTTGGGATGGTGGTACCTTCTTCTTCCTTGGGAGATGTACCTACTTCCTTAGGAGATGCGCCAGATCCACACAAGTATGGACAATTTTTCACTTTTAAAATTTATGTTTTTAAGTTATATATATTCCACCTCAAAAAGTTCCATAAAAAAAATGAGATATATCTATATCTTGAGTTATTTTAAATTTTTTCAATTTTAGGTTTTTGGAGATTTTATTTTGGAGCATCTCTTAGGAGATGTCCCAAATTCACCTACAGAAGTATTCAATTTTTCACTTTTAAATATATATGTTTTTTTAAAAGTTATAATTTATAAATTGAAGTTTAAAAGTTTTATTATAAATTGAGATCTTTATCTTGAGTTATTTTATACTTTTAAAATTTTGAATTTTAGGTTTCTATATAATATTTATTTAATCCACGGACTCTAACGATGGAGATAGGAACATCCACACCATTTCAACCATTTGAACAAGTTGTCTAACCTTTTTTTAATATTATTGAAAATAAGTTTATATATACATGCATTTTCATCTGAATTTTTTTAATATATATATATATATTGTACAGTTTACTGTTGGAGATGTTCCCATGGGGGAATTTGTAGCAGGCAAGCAACAAATGGAGAGGGAACCTCATGAGGTATTGCATGATTTTTTTTTTTTTTTACATGAAGTTCTATATTCTCACTCATTTTTAAAAGATCAAATTTTAATGTTTGTACATGGATTGTGTACAGGTTCCCCATGCTTTGCAAGATAGCTCACGGATTGAGACTCTTCTAGGAAAGACACTACATCCATCTATATTTGATGGACATGATTTCTAGATTTGATTGAAATTTCTAGTCTTAAATTTACTTTTTTATGTATTATCTAGATGCACAATCATATATATATATATATATATATATATATATATATATAACTTGATACTTGTGATATCTACAATTTTTGGACATATTTTATTGTGTTAATATAATTTGTTTTGTTTTTAAAAGTTAAGTTTTGGATGCTTGAAGTACATTTTGCATGTGCAGTAATGTTGTGATCTACAATTTTTTGTTAAATTAAAGGTTAAGTTTTGGATTGTTGATCTACATTTAGCATGTGATATAATGTTAAATGTTTTTATTATATAGTTGAACTACAATTGACATGGCATGTGAAGTAATGTTGTGATATAATCAAAAAGTTTTTAAAACTAAAGTTTTGGATGGTTGAAGTACATTTGGCATGTGAAGTAATGTTGTGATCTATAATTTTTTGTTAAATTAAAAGTTAAGTTTTGGATGGTTGATCTACATTTGGCATGTGATATAATGTTAAATGTTTTTATTGGATAGTTGAACTACAATTGGCATGACATGTGAAGTAATGTTTTGATACAATCAAAAAGTTTTTAAAACTCAAGTTTTGGATGGTTGAAGTACATTTGGCATGTGAAGTAATGTTGTGATCTATAATTTTTTGTTAAATTAAAGGTTAATTTTTGGATGGTTGATCTACATTTGGCATGTGATATAATGTTAAATGTTTTTATTGGATAGTTGAACTACAATTGGCATGGAATGTGAAGTAATGTTGTGATATAATCAAAAAGTTTTTAAAACTCAAGTTTTGGATGGTTGAAGTACATTTGACATGTGAAGTAATGTTTTGATATATAATTTTTTGTTAAATTAAAAGTTAAGTTTTGGATGGTTGATCTACATTTGCCATGTGATATAATGTTAAATTTTTTTATTGGATACTTGAAATACAATTGGCATGACATGTGAAGTAATGTTTTGATATAATAAAAAAGTTTTTAAAACTCAAGTTTTGGATGGTTGAAGTACATTTGGCATGTGAAGTAATGTTGTGATCTATAATTTTTTGTTAAATTAAAAGTTAAGTTTTGGATGGTTTCAATCTACATTTGGCATGTGATATAATGTTAAATTTTTTTATTGGATAGTTGAACTATAATTGGCATGGCATGTGAAGTAATGTTGCACGATCTATAATCAAAAAGTTTTTAAAACTTAAGTTTTGGATGGTTTCAATCTACATTTTGCATGTGTGAAGTAATGTTGTGATCTATAATTTTTTTATAAATTAAAAGTTAAGTTTGGTCAAGATCTACATTTGGCATGTGATACAATGTTTAATGTTTAATGTTTTTATTGGATATTTGAACTACAATTGGCATGACATGTGAAGTAATTTGTTTTGATATAATCAAAAAGTTTTTAAAACTCAAGTTTTGGATGGTTGAAGTACATTTGGCATCTTAAGATTCTTTTGATCTCTACATACTCTTGTTTGAGTGAAAAAAATTCCAATGGGAAGAACATAGCTTTTCAATCCAACTAACCATATCAATTGAGCTCTAATTGAAAAAAGAGTAAAGAAAATTTAACATGCCAACAAAACATGTCAACAGAATAACATTCGTGGTTGTCATTTTTATTGGAATAGCTAAATCATATTTTAAGGATTATCCATCCAAAAACAATTTCAATGAAGAGAATAATTAATATGATTTAGTTATTCCAATAAAAATAACAACCAATGATGTTATTTTGTTGTCTTTTTGGTTTTTTTTTACTTTTTTTTCAAATAGAGCTCAATTGATATGGTTAGTTGGATTGAAAAGCTATGTTCTTTTCATTAGAATTTTTTTCACTCAAACAAGAGTATGTAGAGATCAAAAACAATCTTAAGATTACTTTCAAGTACAATCAAGTGTTCCAAACATTTTCCCACATGATGAAAACTCCTATTGGTTGAGCCTTTTCTGACCTTTTCCATTTCACTAGATACCTTCATTGATCTCTATAAAGTAGTTGATGGGCTATATGTTCTGCCTCTTCCCATATAAATCCCTTTAATTTTGATTGGAAATATAAGAATTAGATATATGTTTGTTGAATTGGGGTCAATGTCATTAATGCACTCAACTAGGTAGCCTTGTTGATTTATAAATTGGTAAATTGATGACATTCAATTAATTTCATTCTAGAACATATATATTCAGTACGTGAAACATTTTTAATTAATGCACATGGGAAAACTACTTGAAAAATTAATTGCATTCTAGAAAACACACACACACACACACACACACACACACACACACATATCCAATACGTGCACAACATTTTTCAACAATGTACATAGAACATATCTGACCATTGGACATACAAATTTTGTACTAGATTTTCAATCAGGAATAGAGATGTGGGTCAAATCCCACCAAAATTCGGAGAAGTGCTCCGAGTCTCTTGTATGACAGGAATCTTCGCACAAAATTATACTGTGGATGATTATTTACATTGTGGATACTTTTTACCAAAAAATCCCACAAGAAAAACTCGGCGTGCATTGAGTTCGTGTATATATCTAGTACATGCAACATTTTTCATCAATGCACATAGAAAACTACTTTCAGTTAATTTCATTCTAGAACATATATACTGAGTACGTGAAACATTTTTCATCAATGCACATAGTAAAACTACTTGAATAGTTAATTGCATTCTAGAACACACACACACACACACACACACACACATATCCAATACATGCAACATTTTTCATCAATGCATGTATAGAAAAGCTACTTTCAGTTGATACTAGAGTGTGCATGTACCAAAATTTTTTTTACATGTGCAAATAGTTGTACAGATAACATAACAAGGTAGCTCAATTTTTAATTGAGTACTGGAAGTTCTAGAACATATAATCCAAAGAGAATAAATTGTTAGGCGGTTCAATTTTTCCATTTCTTAATTTTCGTTTTTTTCTTTGATTGAACCTCTATCAACTTTATGCGTGCTGCACACACCAAGTGACTATATTGACAACTTATGAAATCAAGTTCATAGTCTTCAAAGTAAACAAAATCCCCACTTTGATTAGTTTGTCTGAAAAAATAACCTTTCAGTATAATAGATCCTCTTTCATATGGAAACCCGTGATCATTATGGTTTTCTAATAATTTCATTTTTCATTCAGTGCAACGCATCAAATAATATTACACATTTTCATCGTTGTCAGCAGGTGCAATTACAGCAAAAACATCTCCTACACAATAAAACAAACTTAACAAACTTGTGTATTTAAATTTATTTCTAGATCTTTATCATTTGAAAGCAATTCAAATGTTACCTTCTCTAACAAGATCAGAAACTCGATCACCATCAGATGATATTGTAGTCTCCTCTGATTTCATTTCTTCAAACATTGCAACGGACATTTTTCCCTTTGTATTTAGCTCTGTATGTTTCCAATCTTTTACATACATTTTGTTTTCACAAACGTCATTGGATTTTGTGTTGTCTATGAAAACATGACAAAAACAATAATATTTTCTTTTATCCAATGCAAACACATTTTTGGACGAATTTGTTTTAATTGAATGCAATTTTCGAGTCCCTTTTATTGTTTCAACGTCATTTCCAATTGATCTATCTACGTCTTCGATCCCAATATGCCAAAAAAAACTTTATATGGAAAATTTAAAGAAGAATGTAAATATGATATCAAAATACAATCAAAGATAATCATTGTGATAAATGTACACTGTTTATTTAATTAGATATTCAATAAAAATTAAATTGAATGTACCTTCGCACTTCCCTTGATCAGTTAGTCTCATGGCTTAGAGCAGCGATGCACCATTGGACAACTTCTTTCGCATCTACAAGTTAGATTGCAGAGGGGTTCATTTGATATCTTCGAAGTGCTCATTTTATGCATGCCCCTGCACCGTCATGTTCTCCTTTTCCATGGCTAGTCTCAAAGAAATTCCAACAATGTTTAATGCAAGTTTTCTTATGAAGACAACACAACCAAAAGAATGATCGTGCAGATTTGAATTGACCTATGCATCCGTCTGACCATATCCAATGTTCATTGAATGTTATTCCATGATTTTTCAATGAATCATAAATTTTTCCAAAACAATGTTGTACAAAACATGTATCATCTGTACGATCGTCACTGATATAAAAGTGATATTCTTTAATGATATGTCGATTTTCACTCGTGCTTTCTATATGATTGACATTTTGTTCAGCATGTCTATATAGAATATGGACGAGCATGGAGACTTGGTCAAAATGATAGTATTCACTCTGAATTTATTTTTGTGGAACAAATGTGTAGTTTTCTGCAAAATCAATTACTGACAAAATGGTCCCTGGTGGAAAAAATTCACGGGATTTTTTGAATTGCAAGTCTTGCCATCGAGCTCTATGGGAATGCTTGGTGTATTTGTAAATTTCTGCCTCAAACTTTCTCAAAAATTCTATCACAAAAATTTCTTCTTCTCGTAATTCAATTCTTTTAACACTATTTTCACCTTGAATCAAGGTATGGATATATTCATATATATTCCATTTCACTTTCATGTTGGACAATGATTGATCATTTATATCAATACAATATTTTTTTTGAAATTTAGTCAAATTTCCACAATCATCGCATTTTTTACCACCAACACATTTCTTTTCGTAAAATAGTTCATCGCTTTCTCTTTCACATAGAATTTGAGATATGAAATCACGAATAGTGGAAGGAGGAGGTGAACCCTTCCAAAATGTTCTACCAAAATTAAGGAATGTGTCATAATATAACTCAAATTCCACATGATAACGACAAGAACAAGTGTCGTGTACGGTGATAGGTTTTACATACCATGGTTTTTGTTGAACAAAAGCACTGAGTGAAACATGAATTTGACGATTCTCTTCTTTGAACTTGTTGAATAACTCTATCTGAGTGGTTTCCAAGAAATATTTTTCATGTTCTTTGTACTGATTTTGTGCTATTCTTCTTCGCATCATATGCTTTGCAGTTGGTGAAACACGCGAATTGTTCTTCCAATATTCATATATTATTTTTTTAACATTTTCTCCAAGTCTATATTTGTATGGTTGCCTACAAATAGCTCTCCAACAAGCGATTTCATCATTTACATATATTTGTAGTCGAGATTTTTGATGTTTGTGCAAAGTTTTTCGTGAGGTTCCTAATGCTCGTGCTATAGATGTAACCAAATGATTATCTTTAGTACTTGATGAAACCATTGCCATATGTATTCCTTCACATACAATTGAAAAAAAATTCTGTCTAAATCTCCTAATTGAATTTATAGCACTACTTATATTTTGTATCACATTTTCCTTCATTTTTTTATCTTTGGTTGATTTTCGAATACCCAGTAGTGTCGTAGCTTCTTTTAATTTCCTTAATGATAGGAGACCTTTCAACATTTGAGCTTGAACTGTCCCCTGCTCCTTTATGAAATACGTTTCAAAAATGCGGTTAACACGATATCGTATATAATGGTCAGGTTTTTTATCTCCATATGTGTGAGTGTCAACATTTTCTAACATCTCATCATCGACACTGATTTCATCTGTACATATTCGAATAAATAATACATAATAAGTTTACATATTCAATAAATAACTAAATTAATAAATATATGTATAATTTCAATAATACGTGCATGTGTTCAATATATATATATATATATATACCTTGTGATTCAATTTCTTCACTTGAATTTCTTTCAACATTTTCACCATCTCCAAGTTCAATATCTCTTTCAAAATTTTGTATCTCATCATCAATGTTTTGAGGAATATCCCTCTCTGTTTACATTGCAAAATATTTTTCAAATTAGTTCATCAAATAAAAATTAAGCTTCACATTTTACACTAGGAAAATTTTAAATATATCAAAATCATAATATTTACATTTACATATCTTATTCAACTTCTAGTTGAGGTTGATTTTCCACTTTAATATTCGAGAGTGCTTCTATATTTATTTTTCGAGAATGTCTCGTCTCTTCTCTATGTTCCTCAGGGTTTCTTTTTCGATCATATTTTCTCGTACAATCCCTTCGATTTCCCATGATAATAGAATACGAAGTTAAAAAAATTTCCTTCAAAAATTTAGACAAAAACAAAATTAAAAAAAAACATCACAAAAGATTTAATTTAAAAAAAAAACTCATTTTAAATTTTTTGCAAAAAATACATACTCAAATCCAAAACACTTATTTTAAAAAATCCGAGAAAAAAATGTCTTATAAAAATGAAACAAAGCTCAAAATATTTACTTCTAAGTCCTACAAAAAATTTCATTTAAAAAGTTAGAAAAAAACTCATTTTAAAAAATCATTATAAAAAATTTACTTCAACCCAAAACACGTACTCTAAAAAAATGTTACTTCAAAAAATGCCTCCGAAAAATGTCCATTGAAAATTAATTCCAACTTCTTAAAAAATGCCACTTTAAAAAATACTTCAAAAAATATCACTTTAAAAAATACTTCCAAAAAATGTCCAAAAAATTCCTTTCGAAATTAAGCCTAAATCCATACTTTCAAAAAAAATGAAGTCCAAAAAACATCCAAAAAATGTATCACATAACTCCAAGAAATGTCCTTTGAATGTACCGCCAAGAAAAGTCCTTAAACCCAAAACAATCTTTTGCAAAAAAATTCTTTGAATGTACCTCCAAGAAAGTCCTTAAACCCAAAACAATTCTTTGCAAAATCAGACCAAGACCTTTGTAAAATTAGACCAAATTCCACTTTAAAAAATACTTCAAAAAATATCACTTTAAAAAATAATTCCAAAAAATGTCCTTTCGAAATTAAGCTCAAATCCATACTTTCAAAAAAAATGAAGCCCAAAAAACATCCAAAAAATGTATCACATACCTCCAAGAAATGTCCTTTGAATGTACCTCCAAGAAAATTCCTTAAACCCAAAACAATCTTTTGTAAAAATGTTCTTTGAATGTACCTCCAAGAAAAGTCTTTAAACCAAAACAATTCAATTCTTTGCAAAATCAGACAATTATTTGCAAAAGCGGACCAAGACCTTTGTAAAATCAGACCAAATGTGTGAAAATATGCGAAAATAATGAACGATTTTGTGGCAATTTATATTGTCGTGAAATGTTTTTTGGAGGGGTTTCGTGATATTTTCCAGCTAACAGAAAATTGGGTGAAAGTTCGGCCAAACTTTTATGTTGTTAGACTTGACGGGTTGTCGGTGCAAAAAAAAATTCGGCCGAACTTTTTTTAAGAGTTCTGCCGAACTAACGCGTCAGCAATTACGTGGGCCCGGGCTCTGAATACGTATCTGCAAATTTGGACTGATTCAACTCCATGAAAAATTTTGAATTAACTGTCGGAATCAAGACAAGCATTTTCAGAATTGAATCTACTTTAGGAAATATAACTTTTATGGAATTTCATAAATATTGACTAATTTTAATTAATTTTGTAATAAAATTGGTACAAACAATTTCTGAAGGTTATTATGATTCAATGAAATCATAATTCTGTATCTTCCAAAATACATTATAAAAAAATTGAAAAAATTATGGTGCATTACATTGGTCCGTCGTCTCAAATGGGTAGTTTTTAGATTTTTAGTTTATAACTTATATGTTAGGGAATTTCTTGCGTTGTGAAACATATTCAAAATATGCAGTTTTTTCCTATTGGACGAGTTCAAAAAATTCTATTAATTATGATATGCATCCGTTAGCTTTGTAAATATGAGGAAACTGAAGTAGACTTTGTCTAGATTGTTTTAACACATTTTGTTTCTCAAAAGCACAAAGTTTCAAAGAATACAACATTGCGTATTAACATGACTTCTTATGAATCCTTTGATTGCTAAAAAACACACACTCAAAGAAACGCTAAGTTGACATATCAAATGTGTATAAAAAAATTCGAAAAAAATAAGTAATAGAAAGCTAATAAAACTTCTGACAACTTTTATTTTTATCGCAAAATAAAATTCTAAACAGAAAAATTGTTTTAGCTTGCAGAAAGTTGAAGAACAGAAAAAAAAATGAAAGTTTTTTCTCAAAAAAGGGCAAAAAGTGTAACCCAAATTCACATTTTCACCCGATATATATATATATATATATATATATATATATATATATATATATATATATATATATATATATATATATATCATCACTGAGGTAGGCATTCACATACTTAGATCAAAACTAACTAAATGTTCTGGTACAAATATGGTTTCGATATTACATCAAAATTAGACACAGTATGGATGCAACCATCTGTTATAAGTAGTCTAATGTATCATGAATAATAAATCTCCTTACAGCCTCGATGGTAGAAACTAGATCCAGGGACTTGATTTTTGCTTACCGAACTAGTACGAATCTATCCATGCGATTGATTGCATCGAAGTCAAACATGGTAGAAACCACTTGATTACTAGTCAATGATGTGAACCGTTAACAAGTGTGAGAGAAACACCAGTAATGACAATGGTTCTCAAATTACTCCAGTAAAATCTATGAAGTGTGAATGAATAATTTTTAGTCAAACACTCATAGAATCGTTTGATCAAAGGTCAATGATGCAACCTGTCATTGAAGGGGAGAAACTTGCCATTAGGGCATGCAGATCCCAAGGTATTGATAGGATTCTAAATCAACTTTCTAGATAATGGGCTGATGTCAATAGAAAGTGATCCATCGCAGGAAATCCCAAACATGAAACCATAAGATCAAGTTTTGAAGAAATATTTTGCAAGGACTGACTCAGGGATGGTCAACATGAATGCAGAATTTTTTTTGCAATGAACGATTTATCTGAACTCTCTCTTGAACACACAACGACACTGCAGATGGATTTTCAACATTTGACTTAAAGCTAATACCCAGAAATCGGCTGAATAGTTTCAATGTGGTTCGATTAACTTTTAGACAAAGGATTTCCCAACCCAGGTACAAGTTGAAAAAGTGTCATGTTCAAGAGTGGCATGTTGCTTTCTAAACAAGGATGACAACTGGATTCTGTTTCTCTCTTTTTCCCCCACCTTTAATAGCAAGTACCTCTTTATTTCTGGCAAGCTTGAGCAGGACAACATTTGATTGTTTGTGTAAGCTCATCCTTCGAATGAGTCCATCTTAGTATTAAAATTGAACCCTAAGAAGGAGTGGTTCAGTCCTGTTGTAATCGAGAGGTCCTTTACTATTAAATTTTAACGAGTCCAGTATAGGAGAAAATCGATGCTTTTCAGTTTTAGGGAGTCAGATGAAAAACATAATTAAACTCCATGGTTGTTATTTTTCATAAATTTAGTCTCTCATGCCCGAAAAAGGATAAAATAATGTTGGAGAGAACTCTATTGACCATGATTAGTCAATGTATACCTTTTTCTTAATTAGTCTAGTTTAGTCCAGAAAAGGGGTAAGCTTATACTGAAAGGATGACTGTTCATTTACTTTAACGAGTTTGAATAGTCAAGTACTCGTCAATATTTTCATGTTTAAAGATTCTAAAAAGGGCTTAAAAGAGAACTCCATGGTTTTTCTTTTTCGTAAGTCTTAACGAGTTTGAAAAAGTGATAAAACATGTATTCATATGGCCGACTTTCAATTTAATTTACAAGCAGGAAAAGACGAAAAGGACTCGGCATTTTCATGTGTTTTACGAGAATGAAAAATAGCAAAATAATCTCAGGATTTTCAGGAGTTTAATGAGTCTTGAAAATAATAACCGAAATCGACTCAAGATAGGTTTCATTTTTACACAAGCTTGAAACAAAGGAAAGCTATGCTTGAAAGTGGTTTCATTTTTACGCAAGCTTGAAAAAAAGGAAATTGTGCTTGAAAATGGGTTTGTTTCATTTTTGCACAAGCTTGAAACAAAAGAAACTGTGCTTGAGATAAGTTTTAATGCCACCTAATCGTAACCTGCAAGAGCACTTGCCCCCCAAGCTTCTTTTCATTCACCTAAGTAGACTACTGGTTACTAATAGGTGGATGGAATGAAGGTTCATTTATGAGATCAGATGAAAGACTTGACTTAATTAGGAGAGGATTTGTTCCATTTTTTATCGAGCTTGACACATGAAAATAACTATGCTCATGGAACCTTATTTCATTTTTTAACAAGCTTGACACAAGAAAAGGAACTATGCTCATGACCTGATTCATTTTTTAATGAGGTTGACATAGTAAAATGAAATCTCCTCATGGAAACCCATTTAATTTTTTAATGAGGTTGACATAGGAAAAGAACCATCCTCATGATGAACTGATTAATTTTTTAACGAGGTTGACACAGTAAAATAAACTATCCTCAAAGACCTATTTCATTTTTTAACGAGGTTGACACAGTAAAAGGAACTATCCTCAAGGACATGTTTCATTTTTTAACGAGGTTGACACAGTAAAAGGAACTATCCTTGTGGGTATCAGTTTAATTTTTTAACGAGTTTGACACAGTGAAATAACCATCCTCATAGAAACCTTGATCATGGCTTCCAACTGGAAGAAACACATGTCAAGGGACATACCTCGATCATGTCTTCCAAGAGGTCTTCATCAGATGGAAGAAAAATCCTCTGGAAGTAATTCATGTCAAGTTACTCAATAGGGATCATAACATCGTGTTCAAATACCCCCATAAGGTTAACCATGCCAATTATAGGATCTAAGTCAAAGGAATTCGAGCCAGTAGTGAGAGGCTCACTTGCATCAGTAACTGAAAACATGGGACTGGTTGCCACATAATTAACCCATGGTGGGGTAGATACCAGTTCCATATAAGGAAAATTCAGGGGTGTCGGATGGTTGGTAGTCGAATCAAGACTAACAAACAAAATATGGTCAACAATAACAATGTTTCCATTGTGAGGGAAAGACATCACGCAAAATAGTGTTGATACGATAGCTTTCATTGCATAGACATAGTCTCACCCAAGGAGCAAATTAAAATCCAAGGGGCCTCGGACTACCATAAGATCAATACAGACATTTTTACCTTCCAAGGTAATAGTAAACTGAGGAAGTATCCCTGAAGGTTCACTAATTGTTCTGTTAAAAGCTGATAGACTCTGTGTAACAAGCACAAGCTGAGGGGAACCCAAAGCTTTCCAAGAAGTTGAGGATAAAATAATAATAGAAGCACCTTCATCTACATTTGTGTGGTACAAATTCTTACCACAAGCCTTCACAATGACTTGAAAATGGATGGAGGAAGGAATACAAGGTTTTTTCAGTCTACTCTAGTCAAAGGAAAAGACCTCAGTACTTGGGGGGGTTCTACAAAAACAAGTGCAATGCCCCCTGGTGTAGACGAATCGGATGTAACAAGAAGAACCTGAGTGGTATGAATTTCACTCTCTACAGGGAGAGTGGGATCGACTGAATTTGAAATAAAGTCAACCACTTGATCAACTAATGGATCATAAACCTGAGTGATATCATTTTCACTCTTTAATGGAAGAGTGGGATTGAATGTACTTGGAATTGGATCAATCACTTCTTCAGTTGACGGTAGGTTGGGAGAAAGTTTATGGTAACCAATTGGAATTTATTGTTATGGAACAGTAAGGTTTTCAAACAATTTTGAAGCTTCATCCATGGGAGGGAAAATGTGAGTTTGATGAATCCCTTTGCATAACCTACAAGGAAACCTAAATTTCCCCTCTTTCCTAAGAACTTGACAATCACTGGTTGATGGATCGACAGTAAGTTGATGTGATTTTTCAGACCATACTTCCAAGACCTTAGGAATACTAGGACAATTGATAAGGAAGTGGTCACCCTTACAAATCTTGCAAGGGTATTTGGGTTTACGATGCATGTTGGAGGTTTCCCCAACATTACTAACACTTACATCCATGGTTGGTTGGTTGAATTATTTCTTATCTTGCTTTTTCTTCTTCTTCTTCCCTTTCTTATTTTTCTTAGACACCTCATTACTAACATCAAGGATTTTACCAAGTGAAGAAGAAAAAAGGGAGGAAGACATGTTGGGCGAAGAAGGTAAAGGGTCAACATGAGGTTGCTGATGTTGAGATGGTGAACTCTGTTAAGGTGAAGCATCCAATTGAGGTGGAACAATTTGAGTATTCGAGGCCAATGAAGTTGAAAATAACCATATCGGTAAACCTAATTTAAATCCAGGTAATGAAAATGTAGTGATATAGAGAGGACCAACATTTCCAAAGCAAGGAAAAGTACTAGGATTTTCTTTAAGAGGGGTTCCTTGGTTGGTAAATTCCGGAACAGTTGAATCTTATTAACAATTTAAAAATATTAACAATTCAAATTCACAATCCACACCTGAGGTCTCTAAAATTAAAAACAAACAAATGAACATGTGTTATCAAATCTAGGAGTCAAACCACACACAAACAGTATGTTTCCACAATAAAATCACTAGTTGGTGATGAAATCCAACATCGCTGAGATTAATGTGGCAAACTAGCGGTTGGAACAATTACCCTAAAAACTGCTTAATGAAATAGTCTAGTGCAATTAACTTCACTATGCCATCTCAAAGCGAAGAGTACCCTCCGGAATGTCCAAGTGAGTCTAGCCAACTTTTTTTCTAGGTAAAGTGGGACCTTACCTCTACCGTCACCTTGGGAAAAATCCTAAATATTATGGCCACTAAGGTCACCAACGAAGACAAATGGACCTGGGGGAACAGTCTACGATCTGGTATACACGCAAAGGAAGAGTATCAAGCTCAATCCCCTTGAAAGCTCCTTGACATGGTAAATATGAGGTTTGCTAACAAGTGACCCCAGGCTCCTCGAAAATGGTTAATACGAGGTTTACCATGTGTATTATGTGCACATATTCTATCTTTTCCATTGAGATAGATACGATTAACTCACTGGGTCCGACATGACCTCGTGCTTGACTCTTTTAAGAAGAGCTTCCCAGAGCACAATTGCAACAATTGGAATTTTTCCTTACCACAAGATACTAATTGTTTGTTTTAACTACTTTGGAATTTTTATAACAACCTATTCTAAAGCACTAGCCTAAGCTAAATTGGTGGAATGAGCACTAGAAAATGTAAAAAAATTTAGATTGATTTGTATTTAGTGCTCTGTTATTTGGGTTCTTTTTAATCAAAGGGTAAATGGATGTGAAACAAATGGTGTTATGGCCTGACCCAAAACGGAATGCAATCAAATATGATAATGTAATCTTTCAATTTGATGAATCCTAACTAAAGTAAGGAGAGAGGTTCCATTCACTTCCAACAATGCAAAAAATTGATAAATAAGAGAAAATATAACAAATTCTCCAATGCACTAATTTTATCAAGAAAAACTAATGCTTTTTCCAGAATGTAAACTATTCAGTTGTAATCTATGAACAATTCACTTGAAAATTATGCAAATGTAATCTATGCACACTTTTCGTTCGTATTCTAAAAATGAGAATTATAATTATACAAATGTAATCTATGTAAGATAATTATCAAACAAAAGATTATTCCAAATCAGTGAAAGAACAACAAGACTATTTTCCTTCATTAATGTAATCTAAGGAACCAATCAAGTGTAAGTAAAGAAAATTGGGTGAGAATTCCAAAGGTCAAAAGTAAAAAACACTCAAAGGCGATTAACACTCAAACAGAATTTAGCACCCCCCCCCCCCCCGGCGAATGAGGGGCAATTTTTTTTTGCAAAAACAAAAGAAAAAAGATGAAAAAATTGTTAAGAACTGAGACAAACCTCGAAATAAGGACCAAAGGAAATCAAATTAAGAATTTCTCAAAAAATAAACTCAAAAAACCCAATCAACTTAACAGAGACTAACGATACTATAAATGGATCAGGGCAAACTTGAAGAACTAGGTTATCTGGCTCTTAAAAATAGAAATTTAATTTTTTCAAAAATTTCTAGGGGGTGCGATGATTACAGTGGAATACAGTGTGCATGCGCACTGAATTGAACTAAAAGCTACATAGGTTTCCACACTGTTTTCAGCCGAAAACCAAGCATTCAAGGGAAAACTTGGAAAAAATAAATAGCAAGATTCCTTTTTTAGGGATTCTTAAAAGTTATCTACCCAACCAAACTCAGAGAAGTCAAAATCAGAAAACTTAAAATTTTAAACTGAAAATAAATAAAGAAAACTAACTTCTAGTTCCCCAGTATGGTCGCCATTTTGTTACGTGGATTAATCCCTCTTGCATAAAAGAGTGATATCCCTAGTACTCAAGCAAGTAACTAGAAACAAAGATCCATTTAAAAACCTTTTCCTCTAGATTAATAGCATTTCAAAATTTTTATAATAATGTAATATCCCCATTTTCTATGCTTTTATTAGAAATTTGAACAAGTCCAAAAGGGTACAGTGGACCCCAATGGAAAACAATTGTATGGATTTATTTTATTATTTCAAGTTAATAAAATAAAATGGAAATTTATGTGCAAAGACTAGATTATGATTATATATTTGGAAACCAAATCCATGAGGATGGATAAGATTGTAAGACTTTCCCATACTTCCAAAATTCCTTGGAAGAAATAAATTAAATACTAAATTTAGATTGGAGATAAAAATCTAAAAAGTTACCTAGTAAAGAGGAAATTACTGTGAAGAGGTGGAATAAATCTAGAAAGCAAAAAAGCTAGCTTTAAAAGTACCTTTGAGGAAGAAACAAAGGGAAATCCTAGGCACACAGGAAAGCAGCATCCTGATTTAATTGGACGCAGTTAAGGGAAACACGCTGGGGGGGAAGAAAGCTTAAATAAGCTGATTCAGGATAGACAAAGGGTTGTCTATTGCTGGAGTAAAGGATCTCTGCTCGGGGGTGAGATGTGGAGAAAGAGCTCTAAGGTTGGGAGGAACCTAGTCTACCTTAAGTGGTATGCACAATTATTTTGATTTGTTTAAATTATACTTTAGTATGTTACGAGTTACTGAGAAAGTAAAGTAGTTAGGTCAATATGGAATTCTACATCTGAATATGTGCTTATGTTGTGGAAGTTAGATGAATTAGAAATGAATTATGGAGGTCTTTACATTGAATAGATTTGACTATAATGAAATAGTTTGTTCTATGTTGTTGTACAGACATAACCCTGTAGAGGACCAACTCTCATAATTTCTAAACCCAATATCAGGTTTAGAGCTGAGGTTATGTACCTCACAGAAAACTTGTGCGTAAATAATGAATCTGCTTTATTGTTATATTATCAAATTGTATATTTTATTTTGAATTGAAACCTAACCAGAAATAGATATACATGACTAATAAATAAAAGTGCAGTATAGTTAATCAATTTTTGTACTATAGTATATATGCATGACTGATAAATGAAATAACAATATAGTTAAGATATTTTATGTACTGTAGAATACTAGAGAAGGATAGACCGTGAAATATAGAATTATAAATAGAAATATACATATGTATATAATGAAAATGTATTCCTTTCTTATAACTAAAAATGGAAATTTCATATGAAATAACATTGCAAATCTAGATTTATGATAACATTTCAATAGAACCGAAATAGTTAATAAAACAAATAATTAAACAACTATAAGTGATAATTCATGTATTTACATCCTTATAGATGTTCCAGTCCATAAATAAAAAATAAACATTTTAAAGAGGAGATGCTTGTCATAAAAGTTATGTAGAGGGAACTCTATCCTTTAAATGGAAACATAAATGTTTCTCGGAAAAATTATTCAAAGTGCATATGAAAATCCAATAAGCATCAGACCAACCTGTATACAATTAATTTATGTGTTATGAAAACAATGAAAAAAGCTTGGATGAATATTAATTCCAAAAGCAGGTAACGTATCATTATACCTGCAAAGAACGAAATCAGAAGTGAGGTTTGAGAATTAATATCTGAACGAAAAAATATATATAGAGAGAGAGAGAAACCGAATTTAAATGCGAGAACAATAATTAGATACCTTAGTAAATCTCAGCTCCATATTGTATCTGCATACAAAAAAGAGATGGAATTAATACTCATATTAGGTATAAAATTGCAAGTAAAGGTTATGCAATATAGCCTAATAGAAACACAGTATAATGCTAAATTATTTTTAGTATACATGCGGTAGACCAAAAGATTGGTCATTCCTGTATAATAAACCAAATTAACTTTTCCACTATTCAACCAGAAAGGAAATAAGATGGTTCCAACTATTTATACATGTAAGTAATGATACAAAAATGATCAAATGAGAGACGGGGTGAGGAATAACAGAGGAAAAATATAAACCCTAATTATTCAGGTAGAACTACCAAGATGAAATCTCTGTGATGCTAACATGCAGAATTCTGGAAAGAAAACCCTCAATTGATTTTGAACCCAAAAGAAAAACTAGAGTGAATAGTTTAACGAAGTATTCAGAATTGGGAACCAATAACCGAGACTTCAACAATTACAAATGCAAGTACTGATGGGTAAATTAGTAATTAGGGTTTAAATGAATTTACCAAGAGCATAGTCTTCATTGCATAAACTTCCAAAGGAAGACAAAATATTATCTAGAATTCCATCTGTGTTTTTGGGAAAACGCTATTATTCTTTATAACATACAGGGGGACCTATATAATTTTAATAAAAACATTTCTCAACTGGATTGAAAATTTGTACGATAGCGATGACCTCGAAAATTTGGAACGAGCCCAAACAGGAAAACTATGTGAGAATAGTACTATAATTTTATATATTTAGAGTAAAACCCAGCATTTTGGGTATCGGGAACATAGAATTGAATGAATGCATAACGAGGATTTTGTGACTTACTAACACAGTACACTAGGCAAAGAAAATGAAAAAAATATAGCGAAGTAAGATTTCTAGATACAAATGGCTTAGTGCCAACGACGTTCATAGTTATTCAGTTTACAAAAATATAGAAATATGCAGAGAATGAATTTACAAAAAAAGAAGGTAGATGTAGGAAAAAAAATGCAAAGCTAAACAAAAAGTAGTATTAATAAATCAAAATTTCATTCATAAATAAATGGGTATACACCATATTGTTTTGGTAGTAACATTAGAGTTATAAGAGGCCAAACTCATAAGTTACAACCAAAAATTAAAAGCCCAGTTCACAATAGTAGTGAAAGGAAAATACCGTGTAAATATAAATGGCTTACCTACGAATTTGAGGAATATAGTCGTGGTGTGTAACCATGGAACATCTCTTCATACCAACGACATTTTTCTGCTGACCATAGCTCAAAGGAAATAGTAGAGAAGTAAAAAATTACAAATGAAACTGAAACCCAGTCTAACTTGCAAATTTTTATGGATACATTGAACCCTAACCTAAAATTGATCAACATGTCCAATTGTCATCCATCGAGAGTGGTTTGGAAGTTCCCGCGGATCGAATAATGTTGTACAAGGCCATGTGACTCAGTACCACAATGTTTAATACAAGCATATCCCAAGTTGTCCTATGCAAAGTTGTTTTGTATCCCAGGAGATACGACGTGTACAAATGAATGTGATGGATTGGAAGTAACCAACCTCAAAATTGAAAATGTTCATAAATACTGACAAGTTCATTGATGATCAGGACTATTAGAAAAACGAGCCAAATCGACTTAATATCTTTTCTGAAAAATTGTGTTGACACCTAATTAATAAATGATCCACGTTGCCATGGTAACTCCACGTAGTTGGATTTCATAATCACATTGATGTCGACAAAGTTATTTAATATAGGTTCATTTATTATGTAAATGGTAAATCGAATAGGTAATGGGGGTCATGTTTCATAAGACACCATTACATATGGAGGTATTATAAAAGTATTATGACAAAGATATCAATTAAGGAATTTAACCCAAGTTAGAATGTAAGTTTTGATAAGAGCATTTTAAAGTATACCACATTTGTTATCAACTTATCTATATATAAGTCTTGAATGGTATATATGAGCATAAGAGTTAAGAACATATTTCCTATTGAAAATACCAAATACTTTTATAATTAAAGTTGGGTGAATGTACAATTTCATAAGGAACTTGTAAGTCTAAGTAGTGTTTGTGAATGTCAAGTAGATAATAATACAACCTCGGAAGGTGATTAAATACCTATATGGGGTAATTAAATATAATTAGATATATTTAAATATCTATGTTGAAAATGTATGGTCATACCTTTATAATTGCGAGAGGGTAAATGAAAGTCACCTAATGACTATTGCAAAAAACTTAAAGATAAGGATATGTAGAGGAATAAGTGTAAGAAAGGTTAGTGGTTAAAATTAAATAGGAATATTATATTCATAAGTGAAAAAGGGAAGACTTATTAATATCCCAGTTCCATATAGAATAAGGAGAGAGAATTATATCTTAAAAGAAAATTGTAACTAACTCTGTGGTAAATTGAATACTGTCATAACTAGTAAATGAGTAAACAGTGACATAGTGTAGTAAAGTAAATGATGAGCGACAGAATTAAGTCAAAATATGACGGATGATAATATAATCATAACAATAAGTTAGAGATAGCACTATAATTGGAAAAAAAAAATTGAAATAGGAAGTGTTACAAATGGTATCATAGCCCAGATTAAAACACTGGGCAATAATGTGTGCTCACACCAAATAATTTCTATTGTTGTAAAATTTTGTTAAAATAAATTTTCCCTAATTTTTAATTTCATGTACAGTGAAACAGTGATGAATCATACAGATGCAAACCATGAGTGAAGGGGATGAGTTGTATGTGGATCTGGGTGATGGAGAAAATCCAACATATCCAAATGCTCTATTGATGGCTATGATGCATCGAATGAAAATAGAAATTATGCAACTGAAAAACCATAATGAAAGGCTATCTTTAGCCAATGAAGAGTAAGATAGGTTAATAAGAGAATTGACCTCCTGGAACAGTCACGAAGGTGAAGGTTCTGGAAAAAGGAGAAGGGGAACTATAAATCACTCAGAAGATTCTGAGGAAGATAATGCCTCTAGACAACAGTCTAGGAGGAATAAGGAATTACAGGGTGAATTTTGGAAAATCAAGCCTCCCTCCTATGATGGAGAGAAGGAGGAAGATGTAGAAGCTTGGCTTCTAAACATGATAAAGTACTTTCAAGTTTACGAATATGAAAGTAACTTGAGAACCAGGCTGGCTATCTATCAATTGCAAGAAAAGACTACCTTGTGGTGGGAAGAAACCAAGATGGTTCATGTCATAGATGAGAAAACTGTCACTTGAGAGGATTTCCAAATCAAATTCAAACACAGATATATAAATGAATGTTATTATGATGATAAAGAAAAAGAGTTTCATGAACTTAGGTTGGGACAACTTATTATTGATGAATTCGTAACCAAATTCACCAACCTGCTTCGCTATGTACCTTATATAAGGGAAGAGAAGGAAAAGGTACATCGTTTCTTAAATTTTCTACCTAATATATACAAGGATAAGATAGAGTTTAATAATCCTAAGACCATGGATGAAGTTGTGGGCAAATCAAGACTGTGTTACCAGCAGTTAAAAAGAAGAAATGAACAAGCAAAGAATTGGCAGAACAAAGAGAAGGGTGACTCTAGTGGGAAAAGAATGAAACCAGCATACTTAAACAATTTTGGGAGAAATCGTCAAAGAAAGAAGTTCACCAAAACTGGAGAAAATCAACCAGCTCAATCACAAACAGGGTCCAAATAGATTAATGGAAATAATAAGAGAGAGGGAATTGTTAAAATGAGGGAACCTCTAAAGTGTTTGGGTTGTGGAGAACCTCATTTACTAATAGGTTGTCCACACAGAAAAATTTAGACCATACAAGTGTTGAGAGAAGCAACTAATGTAAATGATTTGGCAAGAAATATCCCCAAAATCAGTGTTGCCCTAGAAGATCATCAAGCAGAACACCAGTCCACTATGGTCGAAGTAGAAGGTATGATTGTTGAATAACCTGTTTCTATTTTAATAGATCCAGGTGCATAGTTAAGTTATATAATTCCTCAAATGGTATAAAAATGAAAATTAAATTAAAATAAATTTCAGCAGTCATGGTTGGTTCAGTTAGCTACTCGAACAAAAAGGAAAGTTACTCATAAATTACCCCAGACAACCATAAATCTGAATGGGTACAAAACTGAATTGAATCTGAATATTCTACCTTTAGGGTCCTATGATGTATTGGTAGGAATGGACTGGTTAGAAAAATAGAAATCCATGTTGAACTTCTTAGCCAAAACAACACACTGCATAAATGGGGAGGGAAAACCTGTGATAGTGAAAGGCAAACCCAAACCCATATCTGTGAGACAAATTTCAGCACTTCAATTGAAAAGAATTTCAAGAAAAGCTTTTCAAGTGTATTATGTGCATGTAGAAGAAGTGGGATAGCAACATGAAGATGATATTTTAGAAAAATTACTAGTCATCTGAGAGTTCAAGGATGTGTTCCCAGTTGAAATTCCTCATCTTCCCCCTAAGAGAGAAATTGACTTCTCAATTGACTTAGTGCCAGGAGCAACACCAGTTTCTAAAGCCCCATACAGAATGAGTACCCCAGAGCTGATGGAGTTGAAGATGCAACTACAAGATTTGTTGGATAGAGGTTACATCAGACCAAGTGTATCCCCATGGGGAGCATAAGTATTGTTTGTAAAAAAAAAAATACGGTACCTTCAGAATGTGTATAGATTATCAGCAATTGAATAAACTGACAATCAAGAATATATATATCCTCTACCTAGGATAGCTATCTATTTGACCAATTTAGAGGAGAAATAGTATTTTCGAAAATTGATCTCAGGACAGGCTACCATCAACTGAGAATTAAAGATGAAGACATAAGAAAAAATTCATTTAGAACCAGATATGGACACTATGAGTTTGTGGTCCTACCTTTTGGGTTGACTAATGCACCTGCTACTTTTATGTGCTTAATGAACAATGTCTTGAATAAGTACTTGGAAAAATTTGTACTAGTATTTATTGATGACATTCTGTTTTATTCTAAGAATGAAGTTGAACATAAAGAACATCTTAGAATTGTTTTACAAACACACAAAGAAAACAAGTTGTATGCTAATTTTAGAAAATGTGAATTTTTCAAAGACAAAATTCAGTACTTGGGTCATATAATTTCAAAGAAGGGATTAGAAGTAAACCCAGAAAATATATAAGTGATAAGAGAATGGCCTCTAACTACTAATGTGTCTTCTGTAAGATCCTTCATGGGAATTGCAGGATACTATAGGAGATTTGTAGAGAAATTTTCAGCCTTAGCATACCCTATTACATATTTACAAAGAAAAGGAGTTAAGTTTGAATGGACTGAAAATTTTCAACATAACTTTGATCAGTTAAAACTGAAACTTACAACAGCACCTATTTTAAAGATTGTTGATCCAGATAAGGAATTTGTAGTATGTACAGATTCTTGTGGAGAGGGATTTGGAGGAGTGCTACTACAAGAAAACTCTGTTATAGCTTATGAACCAAGAAAACTCAAGAAACATGAATAGAATTATATTTTTTATGATTTAGAACTAGCTTTTATAATACATGCTTTGAAGATGTGGAGACATTACTTTTTATGAAAAAAGTTTATATTGATGACAGATCACATCAGTTTAAAGTATTTCTTCATACAAACTGATTTGAATGCTAGGCAAGCTAGATGGTTATCCTTCCTTAGTGAGTTTGACATGGAGATCAAACATATTAAGGGGAAGGAAAACAAGATTGCAGATGCATTAAGCAGAAATGCTTTGCAAAATGTGAGTAATGTTGGAAGTAGTGCTATTTTTGATATTGAAGGATTAATAAAAGAAGTGATGGAACAAGACCAAAACTATGAAAAACTTTAGACACAAATTCTGAAAAAAGAGATGAAGGGGTATACACAAAATCAGAGGGGATTGATTTGTTATAAGGATGGATTATACATTCCCAATGTGGACTCCTTAAAGAGAGAAATATTGGATGAGTACCATAAGATACCCTATGCGGGACATCCCGGATACCAGAAATTAATTTCAACCTTAAGAAAGAACCTGTTCTGGCCTAGTATGAAAAAGGATGTGGCAAATTACTTGGCTAGATGTATAGAATGTAAACAAGTGAAGGTAGAACATCAGCATCCAGCTGGATTGTTGAATCCTTTACCCATCCCAGAATGGAAGTGGGAGACTATTTCCATGGATTTTATTACTGTTTTACCAAGGACTAAATACCAACACGACTCTATTATGGTAGTAGTTGATACTTTGACTAAAGCTTCTCACTTTATACCTGTACAATCTACTTTTGGCACAGCTCAAGTAGCTAATGTATTTATGAAAGAGATTGTAAAATTTCATGGTATTCCTAATATGATCATCTCAGACAGAGATGAAAATTTTACTGTAGATTTTTGGAGGAGTTTTTTTGGGGGCATGGGTACCAAATTAAATTTTAGTACTTCCTACCATCCCCAAACTGATGGCCAAACTGCAAGAACAAACTAGATTTTAGAAGACATGTTAAGAATGTATGTTATGGACATGCCAACACTAGAAAATTTGGCCCAATTTCCGACGGCCACTTCATCGCTATTCCGACACATAGTCGTCGCAAGAGCAACAATTTGAGGACAGAAAAAACATGGTTCGCCATTACGTTGCAATTCTGATGCCTTGAAAAAGTGTCGCAATACTGACACTTTTTCTGTTGCTTCCAAACAAGCGTCGCTCTTCCAACGTTTCCCAAACCGTCACTCTTCCGACGTTTGTAAACTGTCGCAATTCCGACGAAATGTGGTCCGATGTTTTGAACATCGCTCTTCCGACATTTTTATACTGTCGCCCTTCCGACATTTCTAAACTATCACAATTCCGATGCCGTAAAAAAGTGTCGCAAGACCGACGCATTGCAAAAGTGTCGCAAGATCGACGCTTTCCAGAAGCATCGCAATACCGACGCTTTCCAAAAGCGTCGCAATACCGATGCCAGGAAGAACTATCGCAATATCGATGGATCTCACAAGATCGACGAAAATGGAAATCGTTCAAAACGTCGGAAGAGCGACGCTTACAAAGCGTCGGTATACCGACAACGGGTTCAATTTAAAAAAAAAAAATGAAACTTTCAAACAGGATAGTAAATCTGTAATATTTGTTATGAATTGTGGGCATTCCAATTGTTATGAAGATAATTCGACCGTGAAATATTAATATAATAAACCACCCCACAGTGCTTCGACTATAAACAATCATATAATAAGATCGGACCCCGCTAACCTTTAGTGATGGCATTCACTTTATAACTGGGACTTCATATGACACTTGGACACATAAATATGAATAAAATTTTGTCAATGCAAACAACTGCACATAACTTCGTTGAACCTTAGTTAGGACAACAATAGTCGACGTATATACGCGTGGGGCCTAGCGCTAGCAGCCTTTCCACATCCAACGGTGGATAATACATCGCTCTGGCCTTGACGATCCAACAATCCAACTGGATATCGCGCGAGTTAGTTGCATGATCATTAACTCGCAATGAGAGTGGGTTTTCAAAACCGCTCAAGGCCACGTGTCAGCCTATGACATTGATCGCGTCCAAATGGGGAATACCGCTTACCGTACAAAGGTGGTGCGATATGCCGGAAACCCGTCTTTACTGTGCGGTCCTCAAGGTTCCGACTACTCTTACTCCAGGTTTCGTCCGCTTACCAACACCTTACTGCCATTGAACTCTACCTCATTGTTCATCCTTCACGTAGCCATACCAAACGAACTCGGGCATGACCATTTCGAGGAGACACGACGCATTACATATGTGATGGTTTATGTCTTATGGTTTTGACAAGGTTAGTATCGACTCTGCAAATCGATACACCGGTCCTTGGTTCATTCAATCACCTACACATTCACAACACTCATTACGAGGTTTTACCTAGCTCACAGAGGTTCGAGCAAAGCATCTCCTTGCTCTACCATAGGCGCATGGAAATGTCATTAACCTAATTCACCCTCTATTCACACAACTAATTATATAGAAATTCCCCAACTGTTTGACACAGTTATCTATGGAATTCACCAATGCTCATAAGTCCCGAGCCATTAGCTCGTGTTCCACCGAGAACTCAACCAGTCTATATGCACATAACCTCATCACAGGGTTTCTTAATTACCACGGGATTTCAATTATCTTTCACCAGGATGCGTACATATATTCACACACAGAAAACTTACTCAATCAACGCACATATAATACTAACAGATTCCTTATATAAATGAAATTTCTTACAGTCTCCTGGTCCTCGGCCAGATCTTCGATACAATGGCCTCCTCTTCCCTATGCAGCTCTATGTAGTTCTCTTTGTAGGTCTTCTGTGCAGGTCTATCGACTCTGTCACGGAGGTTTATTTTTATATCAATTACAATGAATCGATTTGAATTTCTCGATGACTCACAAACTCTTCAAATTCCTAACTCTGAGACTAACGCTCTGACAGACAGAGACGGACTCCTAGAATTAGCTTAACTTCTGAAACTGACTATCTCTTCAGGTGCCCATTAATCATTCGGGCAGTTACATTTTCTCTACAAATTAACTAAATTATCTCAACTATGGATAATTTCATAGGGAAATAAAACATGAGACCCCCCTTTACATTTATTTATGTACAAAAGTTGTCTTGGGCCTAATGCCCCTGCATCAGATAACATAGTGAGGGGCTAAATTTTCAGAGCTTCCATGCATCTGTAACATCTTCGAAGAATTTTCATGTGGTTTAGCTACCCTTGTCACTCAAATTGATAGTAGATTAAAGATGACAGATGTTTTCAGCGTAACAAGAGCCATTTCAGGTTTCATTGGAAACATTATTTAGAAAACACAGTTTGTGCAATCAATATTCATACCGAAGTAGCATATATTCAGTTTCACAATGACCTAATGTCATCATGTACTCAACAAGTCAATTTTTGCAGTGTCATACAACCTCAAGCCTCAAACATCTTTACAAGTGAGAATTTCAGGTCCGATTTAGAACAAACCTGTTAGAGATTTTACTGAAATCAAGTTACATTCTAATGCTCATTTAATATAGAGATTAAGATTCTGAATCTATGATGTTACTATTTTTGCCAGTATTTTTATTGTACTTGTGCCATACCCAACTCCACTAATAGTAACAGCAATGTTGAATCCTGATCAGTCTCCATCCATGGGATTTTAATGGCCCTTAGATTTGAGATTCACATGCCAAATTGAATCATTTCATAGAATGACTCCACTGCATATTACTTCCTTTCAAATATGGTTGAGTATCAATTTTACCAATTTGGCCAGCACTTGAATATAATCCTAATTACATCAAATTTCAAAATTTGAGTCTAACCCTAAGTGCATAAAATTCTGCAAAACCCACTTACGCAACACAATCTAGGAGGGGTTAACATGCCTATGAAGTATTTAAACATTGTTGAGGGCTAAGAATAGTTGGACTTTGCCAACTAACCAAACTCACTTTTGACCACTTCTAGTAACTTTAGCCTGTAGATGCTCTCATAAAAATAAAGCAGGTGGTCCAATAAAAGGAAGGGGACTGGTTGCGTGTTTCATTCCCTTTTTTTGTCAGCTGAAAGCTTTCCAAGAAGAATAAATCTACTGAAGCATGAAACTGATTTTTTTGCTGCCCCAACTACCACTGATATACATCACAATGTGTCATAGTTTACTGTAAGCCTCTATTGAGAGTGGGAAACACTAAATCCAAGTAATTCCCCTCATCCCTTAAAAGACACCTCTAAATATAACTAGAAATTTCAAATAGTTAGTAAAGGAAAAGTACAAAGATATAACAGATATGTGTTGAGCCAAAAACCTGTGCATTCACAACAAAACTGAGATGGATAAAACTTAAAAACAATTATGGACTTTGACAAAAAATCGTCTTATGCATACAAAATGAAAGAAACATTGGCATACTACTATGTTTACAAATTTAAGGACAGGCAGAGTGAGTCTCCGGGCAACACAGTTTCATGTGGAGACCCTAGATCCTTGTACCCACAATATCTAGTGACTTATAAAATGATTTCCAAAACAATGCCTTTGTTATGCATGTAAGAACACCACCTGTATAATGAGGGAGATGTAATATTGTATGATAATCAGATTTATACAGAGTGGTCCAAGATTGTGTATTTATGGAAGATACAACTGATTTTGGCATGAAACATGTATCCAAGATTTCAATGTGCCTTATTTCAGAGCCCATTGATGATTTACTATGAAACCTAAACTTTCAAAACAAACACATTGAAATCACGGGATCTCCATCACGAATATCATAAATATTAACTGTCTTTTGGGCACTGGCAGTAGATACCATAAGAGGCCCACATGGCCTGTACCACCAATGTTGATTCTCTGGCACAACATTTTCAAAGCCAAAATTTCTCCCCGAGACATCCCTCTCTGCCAAAACTGGAGAGATGGTACTGGACGTTGAAGTGAAGGCCTCTGATTCAGTATGGAATTCCATAATTTCTTTATTATAAAAGTCCCATGAACAGAAACCTAAGTCCAATGTACAACCTACAGATGCTGCCACAACATATTTACCAGAGCGGCCATCTGAACTAGCTGCTCTAATCAACCAACAATCACCCCACATGTTTGGGGTAAGCCCATATGGAGCTTTATATTCAGCCTTCTCCTGGAGATTGGAAAAAAACAATACTGAGTATTACTCATACATCAACTTCCCTTTATGTTAACGGAAAATTTAAAGAGTGCATAAATATTCTTGAAATCCCAATCATAGTTTCTAGAAAATTTCAACAGTTTTTGAAATGAACTACATCCTATTTAAACTACATCAAATATTTAGGAAAATAATTATTTTAAATATAAATTGGTGAATTTTATTTCAAATATAGAAATTTAAACCATGAGAATAATCTAACCCCTAGGATTTTCCCTATTTCTAATAGAAAATCCCAAAATGTATAAATTATAACACCAATAAACCCCAAAATTAAGTACAATAATTAAAACCTACACACCTCTGAATTTGCTATATCGTGAAAAGAGTAGCATCCACCATCATGGGAAAGAAAAATTGATTCTCCTTCTGATACAAACTAGCCTGCAGTAGATGTCTTATGGCTGAGTTGATTCAATCGATCACAGGAAACCTCTTCAGTTTCTTCAATATTTCCAAAGTGCTCTGGCTTGTTTTCCTGATCATCAAAGTCCATATTTTCATCACATTGAATTTGGGGTTCATTATGATCAGGTCCAGTGCCTATTGCAGAGCTCCAAACATCCAATCCAATATTGGAACTGCCATACCCATTCCCATTAAAGATTGTAAATCCTGCTTTTGGCTTTAATTTGTTAAGTTCAAGAGCACTAGAACTGGATTCAGTTGATTTAGACTTGGTATAGTTGTCCTCTAATTTTTATTCCGATACAACATTATACTTGTGCTTCAACGCAGACAGAAATTCTGTAGCAATGGGATCTTCATCTATGGGGCTTATGGATTTTCCCTCAAAAACATCCTGAATATCTGATTCATTTTCATTCAACTGATCATGCAAATCCACCCTCGTCTTAAGCACAACAAGCTGAACTGAAGGCCAGTTTTTCAGAAATTTATGGTGGGGGTAAAGCTTGTCTTCCAGATCTTGATTATTTAAGTGTTTAATTGGTTTTTTCAGAGACCTGACCATAGAATCAAATGAATCCTGCAAATCCTGCGAAATAATAAACAATAGTAAGGCCATTATTTATTGGTTTGAAATAATAAACAACATGCAACAAACCCACATAATTAGTTAATTATTTAAAGACAATAATTCCTACATATTAAAATATAAAGTTATAACATACCGGCTCATACTCGAACATAACATCTGTATCAATATTCTTCTTCTATATCTTCTTGATCTTCATCCAACTGATCGACATCTATATCAACATCTGATTCAGAAACGGTGTTGAAATGATCGACCATGTCATCATCATCATCAATTATGTCATTTTCAATAATATCCTCATCGACATCATCATCAATAATTGTTGCCTCATCTCCTATGCCTGGTTCATCTTCTAAGATATCTTCTTCGTCTGTCAATGCATCTTCCTACTCATCTTCCACTGCATCATCTTCTTCTTGATCAATATCATCTTCTTCCTCTATAGTATACTCTATTGGCCTTCCTCTTGGATCATATCTAATATCAAATGACCATTCGTTCTCAGCTGGAACCTCTGAGTAAAATACTTGTTCGCATTGGCTTGAAAAAACATAGAGATCTTTTCCTGATTCAAACTGCGATGTTTTAACCATTGGAAATCCATTATCATGTTGAATAAGTGTTCTATCATCATCACGTACATTCATTCGTAGCCTATACCATTTGACATCGAACAAAAATATTTTGAAGGAATTAAAGTCACACTCAACTATATCATCTAAGAACCCATAATATCTATTTTCAGATTCTCGAGGATGTCTGTCACTCCTGGAGGAAACATTAGTGACCTGGAATACTGCAGCTATCCCACTATCAGAAGTTTTCCTATTATCATCCAACTGTTTAACGCTAAATTTACGACCATTGCACCACATAGCCTTGTGGTGTTTCAACTGCAATATGCCAAACATGAAAAAGATGCATTCTCAATTAATAATTAATCATATAATTTACACAGCATGAAAATTAACTGAAAAATCAAACTTCTTGTCACATTATAAATATAGTATAAAATAAGTAATGAATAAAATAGGTGAATTAATTGCTTATCTTTCTATCTTTCAAACCATATGCTAAATCGATTTCCCTGTCCGTAACATTTCCATCTCCACTACGATATGCTTCTCTAATCAATTTAGACAGTAGTTGCCATGATAACCTACCGTCGTTACGTGCTTTACATGTTTCAATCCATTCACTCATCCACTCAAGATTGTTTGCAATGTATAAAAGTAGTTCCTCATAATCTTGAGCACCTGAATAAAAAAACAATAATTCACCAATATTAATAAATATTACTTATAACCATGGTAAATTATATTAATTAATAAACTATGAAATAATAAGACCTAAATTAATATAATGATCATATACATGATGTAAAAAAATGAAACATTATATGTATTATACATAATAAATCTTTTACCTTTCACTTTCTTCATTCTACCTTTTCCCAACAGGCGCTCCACTTCAAATTTTTTGATGGAGTTCATATCCCAAATGCAATCCACCACCTTCATGGCTGGCGCAGCTAATATAGGAAGATAATGACTAATATACACCATGGATTGATATACCACATATCCCTCCACTATAGAACCCTCAGGTTGTGCTCTTTGTCTAACCAAAGCCTTCAAGGATTTCAGGTGCCTCTCGACCATCCACATTGACCTTGTGTGTACTGGTCCACACATTTCAATCTCCTCAACTTGGTGTATCAAGTAGTGTTCTTGTGCATTGAAAAAAGTTGGAGGTAGATACTTTTTCATTTCACACATTAGCCGAGGAATTTCTCTCTTCCAATACTTTATTTCATCTTGATGGATTTCTTTCAATGACAACCATCTGCAAATCATTACGCAAGGTTATTTCAATGAAACATAATATATATTTCATTACAATTAAATTAATACATCATTTCATCAAGTACAAAAATAAATTGTAGCAATTAGATTTTGCGTATAAATCAAAACTACTTACCTCATGTATTTACTAAGACCATATATAACTTGTTTGACATTGTTGTCGAAGTCGTTTGGGAGAGATACAAGTAGAACATACTATAACAATAAAAAATGAATCATTATTGGTTTCCAAATTAAACAGAAAAAGGAAAATTTAAAATATGTATTCAAGCAATAACATACAAAAACGTATACCAAAAAAATTACCTTAACAAAGGTATGCCAATCATGTGTTTTCACCCCACTGAAGTCACCTTTCTTTGTTAAGATATTATTTATGTTTGAAGAAAAACCTGTTGGAAATTTAATTCTTCTAATGACCTCTTTTACATCATTGCTTTGTTGTTCTGTTAATAACCATGGAATATTATTATAATTTCGACCTCCATTGTTATTTGATCTGTCAATCACACTTTTCATTGCATGATTCGATTTCTCAATGTCAGCACAAATTTTGTCAATTTTATCTCTATCATGTGCACCATCTATGGTTCGCCATAACGTTTCTATCACATTCTTCCCGACATGCCTTGTATCAAACAAATGAGCTATTTTTAGGTCCTCATAGTAGGGCAACCTCACGAATTGAGAAGGATAACATTTCATTCCAGGTGGAAGTACAATATTAGTACCTTCACCGCGACGATGACCTTGATATCAAAGAATAAAATAAATCAGAACAATATTAATTATAAAATAAAATAAAATAAATTCATTAGTTAAAACAAAAATTCCAAACATTACATAAACAAATAATATATATATATACAAAAATTATGTACTAGCTGCTTGATGATTATTAATTCTATTATATTCCAACATCCATAACTGAGGTGTCAATCTTCGTGGTTTTAATCCAGATTCTTCTTTATCATTGAAAAGATGTTTTTCACTAGTACGATACTTATGGTTCCTAGATAGGAAGTGCCTAAACTCATCAAACACCATCTTTCTTAAGTCTGGCGAATGACGATACTTCATCTTAGGGCCACAAACTGGACATGAAAATATACCCTTTGTTTGAAGACCTGCAATAGATGGATCAATAAAAATTAATATACTATGAGATCATTTTTAAAACATGCAATATGGTATATCTAATTTAGATAATAATGTATTATATTAAAGTGCAACGAAATATTACATACCACAAACATGTGTTAGTCCTGGGGCATCATGAATTGTTCATACAAGAATTCCACGACATTGAAATCTCTTCTGCTTGATTGGTTTAGTGATGTCATAAATAGTGATTCCATGCCATAACTGTATTAGCTCATCAATAAGAGGCTCAATATATACATTCATATATTTGACCTGGTACTTACCTAATTGTTCAAAATTGCGGTACATAATAAATACTACCATGATATATGTATATATAAGTAAATAAATAAATAAAATATATATTTATGCAAACAACGAGAGAAATGAAAATGTTACATTCAAAAAAATAATGTATCAAATACCTGGAATAATCATAGTCAACATTATGTGCTCCCTCTTTATTGACATCCAAGGAGGAATGTTATTGTTGATAATGAAAATAGGCCACACTAAGTAAGTAGATCTAAGCTCTCTAAATGGATTAACACCATCAGCTGCCAATGAAAGCCTGACATTACGAGGTTCATTTTTAAAATCTACATATTTTTCCTCGATTTCTCCAAATGCAGAGCCATTTGCAGGCATTCGAAGAACACCATCTTCACTTCTATTATTTGAATGGTAATCCGTAAATTGTTCTATGTTGTTACACCTGAAAATTCAATGCAAACGTGGAATTATGGGAATATGACGAAGAACCTTTTGAGGCACCTTTTTGGTTAGTTGATCTGTTCGATATCTACTGGTGCCACATTTCGGAAATTTTTTTTTCAACTCATGTTCTCCGTAATATATAATATGATCTTTAGGACATGCATCTATAGTGTTATATTCCATTCCAAAGTGTTTCAAAATAGCACGTAGATCTCGATATTTTCGAGGTAAAGTATTTGGCGATGGTAACAAATATTCACCCAACAATCTACAACATAAACAAAAAATAGTGTCTTTTAAAGATTATTAATCATATATATATATATATATATATATATATATATTAAAACCGAAACCGGTGACCGGACCGGTGGAGCTAATGAACCGGGTTTCGAACCGGGACCGGTCTAACCGGTAGCGGTCATATCTCAATGAACCGGTTTTAAAAAAAATACATTAAATAATTATTTTTTAATTTAAAAAAAAAACTATTTTTAAGATTTGCAACCATGATTCCAAGCCAATAGAGATAAAATATGAAATTTTTTCTCATTTATATACCATGCAAAGGTGAATATATCAAAATGGCACCAAATGCAATACATATCATCGAAAAATACATAAGCAAACTTGTTGAAGTAATGTATCAGGTTTCTCTTATATTATTCACTTTGTTTTATTTTTGAGTTAATATTATAATATACAATCTGTCCATGCTCAGATCTATTTTCAATTCATTGTATCATCCTTAAAGATAATTCTGGGTTAAGTATATATATATATCAGACCAGCATTTTGAAGATCTTGTATTCTTCATTATCTATGTTTGCTTGGCAATAAATTTCTAGAAAAACATCTACAACACTTAGAGGTATTCAATTGGTTTATGAAACCCACTATTAGTGCTATTTGTAACAAGTTGAGAGAGAATTACAACTTCAGCAGTCTGCTCACAATGTGTTTGACGAAATTTATCACTGAAAAGATTCATTAAAACCCAGAAAAATCAGTGGTCAGTTTCGTGCATTTCCAAGCGGGAATTTTCTAGTGGTCAATTTATTATTGCCAATCACATTTTCATTAGCTTGTATGTTGTTGTCCCTTGAGTGGCCTTAGACCATTTGCATCAGTCTTGATGCCATGATCAAATTGCTTGTATGTTGTGTGAAAGGTTTTGTATTTATGCTGCTACTATGTGTGAGTAGAGAGAGAGGGTCTGACAGGTCCTAGCTGAGTGTGAAATAAGGTTGTTGCTAATTGTTTTGAGAACAGAAATTGTCATCAAGTGCACTTGATGAGTTGCATGCTGTCAGGGATTTTATGCTAGCCAACCTTGTATTTATCAGTCATCATGTGTATTGTTGCTGCTATAAGGTGTTGAGTATGAGTTATTAGACAATTTTGTTTCTAATATAATAGAGGAATTTTCAGCTCATGGAGGAGACACTGAGGAATTTGCAACTCATGGAGGACCACCTAACCAGCTGGTTAAGTACGAAACTGGCCGGTTTATGCATAAACTGGCCGGTTCCGTACTTAACCGGCTGGTTAGGTCCGGTTAACTGGCCAAAACAGGTGAGAATAGACTATTGACCGGGTTGCAAGGCCGGTTCCAATCGGCAGCCCTCCTGACCGGTCGGTTTGATCGGTTTTACACATTTATTACAACTAAAAAAAGGGAAAATAATCAACATTTACATATATGTGATCATATATACATATTGCATACCTTAGGAGTTGTGTCATACATATGTTCGACAAATTATTCATAACCTTTAAGTTCACCAGCAACAATGTAGCAGAGAGAAGAGTTGCATTTGAGTGTTCAAAAAGTCGTTCACTTGACCTTTCAATCAGAGGTACATCATAAATAACGTCACTGCTATCTCCACCATCATCATCTGACTCACCATACAAGTCTTGGAGCATTTGATTTGTCCCATCATTAATGTGAACTGTCTCATTACTGTCATCATGATCTACCTCCATGGGATCATTAAAATTACCTTCATCATTCGCTTCATGTTCTTCACCTTGTACAACATCATTTCCAATACTAATATTTGCTACAATATTCTCTTGTACTGGTGCAACATCATCTAATCTACTACTATTTAGCTGTGGAGACTGGTTTATCATCTGCAAAAATTTGGGGGGAAACTATGCCTTTATGAAAATTACAAACATTAATAATTAAACATTAGTGCGCATATAAAAAATATTAAAATAATATAAAATTTTACGATATAATCAAAATGAAGATAGATAATTAATTACCATGGGACGATAGTAATTTGATCCACCATCAATGTGCCCATATTTCCTACAATGCATTGTTTCTGTTGCTATTAAAACTCTAACATTATTTCTCATACAACATTTTTTACAAGGGAAATAAACTCTACCATCACCCCTTTCACCCTTTTGAATTTTTTTTCCACCTCTAATGTTTTCTTCCATTCATGCAAATTATCCTATAAAGAAAATAATAAATCTCTCTCAATGGTGTGGAAAACCCAAGACTTGTTGAACTCAATGGGAGCTCAATATACAAGAAAAAAGAAAATAAAAGTGGGCTTTTTACAAATTGTGAGCTTTTTACAAAATGTGGGCTTTTTACAAAATTGTGGGATTTTTAAAAATTGTGGGATTTTTACAAATTGTTTATATTTTTAATAAAATGTGGGCTTTTTACAAAATTGTGGGCTTTTTACAAATTGTGCGCTTTTTACAAAATTGTGAGCTTTTTACAAAATTGTGGGCTTTTTACAAATTGTGGGCTTTTTTTATTCTTAATGCATTTTCTGTAGAATACTAAAAAGATTTGTCCAAAATTTGAGATGAAAATTGTAGTCTCTACTACGTTTGGAAAATTGGAGGTTTATAAAAGATAAACTACGAACAGAATTGTACCACTATGATAAGAAGTTGTCAGAAGCATTCCTTCTGCTTCACAAACGTGGAACTACCTTAAGAATGCTTATGGTTGATATAAATATTAGAGCATGGTAGTTAAATGTAGTATTTATGCTAAAATATTGAATAACATCTTGAGAGTGCTCTTCAGATACTGTACAAATGCACCAAATTAAAGCTGTACCATTACTAAAGATAAATGGCCAAAAATAGTCAATTTTGATATCGTGAATTTATGTCTTTCTCGGTAGCAAACTAGGGATAGGATGGAAAATATGAGAGAAATAAGTTCCAAGGACAAAAAAACCAAGGCCAACATAGCTCTGCCTTGAATCAGAGACAAAACAAAGCTACCCAAAAAAGTGTTTGAGAGCACCCATTGAAGCTCCTATATATATCAGAGTCAAAAATTTTCTATTGAACAAGTTTGTATAGTCAAAGCCACAGCAAGATTAGATAGCCATGATCCTAAATGAGAACCAGAGCCAAAGCTAAGACAGATCCACGTTTAGCAGAACAAGACAGCCATAGAAAAGGATTTGACCACAGAACCAGATCATGAGAGATAGCAAGATTCTTGCTTCCACTGTGGAAATGTAGAAACTATACAAGGGCTTTTCTTCCAGTAGATTTCATTGTGACAGTAATTGCTATGGTGTTGTAAGCGCTCATTAGTAGAATCTTAAAGCCATTCTGGAATTCTTTTAACCTGGAGAGTGTTTTCTGTGGTTATTAATCCTCATGTTCAAATTCCATTGTGGATTGGTTGTGTTTGATATTATGTTTTTACGGTTCACAGTTGAATTTTCGCACAAAAAATTATCAGTCTAAAGCGGAGAAATTTTGCGATGTTTCTTTTGCTTCCTATTGTGAAGTATTTCGCTCAGAACTCTACTCATTGTAACAGAGGTCTTGGGCATAGAACAGGGGACTTGGGTTTTTTGGAATCAAACTTCAGATTAAGATGCTCATCTGAATAATGGCACATTGAGCCTTAGCATGGAGTTGGGAGTACCAATTTGAAGTGTAGGTAGGGCATTGTACAATAGACCAGTTAGATTTCTGGACCCTAATACAAAATTTTCTTCTTCTTTCAAAACGTGTTTCTCGTTTTCTATAACCAATGTGGGTCTTGTTCTTGTTTCAATTGGGGATGGATTAGCATTTTTTATTGCTCCAGATGATCACACTCTGGGTAGCCCTAGAGGCTATTTGGGGGTGATGAGTCCAATAGGTCTCAGTGAACTATTGCCCTCGCCGGGGAATACTATTGCAGTGGAATTTGATACTATTTTGGATGTTGAATTCCATGATCCTAATGGAAACCAGTACCTTCATCTCCAGTACCTGTTCACAAAAGAGGGTGCCATAGTCATTCATGCATGCAGAGAGGGTGAATTGCAGGCATTGCAACAAGAGGTGTTGTTGTTGTTGCATTGGCCACTAGATTGTTTGTTTGGTTCTGTTACAAGCGCAGAGTATTGAAAAGGACAGAAAAATTTAGTTCAAATATTGTGAAATTGCCTCGAAAATTCACCTACAAAGAGCTTATAAATGCTACGAAAGACTTTTTTCGAATGTGATTGATAATCGATCATTTCAAGCAAGGGTAATCCCCTTATGAAACCCAAATTTCTGAGCATTTTCTAAAAACTGATGACGGAGTCATTGCAATGAACAAGCGCCTAGGTCCATATTACGTCCAAATCTACCAAGCACCAAGATCTATAAAAAAAAATCCACAGTATCTGCAAACTAAGAAGAAGGGGTAGAAAATGTATTCTGTTTACTTGTTCGAATAGTGGTTGGGGTTTACCACGGAAAAAAATTGACAGAGCCCATGTAGCATTTCTTATCATTGAAATTCTGGCAGTATCATTCAACTAGGCAAGCACCTGCCTCAGAGCTCCATGACTGAGGGCAAGATCCCTAAATGTTGCAGAGTCTCCAGCAATATTTCCCAAAGCCCAAACAGCCTTACATGAACATCAGTTGAACTCAAAGTTGGGTACTAGTTTTTTAAATCAAATTCCAAAATTATAGACATATAAAGATAGTTGGGAAGAATAATTTTATGCCTCTAAAATAAACGTGCTACCTATTCTTGAACATTATCATTCCCAGAGGTAAGAAATTCCACAAATATAGGCAGTGCCCCATAATCAATCACAACCTTTGTATTCTCAGAGGCTCCAAAAAAAACCAAATAGGGTCAACCCTACTATAGGAGGAAGGGCATGTAGTAAGAACTTGCCATTTTGCAAGAGCTGAGGACGAATGCTGTTCTGCAAGAGCTGAGGGCGAATGCTGAGGGCGAATGTTTTTCTGCAAGAGCTGAGGGCGAATGCGCACGTGATATCAGACGTTAATGTAGTTTTTAAAAAAATCATTTTTATGTAGCGTGCATTTGATTTTTGCATTTCAAATCATTTTTATTTACATTTGATTTTTTCATTTCTAATACAAGTGACAAACAAATTTCTACAAGAGAAAGACTAATTAAAATGGCTTAAAATGCAAGTGGAACTTCAAAATAAATGTAATTGAAGGTTCTCTCCACTAAATTTTTGCAAAAGTGCTTACATTATTTAAGTTATCTAGGATTTTTTTGTATTACACAATCTAAATTAAATAATGAAATAGTTGGGTAGTCTTATTGTTTCAAATTAGGACACAATTTTCAAATGGTGATGAAGTTTCATGTGATGATTACCTAACAATATTCTCCTTTCCTATCCTTGAAAAACTATACAAGGTTCCCTGCTGCCACATGAAACCCTAACTCATGTAGCAGCATAGGACCAGTCCTCCATTTTGCCCGTCATAAGGCATTTTTCACGTATTTGACGACTAGAATTTCCGGATTCCCGTTTTCCGTGAGGTGCTAGGAAGGATAGAAGAATTAATTTTTACGTTTGAAATTTTTTCAAAAACGTTCTTATGCCCTTTAATTTCCACTTACCAATAATTTTGCAACACTAGTCCTCTTTGCAATTGCAAGGTTGTACTCAAAAAGTAAGGAAAGTTACTTTTTTGGCTCACTCAAAATTAAAAATTTGATAAATGAATTACCACTTATCATTATTGATATTTTAAAATTAGAGTCAATTTAGTTTTCCCCTTCCTATTACAGAAAGTTCACAAATCCTTTCTTTTACATAAAACACCAAAGAAATAATAAAGCCCGTTGCCCTGCAAACTTCCAAGGTTGTGATTAGTGAAGGAGTGACAAAGTACAGCTATAGCACTAAAAAATTAGAATGCCAATCTGCCCCAACATGAAGTAGTGTTAATATAGCTGGTGGCTTGGCTTGATGGTCAAACAGTGAATTACACAAGCACAAAATAAAAGCTTTAGGCGTCTAGTTCCTTACACTCGCACTCTCAAGGCATTCATACTTAGGCCGAGCTCAAGATTGGCTCCGAGGAAACTAGATTGGCTCATTAACCTGCCATATTTTAATTTCATAAGTTATGTTGAAGTTTGAACTTCTAGGGTAATTTATTATTGTGAAATCATAGTTCTAAACTATCTCTTATTCTGTGAGCAATGTAATCTATTAATTGTAAGCAGATTCATTAAAAAAATTCAAACTAATTTTAGCATGAATGCTGACAATTTATATATTAATTGGTTTTTAAGAGTATTTGTATTATGTAGGAGCACTGGAAAGAAAAATCAAGACTTCATTTTCTGTTTTCCTTATTTTATTGGGCTGAACTGGAGAAAATTGAATATGAATAGTGAGTTAATTGTAAGATCAATGGGCCAAGGCCATACATCAACATTGACCACAGTCGGGAACTATAAAAGCATGGATATTCATGCAAGTATAGTTATTAATGTAAGATCAAAGTTAACTCTTAGCTTCACTAAAGAAAAAGAAGGCAAAGATCTAGCATCAACTGAAACTCACGTGAAAAAGTAGATGAAAAATGTACAATCATCCAATGGAGAGGTAATCTATAATTATCCAGTAAGACTCTTGGCTATGCCTTGAGACTAAACTAATTCTCAATATTTTTGAATAATCATCCATTGGAATTTAGTAGGAAAACCATAGTAAATCGTTGTCCAATGGCCATGCAAAAATATATAAAAAATAATATTTGTTGGTTGTTTTTCAATAGGTGGACCATGATGGGACCACTGAGAAGGTGGGGGTGTTTTTTTAATCATGGAAGTGAGGTTTAGTAGATTGATATTCAAGTTACCTTTCCTTATAAATTTTCTCGTTCAATTTATTCATTCATTGAACTTTGATTCATTCCTATTGTTTTGATACACAATCCAATCCAGTTGAGTCTTGAGTCTTCATTGAGAATGGCATTCATAGGTTGTCAAGAAAGAGGTTATCATGCACATGCACTCTTCTTTTCTTGGTATCTTTTTAACTATGTTCAGCCTGAGTTCTATATTTTTAAATTATCATAATAGTTCGTGATTATTAGGCTTTTATTTTGTCTTTTAAGAATTTTAATTTAATTATTATTAATCATTAAATTTAAATATATATATATATATATATATATATATATATATATAGATATAGATATATATTATATTTATTAAACTTTCAATAAAATTATTAAACTTTCAATGGTACATCAACTTTCATACATGAGAAAATAGATACTGACAAATGGTACATCATGGCCTGAATAATTTCGCTCAACAATTTCAAATGGTATAACATTTAGTCAACACTAATCATTAATTTCTGCACACAGAGACTAATTTCTCTGGAAGCCTGAGATTTCTTTGGCTTGTTATTCTTATAACTACATAGACATAATTAATAGAGAGATTGAGGACAAAAAAATCTAGCGCTTAGTCTCCACTACTCAACATGATTTTGTGAGAAATAATACATAGATTGATTTCTCTGAGTGCCTTAGCATTCTTTGGCTCATTATTTTAATCACAAAAATAATAAAAAATGCATTGAGGATCTGTTCTTAGTCCGATTATGCAATTTTCATAAGACAGATTATGCAATATTAATAATAAACATAAATTTATTGCAATTTAGGGAAAGCTCGTTCATGTTTTTTTCTTTATATTGGAAGGTTACTTTCTTTTTGAAGTAATTTTTAGTACATCATAGCATATATTGAGGAAATATTAGTTTGACAAGAATCAGTTATTTCTCTTGAAACTTTGGGTATTAAAAGTCCATGCATGACACAAATATATCACACTCCAAAATCCAAAGAAAATGGAAGAGCGTTCAATTTTTTTAATCAAACTTTTATTGGTGAAGGGTTAATTTATTACGAGAACGTCATTAATGAAGTGCAAAATTTTAAACGTAACGTTTATTGACTAGAAAAATAATGACCAAAACGTCAAAAAAAATTGTGTGACGGGTAAAGAGAAATCCAAATTCCAACCCTGCCTACCACCTGTTGGTGAGTGGAGGTTATTCACTTTTCATTTACGGCTTACCAGGTTACTCATGTTACCAATATTTTCACGTGGCTCACTTTTAGGTGAATACTTATTGTACTTCTTCTTTATAAAGAACAATTGGTAGATAATTGTATTATTTGAAATCTATAACAAATCCAGGCAACAAAATTACAACAAATAGAAAATTATGCAAAAAATTCACCAGGGCACTAATGTGTGGATACCCTATCATTTCTTAGATCCTCCTAACTTACCAACACCTACTATATTGGTATACACATAATATGGCATTTACCTGAAGTATTTCACATGTATCTAGAAGTAAATAAGTTGTATGACAATTGTTATGGCAGATATAAGATGTGTATTATAGTTTATATTTCAATTTTTCTTAAGTAGCATGCATGTGCGGCTCATATAGTGACTACAATTACCAAATATATTTCAGTGAAGATGTGAATATGATCTCTCATTAGGTCCTAATTACTTAAAGCATCATTAATTAGCTTTCCAAATGAATAAAATATGTTAACAAATTAGTAAAAATTAGGAAAACAAATCATGCTTTAAAAAAATATGGCACAATGAGTCACACTCTGAGATTTATTTAATTACTCATCAAGTGTCGCTACAACATATATATGATCACCATTACCATAGAAATGGGACATGTGACCATCATTTTGGTTTCGCCAATGACATTCCACATCATGAGCATTATTTAGGGTTGATTGTGTTGATTTAAAAAAAAAAAATCATTTATACATTTTATGGAAATTATAGACACAATTTATAATCACATTACAAGATCATGATGTATGGATATTCCTTATCATTTCTTAGATACTCACAACATACCAACACCTAATAGATTGATATACACATCATATGGAATTTACCCCTAGAATTCCACATGTATCCTAAAACAAATTAGTTGTATGGAAATTATTATGGTGCATATATGATGTGTATTACAGTTTATCTTATAATTTTGTTGGAGTAGCATACAACAATTTACATAGTGATATGAGAACCACTCTCTAGAGTATACATCGATTTTGTACACATGGCTTTTCAGTTTCTTTTTAAGATATATCATTGGTGATGGTCACATGATTATATAATGAACCATTAAGTTGAACTATGAAATTATTCATCACAACACACACACACACACATATTGATGAATTAATAATTTTTCTCATATAATTTTTTTAATCTATTTTGAAAAATAAATAAATTATATATAATTATTTCTAAGAAGAACAAGAGATAATTCCTTACCATATCTTCGTAAAACATATAATAGCAAGAAAATTAATCTATTGAAATTTCATTTCCAAATACATTCATGGAGTAAAATGAAGATTAAAAGGAGATATTCATGGATTTACTTGTAACATCACCTCATAATTAAGAATGTAAATGTACAATATTGATGATACATAGGTTGGGAGAAAATTAATCTATTGAAATTTCATTTCCAAACATATTCATGGAGTAAAATGAGGATTAAAAAGAGATATTTATGAATTTACTTATAACATCACCTCATAAAATTGTAAATGTACAATATTGATAAAATTTATTTATATATGATAAATAATAAACCTTTATCTCACATGTATCATATAATCTTATAAACAAACACATTCTATAATATGCAATAAAAGTGAAATTACACAATCCACATGGAAATAAGACTAAGTTCAAGAAAAAGAAAATAAAAAATAAACCATAAGTGACACGAATTTTGCAAAGGCATATAAGTGTCGTTATACCAACGACGGCCAAAGCGTCTCTATTGCGACGGATGCCTCCAAGCGTCGCAATTGTGACACTTAGACATTGTATTGCAATTGCGACGTTTGGAGGCAGTCGTCACAATAGCGACGCTTTGGGGAATAGTGTCGCAATTGCGACGTCTTCCTCCAAACGTCACAATTGTGACACTTTGTCTAAGTGTCGGTATTGCGACACTTTTATCTAAACTTCGGTATAGTGACAGTTTCGGGCGAGATTGAAAAAATTTGGGGAAATTTTCGACATTTGGTCAAAAGTGTTGGAACCAAATGTCGGAATTTCCCCCAAATGTACTAGTGCAACAAAGTGGGAGGACTTTCTACACTTAGCAGAATTTTCCTACAACAATAGCTACCAAGCTTCAATTAAGATGAGTTCTTTTGAAGCACTCTATGGCAGAAATTTCCATACCCCTCTAATTTGGAGTCAACCAGAGGATAAGTTAATACTTGGACCAGATTATTTGCAAGAAATGGAAAGAATTGTAAGGAAAATTCAGCAAAATATCAAAACAGCACAATACAGGTAGAAAATTTATGCAGACAAAAAGAGAATTCACAAAGAATTTAGTGTGGGTGATCATGTTTACCTAAGGATTAAGCCTAAAAATAGTACTGTGCACACTGGTAGCTGTGCAAAACTAGCTCCACGCTATTGTGGACCTTTTGAAGTACTGGAAAGAGTTGGACCAGTTGCATATAAGTTGGCTTTACCTAGTCACATTAAGGTTTGCGATGTATTGCATGTTTCATTATTAAAAAAATATGTGCATGATCTTACTCATGTTATTGATTGGAATGTGATACAGGCGGAACCAGAAGGGGAATTCCTTCCAGATCCACTTCAAATCTTAGCACGGGAAGAAATTGAGCTCCGAAACAGAACAGTGGCCAGGGTGAAAGTGCAGTGGAGGCACTTTGCACCCGAAGAGGCTACTTGGGAGCGAGAGGAAGATATGATGGAAAAATACCCATCACTGTTTGAACAATGATTTTTATTTTTTGTCTTTACAAAACTGAGGATGGTGTTCTGTTTTTAGAGGGGGAATATGTAATATCCCTAGTTTCTATGCTTTTATTAGACATTTGAACAAGTCCAAAAGGGTACAATGGAACTCAATGGAAAAAAATTGTGTGGATTATTTTATTATTTCAAGTTAATAAAATAAAATGGAAATTTATGTGCAAATACTAGATTATGATTAGAGATATGGAAACCAAATCCATGAGGATGGATAAGGTTGTAATACTTTCCCAAACTTCCAAAAATCCTTGGAAGAAATAAATTAAATACTAAATTTAGATTGGAGATAAAAATCTAAAAAGTTGCCCCGGTAAAGAGGAAATTACTGGGAAGAGGTGGAATAAATCTAGAAAGCAAAAAAACTGGAATAAATCTAGAAAGCAAAAAAACTAACTTTAAAAGTACCTTTGTGGATGAAACAAAGGGAAATCATAGGCACATAGGAAAGAAAAATCGTCATTTAACTGAACGCAGTTAAGGGAAACAAGATGAGGGGAGAACAAGCTTAAATAAGCTGATTGAGGATATACAAAGGGTTTTTTATTGTTGAGGAAAGGATCTTTTCTCGGGGGTGAGCTATGGAGAAATAGCTCTAAGGTTGGGAGGAACCTAGTCTACCTTAAGTGGTATGCACAGTTATTTTGATTTGTTTAAATTATACTTTAGTATGTTATGAGTTACTGAGAAATTAAAGTAGTTAGGTCAATATGAAATTATTCATATGAATATGTGCTTATGTTATGGAAGTTAGATGAATTATAAATTAATTCTAGAGGTCTGTACATTGAAAATATTTGACTATAATGAAATAGTTTGTTTTGTGTTGTTGTACAGACATAACCCTGTAGAGGACCAACTCTCAGAATTTCTAAACCCAATATCAGGTTTAGATATGAGGTTAGGTACCTCATAGGAAACTTGTGCGTAGCTAATGAATCTTATTTAGTGTTATATTATCAAACTATATATTTTATTTTGAAATAAAATCTAACCAGAAATATATATACATGACTAATAAATAAAAGTACATTATAGTTAATCAATTTTGTAATATAGTATATATGCATGACTGATAAATGAAAGAAAAATATAGTTAAGAGATTTTATGTACTCTAGAATACTAGAGAAGGATAAACCATGAAATACAGAATTCTAAACAGAAATATACATGTGTATATAATGAAAATGTATTCCTTTCGTATAACTGAAAAGGGAAATTTCATATGAAATAAAATTGCAAATCTGGATTTATGATAACATTTCAATAGAACCAAAATAGTTAATAAAACAAATAATTAAACAAATATAAGTGATATTTCATGTATTTACATCCTTATAGATGTTCCAGTCCACAAATAAAAACTGTACAGTTTAAAGAGGAGATGCTTGCCATAAAAGTTATACAAAGGGAAGTCTATCCTTTAAACAGAAACAGAAATGTTTCTCGGAAAAATTATGCAGAGTACATATGAAAAGCCAGTAAGCATTGGACCAACCTGTATACAATTAATTTATGTGTTATGAAAACAATGGAAAAATCTTGGATGAATATTAATTCCAAAATCAGGTAGCGTGTCGTTATACCTACAAAGAATGAAATCAGAAGTGAGGTTGAGAATTAATATCTGAATATATATATATATATATATATATAGAGAGAGAGAGAGAGAGAGAGAGACCGAATTTAAATGAGAGAACAATAATTTAAATACCTTAGTAAATCTCAGTTCCATATTGTATCTGCATACAGAAAAGAGATGGAATTAATATATAAAATTTCAAGTAAATGTTATACAATATAGCCTAATAGAAACATAGTATAATGCTCAATTATTTTTAATATACATGCACTAGACCATAAGATTGGTCATTCCTGTATAATAAACCAAATTAACTTTTCCACTATTCAACCAGAAGGAAATACGATGGTTCCAGCTATTTATACACAAGTAATGATACAAAAATGATAAAATGAGAGACGGGGTGAGGAATAATAGAAGAAAAATGTAAACCCTAGTTATTCAAGTAAAACTCCCAAGATGAAATCTCTGCGATGTGAAACGCAGAATTCTGGCAAGAAAACCCTCAACTAATTTTGAACCAAAAAGAAAAATTAGAGAGGGAAGAGTTTAACAAAGTATTCAGAATTGTGAACCAATAACCGAGAATTTAGCAATTACAAATGCAGATACTGACGGGTAAATTAGTAATTAGGGTTTAAATGAATTTACCAAGAGCATAGTCTTCATCGCACAAACTACCAAAGGAAGACAAGAGATTGTCTGGATTTCCATTCCCGTTTTTGGGAAAAAACTATTATTCTTAATAACATACAGGAGGACCTATATAATTTTAATAAAAACATTTCTGAACTGGATTTAAAATTTGTACGATAGAAATGACCTCGAAATTTTGGAACGAGCCCAAACAGGAAAACTATGTGAGAATAGTGCTATAATTTTATATAGTTAGAATACAACCCAACATTCTGGGTACTGGGAACATAGACTTAAACAAATGCATAACGAGGATTTTGTGACTTACAAACACCATACAATAGGCAAATAAAACGAAAAAAAATACAGCGAAGTAAGATTTCTAAATACAAATGGCTCAGTGCCAACGACGTTCACAATTATTCAGTTTAAAAAAATATAGAAATATGCAGAGCATGAATTTATGAAAAACGAAGGTAGACATAGGAAAAAAATGCAAAGCTAAATAGAAATAAATATTAAAAATAAAAATTTCACTCATAAATAAATGGGTATACACCATATCATTCTGGTAGTAACATAAGAGTTATAAGAGGCCAAACTCAGAAGTTACAACCTGAAATTAAATGCCGAGTTCACAATAGTAGCAAAAGGAAAATACCATGTAAATATAAGCTTCTTACCTGTGAATTTGAGGAATATAGTCGTGGTGTGAAATCATGGAACATATATTCATACCAACAGCATTGTTCTGTTGACCATATCTCAAAGAAAATAACAGAGAAGTAATACGAGTAGATGGAAATGAATGTAAGGCCAAGTGAAATACATTCACAACAGAGAAAAATGACAAATGAAACTAAAACCTCGTCTAACTCACAAACTTTTATGGAGACATTGAACCCTAACCTAAAATTGATCAACATCGTCCAAGTGTCATCCATTGGGAGTGGTTTGGAAGTTCCCGTGGCTCGAAGAATGTTGTACAAGTCCATGTGACTCAATACCACAATGTTTAATACAAACATATCCCAAGTTGTCCTGTGCAAAGCTGTTTCATATCCCAGAAGATACGACATGTACAAATGAATATGATGCATCGGAAGTAATCAACCTCGAAGTTGAAAATGTTCATAAATACTGACAAGTTCATTGATGATCAGGACTATTATAAAAACGAACCAAATTGACTTAATATCTTTTCTCAAAAATTGTGTTGAAACCTAATTAATAAATGATCCACGTTGGCATGGTAACTCCACGTAGTTGGATTTCATAATCACGTTGATGTTGACAAAGTTATTTAATATAGGTTCAATTCTTAGGTAAATGTTAAATCGAATAGGTAATGGGGGTCATGTGTCATAAGACACCATTACATATGGAGGTATTATAAAAATATTACGACAAGATATCAATTAAGGAATTTAACCCAAGTTAGAATGTAAGTTTTGATAAGATCATTTTAAAGTATACCACATTTGTTATCAACTTATCTATATATAAGTCTTGAATGGTATATATGAGCATAAGAGTTAAGAACATATTTCCTATTGAAAATACCAAATACTTTTATAATTAAAGTTGGGTGAATGTACAATTTCATAAGGAACTTGTAAGTCTAAGTAGCGTTTGTAAATGTCAAGTAGATAATAATACAACCTGAGAAGGTGAGTAAATACCTATATGGGGTAATTAAATATAATTAGATATATTTAAATATATATGTTGAAAAGGTATGGTCATACCTTTATAATTGCGAGAGCGTAAATGAAAGTCACCTAATGACTATTGCAGAAAACTTAAAGATGAGGATATGTAAGAGGAATAAGTGTAAGAAAGGTTAGTGGTTAAAGTTAAATAGGAATATTATATTCACAAGTGAAAAAGAGAATACTATATCCCAGTTCCATATAGAATAAGGATAGAGAATTCTATCTTAAAGGAAAATTGTAACTGACTCTATGGTAAATTGAATACTATCATAACCAGTAAATGAGTAAATATTGACATAGTGTAGTAAATTAAATGATGAGCGATAGAATTATGTCGAAATACGACGAATGATAATATAATCATGACAATAAGTTAGAGATATCACTATAATTATAAAAAAAAATGAAATAGGAGGTGTTACAAATAAAGTAGAGAGGACATGGCCCTACCTTGAAATCCAAACGTTTGATGTAGCCTTTTGTCCCATTGCTCCAAAGTGGTTTCTCCAAAGAGTAGAACCTGCAATCAAAGACAAGACAAAGAGTCAAAGCATCTGCAATATATAATAATCATAAAATTATAATCCAACTTAGTGATCAAGGATTCTAAGTATTGACATTATTCCAATAAGCATAGAAACAAAGAAATGAGAAAAAGAGATCCATATGTAGTATCTTGAATAAAAAGATTAATCTTACAACCTTCGTACAGATTTCTCCCAGGGTCCTAAACAATCATTTCTTCTTCAGACTAATAATCCTTCAGCTCTGAATACCAGCATGGAGTTATAGACACAAAGGTGTAATCATTATCATGCCAACAACAAATCACTAATGCAGGGAGTATGCACTCTTATGAACTCTCTTCAGCTTAGGAACTGTATGAGTTAGTTTCTATCATTCACAATCTACCATGTGTGTACCCTTCAACCTGAAACTTGAGCTCAATTTATAGGGAAATGGAGGTAGTTTCAGTTCCATGAAGAGGGGGATGGATTCCTCTCATGAATGGATTTGAGCTCCATGGACAAAGGGATAAGCTCCATGAGTGGAGGGATAAAGCTTGAACTGATCGCAACTCTAGAAGCTTCCAGTTAGGATAATATTCGACCAACTAGGCTTCTAGAATTTACTTTTTTCTTTTATTTTATTTTCACGTGGGTGCGCAGGTAATAGTGGGAAAAAGTGCAGGATTTGTCACAGTTTATGGACAGAACATCAGCGCATGTGCAAGGAAAGGCCAGAAAAACCACGCATGTATACTTTTAAGGTTTTTAAAGAGATTTTCTCCAATTCCAATACTTAATTTAGGAACATTGGTGGTTTTGACCTCTAAGGGAACATGATATGGATGGTGATATACCCATATGAACAGTCAAATATCATGGTGGCAAAATGGCATGCAACATTATGTGTGGAAAGAGAATTTGTTGTGTAACCAGCTCCAAAAATAGAAGAAAAGAGATATCAACGCCTTAGAAATAAGCCACTTCGAGGGGGCAACCTCCAATACATTACATAAATGAACAATTCTTGGATGATACAAATGAACAAAACCTCCTTCTATATATAGGAGTCCATGGGGCCACAATATAATCCTAGTGGGCCACAATGTAATCCTAGCTGACCTAACATTAATAATTTAAGGGCACAATAATAATAAAATGGGGGTTACAAGGGTACAATAATAACAATAAGGGGGTTACACTAACAACAATAAGGGACTATACTAGTAATATAGGGACCTAACATGCCCCTCTCCTTCAAAAAAGTGTTGTCCTCAACACTTGAATAGCTCTGGGTGCTTCTGTATAAAATTCTCATCCTCCCATGTAGAATCTTCAGTGGGTAAGTTCTTCCACTTGATGAGATACTCTGAAATTGATCGATTCCGTAGCTGTCAAGTTCTTGTTTCCATGACCGCTTCGGGTTCCAATATGATTTTTCCTTCCTCATCAAGTTCTGGCAATATTGTTTGAACTGGAAGATTTTCACCTATAACCTTCTTTAAGCATGAAACATGGAAAACTGGATGTACTCGCGAAGAAGCAGGAAGCTCCAATTTGTATGCCATAGTACCAATCTTTTGCAACACCTTGTAAGGACCATAGTACTTTAGCGATAATTTATTATCCTTCTTTGCTTGCTTGAGGGACATTTGTTTGTATGGTTGTAGCCGTAAAAATACCCAATCTCCTAAATCAAAACTTCTCTCGCTACGATGTTGATCTGCCTGTTGTTTCATTCGATTTTGTGCCAAATTCAGGTTATCCTTTAAGAGTTGGAGAACTTCTTGCTAATGCTCGATGTGATCTTCCACTGCTTGAACCTTCTAATTTTCCCTTAAAGATGATGTGATGGATGGTGGATGATATCCATAAAGTTCCATAAATGGGGTCATTTTTGCTGCAGTATGGAAGGAAGTGTTATACCACCATTCAGCTAGAGGTAACCACTTGACCCATTGTGTTTTTTTATCAGATACAAAACAACAAAGGTATCCTTCCAAACATTTATTTACTATCTCGGTTTGACCATCGGATTGAGGATGATAAGATGAGATATGAGCTAATTGAGTACCCAAACAAGAAAATAACTCTGTCCAAAAATTTCCAGTAAAAATGGGATCTCTGTCGCTCACAATAACCCTTGGGTTTCCATGTAGCTTTTGAATTGTGTCCATAAATGTAGTAGCAACTGTGCTTGCTTTAAATGGATGAGATAATGCACAAAAGTGTGCATACTTGGTAAGTCTATCAACTACCACCATGATGACATTCTTTCCTTCAGACTTAGGTAAACCTGTGATAAAATCCATTGAAATCTCCTCCCAACGCTGACTTGGAATGGATAAAGGTTGTAGAAGTCCGGGGTCTTAATTGTCTCCACTTTATTCTGCTGGCAAACCAAACATTCCGCCACAAACTTTTGAATATCAGATTTAAGGCCATCCCAAAAAAATTCTTTCTTCACCCTGTGGTAAGTTTTTAAAAATCCTGAGTGTCCTCCTAAAGGAGAAGTGTGCAATTCCGGAAGAATATTTTGTTTTAGTTGGGAATTCTTACAAAGATATAAGCGATCTTTGTACCATAAGGAATCATTTTTCCAACTAAATGTATCAGATGTACTAGGATCTTGCTGCAACTTTTGAATGAGTGTCCATACATCTTTGCCCTTCTTCCATTCATCTCTTGCTTCGGTTATCCAATCTAGTTGGATAATAGAAATGGCACAAAGCAATGCTTCCACCTCTTCATTCTTTCTTGAGAGTGCATCTACAACCACATTAAGCTTTCCTTTTTTGTAGATTATTTCAAAGTCATAACCCAACATCTTTGTGACCCATTTTTGCTGCTCTTCTGACAATAGTCTTTGTTCCAAAAATTGTTTAAGACTATCATGATCAGTTTTTACCTTTAAGTGTCTTCCCATTAGGTAAGTTCACCATTTCTTTAGTGCATGTAGTATTGCTAACATTTCCTTCTCATAAATAGGTTTCTATAAATACTTTCCTTTTATTGGACGGCTTTCAAAAGCAATGGGTCTTCCTTCCTACATTAAAACCGCACCAATTCCATTTCCTGAGGCATCACATTCCACAATAAAGGTTTTTGTGAAGTCTGGCATAGCTAAGACCAGTGCTAGACACATTGCCTCTTTAAGACGTTCAAAGGCCTTAGTTGCTTCAGGAGTCCATGAAAATGCATCTTTTTCAATAATTTTGTTAGAGGTGCTGCTATTCTCCCATAATTATTAACAAACTTGTGATAATACCCTATTAACCCGAGAAATCCTCACAACTGCTTTATGGTTGTGGGCACTTTCCATTCCTTAATGGCTTTAATTTTGTTAGGGTCTACTTTAACACCCTCGTGAGATACAATATGACCCAGATATTCCACCTCTTGTACTCCAAAGAAACATTTGGATTTTTTTGCATATAATTGTTTCTCCTGCAATAGTTTGAGCACCCTTTCAACATGTTCAACATGATCCTTCCAAGACTTGTTGTAGATTAGTATATCATCAAAAAATACTAGCACAAATTTTCTAAGGAAGGGTTTGAAAATGGAATTCATCAACCCTTGAAATGTAGAAGGTGCATTGGTAAGGCCAAAAGGCATGACCAAAAATTCATAATGACCGTCATGAGTTCGAAATGTTTTTTTTGGAATATCTTCGGTCTTCATTCTAATTTGATGATATCCTGAACGAAGATCCAACTTGGTAAAATAAATTGCTCCATGTAATTCATCCAATAATTCATCAATCACAGGAATGGGAAATTTGTCTTTAATGGTGAGCTTATTGAGCTCCCTATAATCCGGCCACATTCGCCATGATCCATCCTTCTTGTGTACCAATACTACAGGAGCAGAGAAAGAACTTTGACTAGGTTGAATTATACCCGCCTCTAACATTTCTGCAATCATACGTTCAATTTCACTCTTTTGGACATAAGGATATCTATAAGGCCCGATGTTTGGAGGAACACTTCCTGGAATCAAATGAATAGCATGATCATGATCATGAATAGGTGGGAGTCCTTTGGGAGTTTCAAACACCTTGGAATGATTGTCCAAGACTTTTTGGAGATCTGCAAAAATAGATGATTTTGATGTCGGAACTTCTAGTGAGCATAATTGTGCAATTACGCCTCGTTTTTCTTTATTTAGAAGATTTGTCATGACATTAGAGCTTATTATCCTTCCCAACTTCCCTTCAATACCCCGTAATTCGACTTCCTTTCCTTCTGAAAAAAAAATCAAGAAAAGTTCTTGAAAATTAAAAGCTACCGTCCCCAAAGATTGTAACCATTGTACTCCTAGAACAACATCAGCACCTCCCATAGGAATGGAAAGCATTGGACTAGTCAACACATATTCCCCCATGGTTAGCTTGATATTATGGCATTTTCCAGAGCAATTTATAGTTCCTCCATTTGCAACCATCACTTGACATTCTGGTGCTGGGTATAGGAAACAATTTTATTCCTTGGCTACCTTACAATGAATAAAATTATGGGTGCTACCTGAATCAATCAACACTATTACCTTTTTCTTCTTGATATGTCCTTCTATCTTGAGAGTTTGAGGAGTGGTAATTCCTGCCAGTGCATTACACGATATGGTCGAATTCATTTCTTCCTCTTCTAGGGCTGGTTCCTGGTGTATATCCTCTTCTTGTTCATTTTCTTCTTCCTCTTCACAATCTATGTAAAATAATTTCTTCTCAACACACTTATGACCTTTAGTGTATTTTCTATCACAACTGTAGAAAAGCCCTTTTCTCTTTTTTCTTCCAATTGTTGTGGTGTCAACCTTGTAGGTTGTGGAAATCTAGATGTAGCAACACTTCCTTCTTTATAGAATTGAGTGGTAGGCTTCCTTGTCGCCATAATTTTACATTCAAATTTTCTTGCCAACCTGAATGCCTTCACCAATGAATCAGGTTCCAGAACGCGAACTTGATGTTGGATGTTATCCTTTAAAGTGCCTATGAAGAGATCAATCCTGTGTTCCTCTGGAATATCAGTCACCCTTATATTCAATTTTTGGAAGTCCTCAATGTGCTGCCCCACTAAACCCTTTTGTTTGAGATTTATCAATTGGCTAAAGAAGGTGTTGCTCTTTGTATCCTCATAATGTGCTATCATTTATTCCATAAAAATTGACCAAGTGACAATTTTTTTACGGGAGCAAAGCCATCGATACCATACAAATGTATTTTGTTCTAAATGTAAAGTTGCAATGCGTACCTTTTGTGTGTTTTGCACATTATGGAGATCGAAATATTGCTCCATCTGTAGTATCCATGTTACAGGATCCTTTCCATCAAACTTCCTCATATCCATTTTTGGAATATGGTGGTTCTTCCCGCCAACATTAGAGTTTATGAAATCACGATTAACATTTATTTTTTCTCATCATGAGGTTCTTCTACTATCTTTTCACCATTAGGAAACATTTCTTGTATCAACTTGGTCAAACCTTCGATGTCTGCTTTTAGATCATTCTTCATGTTTTTCATGTTGTTTTCCATGTTGTCTTTCATGTCATCCATCTTAGCTTCCATGCCAGCTTCCATGCCTTTCTTTAAACCATCCATCTTCTCTTCCATGCCTTTCTTCAAAACTTCCATTTCATTTTTTGTTGCTCTTTGCGAGAGTGAAATTTGTTGCACTTGCTCTTGTAATTTTGATAGATCATGTTGCAATTCTTCATCTTCATGAGTCATAGTAGAGCCTTCTGAAGGCTTAATGGGTGTTGAATTATTTTACGGGGCATCTTTTAGAACCCAATACTGATATCTATTCTACAATATGCCCTTGGAATCAATTCAAATTGATTCTTCAAACAAGACTTATGCAATTCGGAAAAAAAATACACACCTTTTTCTTGCTTTTGAGGAGCTCGATATTGAAATTTGATTATCTCTGTGATTGCAACATTTCAATATCTGAATTTTGGTACTGACGTAGCCCTCTGAATTATCTTTCGAATGCCACAGGTCTGACCTGATTTGGATTCTCCAAGACAAAGTTGTGTCCAATCTCCCACAATGACCTAATTATGGATTGGTTCAGTAGAGCAAACTTGTACGACTTGCCATGTGTCACTGTTTCGTCTTTTGTCTCTAAAATTGATAGCCAAGAAACTAGAGTCCGTGTACTTGCGTCCACTTTTTACGGAACTCCAATCCAATGCCCAGAGAGAGAGTTATTGAACTTTTCCCACAATAACCTCTTTGAGATAAAATTCAGGAGCCTGAAAAAGCACTACCTTCCACAGATCATATCTCCAAAAATATTGCGAACCAAGCTCTGAAATTTTTTGAAAAATTTCCTCAGGATTTCAGCTTTGCACCCTAAAAATTTCAGCTTCTGAAACTTCGTAGAAAAAAATTTATAGCAAAAATTCCATGATGACCTGTTTGGAGCAGCGAAACCCTAGAATCCAAAGCTCTCATACCAAATTTTGTGTAACCAGCTGCAAAAATAGAAGAAAAGAGATATCAACGCCTTATAAATAAGCCACTTTGAGGGGGAAACCTCCAATACATTACATAAATGAACAATTCTTGGATGATCCAATTTACAAAACCTTCTTTCTATATATAGGAGTCCATGGGGCCATAATGTAATCCTAGTGGGCCACAATGTAATCCTAGCCGACCTAACATTAATAATTTAAGGGTACAATAATATTAAAATTGGGGTTACAAGGGTACAATAATAACAATAAGGGGGTTACACTAACAACAATAAGGGACTATACTAGTAATATAGGGACCTAACAGAATGTTAATTGTATTAGATCAAGGATATAAGTTACTAATAGAGCTTGAATGAAAAATAGCATGCTACGATTGGTTGATTTCTATCTCTACATCATAGGATATCATTGATAGGTGAATTGTAGATAGTAACCTTATGTATGGTTACCTAAATTTTATTATTCTATTTGACATACTTGATGAAGAGGATGTGTATGCTTTGGTAATTGTTGGTTGATTATATGATTCACTCACTGTTTGTTGACATTGATATGTTGTTGTCATTATGTCATCATGGATGCATGGGATGCATATGGTGAAGTTATGGATGATGCTTATATGTTGCTTGAAGATATGCATATTACATTGGTCAATGATACCGCCGATTAGATTTATGATAAAATAAGATTCTCTTTGTTTGCACACATGGTGATAATGCATGTATATGTTATCTACATATTACATATGATATTTTTCTTAATGATTGTGGCTCTTCGTATATAGAGCATGTTGATCTTGATGATATGAGATTAAGGAGATGGGTTACTAACTGATCTTATGCTATGACAAGTTGATGATGATGAGTTCATACACATTTCTATCTCTGTGTCATGGGATAGGGATATTATATTACTTGAGTTAAATTTTTGTGAAGTTGTTATGATGTAATAATTCTACTTAATACACTTGATGGCCATTATTGATGTTGAAGGTTATCTTGGTATTTTATGGATAATATGATGGAAATAAGATTCAAAGGATTGATATTCTTGCATATGAATTATAAATCTTCCTATATATATGAAAAAATAACATGTTGACTCTGATAATGTGAATTCAAGGGGATGAGTTGATGACCCAACCTTATTGCACTATCTTGTGCTTCTACTTCATCCCTTCGTAATGTTTGGAGACACTACATATTTGGTGACATGGTTATGATTTTGAATATTGATGCTACATTGTCTTATCTTACGTAGCTTCTTGAATGATGAGGATGTTCATACTACTTCTATATTGTTGTGATCAAATGTTCACATTTCATGTTTCCATATGGTGTATGATGGTTGCTGATGACTATCATGATCTTGCTACCTCACTATTGAGGTCTCCAGTTTGGTTATAAACATCATATATGTCTCTTGATGTAAAGGCCATGTAAAGACCCATGTTGTAAATCATTGTAAAATTCAGTGATGTATGGACTATTGGGGTCAAGTCATTTATGTATGTAATCCCATTAATTTGGGCATTTGATTTAATTTTGAGTAAAATATGTAACCCCACTATGTTGGGTGACTGGTGTAAGCATGATTCCTTGGTTATAGGAAAGTTCATATTCGGTTCAGTCGTAGAGTCATGTACCTTATTAAATATATTCCAGAAGATTAAACATATGCTCAGGGCAAGCATGGTTACTATACAATATTCATAATCAATAAATCATCTCTATAGTGATCCTCTCTACATGGAGACGAAATTTTTCATTCAACATTATTCAACCCTTTTCCCTTGATGTCAAAGGGGGAGAGAATCTTGGTGTTTGGAGAGATGTCTTAAGATAGAAGCTTGGTGTTTAGAATGATATATTTATAGATTTGCCTTGATATGTTTACATATGTGTTTTAAAATGTGTCTACTTAAAAATGTGTTTGTAGATGCATTTGAAGGTTTTTATAGGTGGTGGTGTACAAACACCAAAGTGGTTGCCATCAAGTCCAAAGGGGCAGATTGTTGGAATTATGGCTAATGTGTTGTCATTGATGGAAACCTACTTGATATATATGTCAACATGATGGTTATCCATATGATACAAGTGATATGAATAAAGGCACATAAGTTCAGAGATATATGGGTGGTAGAGATAAAGTGTGAGAAATTATATGTGGGTACTATGAAGAAAGACCACGTACATACACAGGTATGGTGAAGAGAAGTCACGTACATAATCCGCACCATGGTAATTCAAATACCAGGTGTATTTACCATGGTATTGGCCCATATTAATGAGTGTGACAATGGTTATTTGATCGCCTCAAATAATACTAATGACATTACTAAGGGATTGGCCTAAAGTATCGGTTATAAAGGAAAAAAATATATAAAGAGATGGAGATCAAAGTGTCAAGTGAGAAATTTATGGGTTGTTAATGTTTGATTTCATATACAACATGTGTGCACCAAGGAGCATGGAGGATGGTTAGATTTCATAGGTCTAAAAGTATAGTGAAGAATAATGAACATGGTTTCTTGATCTATTTATGATTATAGCTAAAAATGATAGATCTATGGTCATAATTATACTTTGACATGAATGTGTAACAATGAGGTTTGCAAAGTATGTGTTGTGGTTGCAACGAAGGCATGATTTATTAATTTCAGATATGTACGCTGGTTTTTCTCAAGCTAGTGGCATACATACACAAATATGCCTCTAGGTAGTCGCCTGTATATTTTTTGAAGTGATTTCAGTATGTTCAGAATCTATACGTGGGTGTTAAGTATGGTAAGTGCATATATACACAAATTTGGATTGTAAAAGTCACATATATATGCTAGGTTTTTGTAGTTTGGGTTGTGGATGATAATCGATTAGTTATGTTATGTTTGTTGTTGTCTCTCTCATATAATCTATGTTTGACAGTATTGGTTGGGATGAATTGGTATGAAGTGGAATTTTTATTAGTAATGATACTACTATGTGGTTATCGTTATTTGCTTAAGTGATATGTGATGGATTCAGTATATGGTTTAGTGATTGATTCATGGTTTCAATGATTCAGATTCAGGTGTCGATGATTTGAGATTTGTACACAATTCTTCGTCAGGGGAAGCACGAATATACACCGGTATTATTCATAATAGTAGCGTATACATTTTGACATATGTTTTATTAGGGTTTGCAGTGGCAACATTTGGTTTCAGTGATAAACAATATATTGTATGGTATACTTATGAGTAGTTGTGCATTTATTTGATCTGATATGGATTGTTTTGATCTAGTTTCATTGGTTTATTAAGTTTCAATGATTGATTTGATAATTCAATTGGTTCAACGATTGGGTTATTTGATTCAATGATTGATTTTAGAATTATTAATTAGTTTGGGCTTAATGTTGGAAGTGGGTCTAGTATAAAAATATGATGAAAATTGCCCTACAGGTTTGATTTTTTTATTCAGGTGGATCCAATATGAAATATTATGAAACATGGTCCACAGAGGTGCTGAAGGTCGGACCCTTCAGTGAGGGATTCAAAGCTTCCTTCTAGTGGTAGCTGGTAAATTTTTTTAGGGGGTAGGAGGGGTAACACCACGAGGTATTGCAAGGAATTTGAAACCTTTTATAAGTTTGCTTTGATGATAAAATTCTCATTTAATTTTAATACATTAAAATTTAATTTAAAAGTACACAATGTTATGTATATATTCATATTACACATGTTGTGCAGGGCACCGATGAGGATGAGGATGAGGATGAGGATTGCACGAGGATGTTGATATATCGTATATTGCAACGAGATTGTCTTTGATGAATATTTTTATTTGAAATTATTTTTATTATATTTACTTTTATCATGATATAGATTTTGGACATTTTTTAATTAAAACTCTTTTTTATGAATTGATCTCTTTGGTGCATGTTTTTATTTGACAACTTATTTTTATTATTTTTACTTTTATAATGATATGGATTTCAGATGTATTTTAAATAAATCTCTTTATTATGAATTTATATTTAATATGCAAATTTTGGAGTTTATACATTTTAATCTTATTATAATGTTAGTAGAAGATAATTTATGGATTTGGGTTGATTATAAGGTTTTGTGAAGTTGTTTTGTTAAGATGTTTAATGAATAGTAAAATTGAAAATTAAAAACATAGTACATTTTTCGTTCATGAAACTTATCATGGTGTAGAGAGTCTAAAGCAATCATAGCTTAAAATTGCATTATAAAACATGGTATACATTTTGCATTCATGAATAGATCATCATATTGTATAGAAGAGATACTATGGATGTGGGTTGATACTTAAATTTTAATATAACATTGTTCAAAGAGTGAAAAGGTGAAGTTGGGTTACACTTTTGTGATACTTGCTCAAAAAATACATAATTTTAGATTTTCGATCGAATTAAACATTTTTTTGGCTGAACTATTTAATATTTTTCGATTGAACTAGTTTTTTTTGGCTGAACGATTAAATTTAACTTTTGGTCGAAAAATTAGTCATTTAAATTAACAAAAATTGTGCAACAAATTTTTCGCTGATGGGGGGAAATCCAACGACTAGGTTTTGCAGCTGATTTTTTTTTTTTTGCTGAACACGTTTTTCGGTCGAAAATATTTTTATATATATGCGGGCCATGAGCCCACTGCAAATTTTTTGCACACTATTCTTATAGAATTGTTGTTCATCTACATTGTTTTTTGACACTTTTGTGGTAGGCTTGTTGTTGTGCTGGAGGAATTTTTGAAGGTTTAGTTTCAAAAATATCGATACTTATTTGATGTTTTTTCATATCGTTTTCTTGCAAACATTAATATTTTTCTAGGTTTTGTAGAATTGTTGGGTGTCAGATTTCTTTCACCTTGTCGGAACTGGAGGAATTCTGCCAGATTTTCTTCTTGTCAATCCTACTACACAACAGAGAAAAAAAAAACTAGGTAAGTTATGTTCCTTCTATTTATCACTTAGAAGGTCATAGATTGAAATTGTCGAAAACTAAATCTTGTTTTAGGATTATAAATTTTCAACCTTAGATCATTTAAATGGCCACAAAATTAAATAACACATAAATGCAATGTTTTCCATTTATCGGTTGTGCTAATTATCTAAAATTTATAGGATTGTGGCCATGGGTGGTGAGAGTAAGTCCCACAGTCAAGTAGTCACTATTTGATTTTTTCCTTTGAAAGTCGCTAGCATTGCGATTAGTCATACCCACTACAAATGAGAGTTAGCCCTTGAATATTGAACCACTAGTCATAATCACCATAGTTACCAAGTTCAAATTTTAATTCGAGTTCAAATTCGATTTAGTACGAAAAAAATCATATGCTTGAAATTTAATACGGTAAAAATTTGGAAGTAAACTTCTTACAAATACTTAAATATATTGTTTTACCAATATTATAAAAATTTGAAATCTACAATATAATATTGAAAATATCAAAAATATCTACTATTCTATTTGTTACCAGCTATTCTATGTATAATTTAATATTTTCTCAAATTCTCAATAAATTTTTTTATTAAAATTCCCCCTCATATTTTTCTTTAGATTTAATGAATACACCACACATATTAACCCTTTGATTTACAAAGGAATTTTATATTTTAAACATTATAATTTAATATTTACTAATTTTTCCCCTCATGTATTTTTATTTGAATTTAATGAATATGGAACACATATTTATCATTTGTTTTGTACAAACAAATAATATGTTCGATCACTTCTACTAACCATCCTAACCCATGGATTTTACAGGATTTATTAGTATTCTTCCTCTAAAATTAACTTCGCAAATCCTAAGCTATAATTCTTTACATATTTTATTAACAACCTTCCCAAAAAAAAATAACTTGCAATAACCCATTGTATAAAAAGTCAACCAGCATTACTATTCAGGGTAACCTGTCAGCTCATGGATCTAACCAGTTTTTCCATTCATTAAGAGGTAATAATTTATCTCATTGATCCAAAAGGATTTTTGAAGAGTGGATGGCCACGACAAACTTGTAATTTTGATGGGAAACCTACTCCTTTGTCACTGTAAACAGAATATCCTAAATCTAATTCCTTGATGGAAATTTGTATACAATTTAAACAGTCATCTGTATGAAATTTCATGGATGCGAGAGTGTTTATGAAGAGCTGATGGGCTACGTGGAAAATTTTTGCACTCCCATGTCAATTGAATAGGTCTTACCAAACCTCAAATGGGTGAATTAATTCACACACTGAATCGAACTGTCGTATTTACGAATTTTTTCGGCCAATTTAACTGAATTTTGTAACTATTATAAGAAATTTCCTTCAGGTAAGCTGTCACCACAGGTGATATTGATAGAACCACCAGTCAATCTAAAATATCGAAATCGGGAAGTTAAAATTCCAACCTAATTCCTACCAATGTATTTAAGAACTAGTTCTATCACAATTTTACATTTAACTTACGTGGTAAGTTGTTTATAATCATCTCATAATATGACTATAAATTATAAATAACCATGAGATCCAATCTTAGGATTTCAAAGAATCTTAAATTTATTCTACTAATTTTGAAATTGGTAAAGTTAGCAAAACGGTTTGGTTCTGTTTGTCCCTTAGTATGTTATAGATTGAAATTGGCGATAGCTAATTCTTGTTTTAGGATTATAAATTTTCAACCTTACATCATTTAAATTTCCATAAAATTAAATAAAACATAAATGAAACATTTTGCATTTGTCAGTTCTGCTAATTATATAAAATGTACAGAATTGTGGTCGTGGGTGGTGAGAGTAAGTAGTCACTATTTCATTTTCCCCTTTGAAATTTGCTAGCATTACAATTAGCCAAAAACCCACATGAAAGAGGTAGAAGCCCAGTTGACAATCAGACAATTTATCTCATCGGATTTGTTGCCCCTACTTCACAAAATAATATGATTTGTATACTTTTAGAATAAATCTAAAAGAGTATAGTATACCACATGTACCTTCATACAATTCCTATTCAATTACAAACATCGGAACTGGAATCCTAGTTTGTTTCCTCACCTTAGGTTCTCTTTTATATGCCATCTTATAAAAATGAGCTATTAGAAGGGACTTATTATCAGGGAGATACAAATTGTCTCTAATCTCAATAAATCCATGTCTATGTCACTATAAAACTAAAATACATTCAACAATAATTGGAAAAGTTAGCATAATGGTTTTAATTTGTTTGTCCCTTAGGAGGTCGTGGATTGCATTTTTTTCAAAAACTTTAATCCTTTGGAACTCCTTCCCTATATGACTGTTTTGAATTTAAACTAACTTGGGACATGCCAACATCTACAAATGCCACTGAAAGTATAGTATAAGTATGTTCCTTTCTATTATCCATCATTTATAATATGAGTCACATAATAGCTTGGATATTAAACTTCAAAGCATCTAATAATTAGATAATACCTCACATAATAGAATGGATATTGATCATCATCATATTATGAGACACGTGATAGGGAATGAGAGGTCATCATTATATGTATATCATAATAGAATAAATTCAACTCAACCATAATTATATAATTTGAACACATAGTAATCATGAAATGTGCCTCTTTTCATCAAAATAGTTGTACAACTCTTGTTAACGTCCTCACACATCAAAACTACACTGAACGATAACTCTCCTTTCATTATTAAAATGAAATTCATTAATATGAATCCATTATTTTAAACCATTTTGAATAAAATCATAACTATATTGAAATGTCAATTAAAAAAAGTGCACTTGTAAGATTCCAAAAGGACAAATGGACACAAGGGAGAGAAAGTACATTTTTGAGAAAGGGATACTTTTCTTTAGTATAAGGAGTACCTTTCCTCTAACACTTTCCTTCCTCCTATGTGAAGATAATTTAGAGGAGGAGATTGGGCTACATACCTACATGTTAAAAGTATGTTTAAGATAAAGAGCTTCATATTAATTGCTATACTCTTATGTATGTATATGTTTTTAGTGACTTAATATTTAACAGTTTAACTATATAGTAAATATATTACAGATTTATACATAATTAGAGAGAGAATATAAAAACAAAACGTAGATAAGATGACATATATATAAAGATTATATAAAAACTAAATAATGTAGTTTTGGTCTATCTCTTTTTTCCCCATCTTGATTCCACATTCTCTAACATAGCATATATGTTGGTTATTACACCCTTGAGAGGATGGTAGTCAAATCTAATTGGCCATATATGTCAATTATACAAGTGAAATTAATGGTAAGAATTCTTATTTAACATAGGCTTCAAGGTTGGGAATGTTAAACCATTGGCCATAGGACAATTAGTATGCAATGAATCTCTTTGGGTTTTTGTTGACCACTTAATATTAAATTTATTTATTTGGCTTCATTCTTAGGGTTTTTAAAGTATTGAACACATGCAAAATACCATGCAATGAATTATTTTCGGTTTTTATTGATTATTTAACATTATATTTGTTTATTTCCTACAATTTTATTTTGTACTACCATGCCCTCTTAGAGGGAAGTTTAGTGAGATTAACAAGAAAAAAAAGATATGGATATAAGAAAAACTAGGATGTTTGAACCAAACACCCAAATTCCTTGATGATATTTTTCAAGATTAAGTGAAATAAAAAAATGGGACCTTGAGGCCTTTCAAGAATAAATAAAACCAAAAAATGGGACCTTGACTTGTTGTTACGATTGAATCTTGGAAGTTTCATTTTCAATGAGATGTAACTAATGGTTATCCCATGTAGCACATAATTTAGGGCACTAGAAGGTGATGGGACTTCATTGTAGGACTAGATAAGAGTAGATATAGAAGGTGGTAGGATCACTAGCATGAATTGGCATAATTGGATATTTAAGTTATGAGCCATAATAACTCTCTAATACAATCTCCTACCTTATTTACTCATCCTATCCATGAATAACATCAAATATATAGAAATATTGTTTGATGATCTAATCCACGGATTTAGGGAATAAATCCAACGATCTTATGCATATGAAAAATGAAACGTTTTTTTGTCTTAATATTGAAGATAAATATAGGATTTATGGATTTCATTGTACTTAGTGGCATGATCAAAAAATAACCCGTATTTCCTCATATAATTGACTGAATTATATAGAATATGAAATCCCTTACAAATTAGTCATTTATTGATTTGAATGTGGGTATAAAATTATTAAATGTGGCAGTTTTGGCAACAAAATCATACATGGAATGGAAAATATCCATTGATAGGATAACCTTCGGTATAATCCAAACATGATAAACATGAAAATATATCTAATTTTAAGGATTAATATTCTCATGATAAGTATAAGCTTCATTGAATAGTCATGTAATATCATTAGGAATGGAAGCACTAATAATGATTTTAGTCTTAGGGGTATGGAGAGTTATGGGAGTAACTATTAGAGGATCATAGGCTCTAGCTCAGGTTGAAAATCACATTAATTTTTGTATCACAGAGGTGGACCAATAAAAATTCATTTATTTGATGACAAAAAAAAAATTCTCATCATCAAAATTCAATGTAGTGTAGATGTGTTTGAATGTTATTCTTGTGAAAACTAATTTGTTATTGTTTTCTACAAAGGTATTTTTTTGTGGATTTGGATCCATGAGTGGTCACCCAGGTTGAGATGTAATTAATCCTATTTCACACCTTGAAATAGGGATCACACAAAATGTTAGGGTTATGGTGTGTTTGCGTCAATATATCTAGTGATTGTGAATATGAAAGTCAAGAAGAAGCATGTTGGTATGTGACTTAAGGTTTAAAGTCATTTCTTTTTGTGCCCATTTGCATGTAACTAATGGATGAGTCTATTAGTGCTTGTGTTAAAAATTATTTTCAAATGTGATTGTGTTACACAAATTATTTCTTAATGAGAAGTATTTAGCTTTGATTACTATAATTTTTGATAAATCCGTGATCATATTTGTGTGAATGAATGTGGATAAGTTTCGAAGGTATGTGATATATGAAGCCTTTAATTTTTCTCAAAATGTGTGGACCCTAAAATTTTCTTGTATGCTTAGACTAAGGCTTCTAAAATTAGTGATGTGATAAAGGATGGTTCAAATGGTGTTGGACTTGTTGTTTTGAACTCATCATATCCCTTTTTTGCTATTAATAATAATATCCAAGTGTCAGATATAAAATTCTAGGCTAAATCCTTCTTGTGAAGGATATTTAACTTCCATTTTGACATAAATAAATATTCCACTGAAGTGAGAAAATATCTCAAATAAAGAGGATACATCTTTTAAAATTGATGTTGGATGAGAAATAATTTAATTAATAGTTCATTTTAAACTATGATGTTAATGGAATCTCACTAAATTCTTATTCATGTTTGGGATCTAGTTACGCATACTTTGTACTGAATTTGAAGGAAGCTCGATATGTGTTGCAATATGAAACTTAGAATATAAAATGATATTTAGACTTTATGCACTATTATAGGTTGAGGTTTATTATTAATGAAATTAACCAAACTAATTAAACATTTTGGAATATATTCCTAATAATTCCAATATAAGACCATTTGTTAAGACGTTTTCCCAAGGGAACTTATTTGTAAACTGCCATAACTATTCCATTAGGTGTAATATTCCAAAATTTGCAAACAAGCAAATTGGAATATTAGATTTTGATGCTTTCACCTAGGAGAGGAATAAATGGGAGAGAAGGCCCATGAATAATAAAATATGAATAAATTCCACCTTAGTAAGGATGGAGATCACCTTAGGATCTGGTTTTACACTTCCAAGTGTGAACAAGGGCAAATTAGATGAAGACATAGTCAAGTTTGACTAAGTCAACATCCATTATTGAGGAGGAAGAAATCACTCAAGTAAACTAGATCAATGTGAACAAGGATCAGCCTAGACACACATATGAGAACCGGATTGAATATCCCTTAGTGTGAAAAGAGGCATTGCAGGTGGATTATTTCCAGTTGACCAAGTCAATAGTGTTGCTACAAAGAGGAGGGAAGCTAGCTAGGGCAACGCAATTTTGAAAGAGGAAGCTTGACTAGGAATTCACATCAACTTTGTGTGGGGTCTGGGGTGAGGAAGCTCACCAAAGATAAAAGAAAGGCATAGCATCAAAAGTGATTCATTCATGTATTCGGATATTTTGGTCTTGTTACTACTTGCATGCTTCAGCTGTTTAGCCAGAGTTTCTGCACTACTTAGTGCAAAGAATTCCCGTGCGGGAATTCCATCCTCTCTTTGGATCATCTTTCTTAATGGATCAAGAGGGAAGTATTTGAGCTTCATTTCAGCATTTGGCTTGGGTCCATTCATCCACATTCAACCACAACACATTTCCCTTCACAAAAATGTGTCTTTTATGTAGGGGTAGCAGCAGCAGGGTTGTACCCTTTGATTTTATGCTAGTCTTTGAGGAGGAGGTGCTCATTCCCCCCCGAGAGTTCTATTAGAGAGGCCTTTGGCCATTTTTCTGTATTTTTCAGCTATATTATGTCATATTCATCCATGTATAATACAGAGATGCAGTAACTGTGTTATTTTCTGCAGTGTTTCTTGTTATTCAGGCATTTTTCCAGAAACCCTTGCTGAGTGTCATTTTCTTGGTGTAAAAGAGGTTAAACCTCCATTTCTCTTTTGTTTGATTAATGTAAGATTCATATCAGTCTTATTCCATTATTTTCTGCATAAACCCTCATTATAATAATGCATTACTTGCTTCAGTAATTGCTGCATGAGCTAGGCTATGGGGTTTGGGCTTATTTGAGCTGCATTGACTTGGGGAGATCTGTTTATATGAGCTAGAGTGATTTCTTTCACCTCTAATTCTGCATGTGATTTTTATATCATGTATTCTAAGGGATCCAAGTCCCATTTCTCACTTGTATAGCATTATTTTCTGAAGACAGCTGTTTTATGCTCTATATTGCTGCATTTCCCACCCGGGAAGGAGAATATAGATCATCTTGTTGCTGAGGTTCTTTCATCTACTGGTATGATGCTATTACACATATAATGAGCTACTCTACATTTCCATGCTCATGATTTGCTGAAGATCCACATTGGTAATAACTCTAATTATTCCCGATAGTGTAGATGTTCCCATTTTGGGATATTACAGTGGTATCAAAGCTGCCATCTTGGCTCAGCCTATGGATTTCAGATCCAATCAGAATATAAGGAGAAGAGGAGAAAAAAATGATGGAGAGGTTGAGATTACTCTCATCCATTTTCAGATCCAAGAAGGAAAAAGAGGAATGCATTGAAATAATCCAAGAGGGTTTCAAGGAGGAGAGAGTTGTAGTGAGACCTCTTGAAGGTTTCAAGAGGAAGAATAAGATACATGCACTTCATGTTCTCATATAGGGAGTGGAGAGAAAGGAGACCACTTAGAGCATGAAATCCTAAGTGGGTATTTGGCATAATACAAGTGCCAACCTAGGGCTTTCAAAGAGACCCTAGATTTCCCTCAGTTTATTCAACTAAGAGAAGAAAGAAGACTATGCAGTAAAAGAATGTTGAGAGGCAACAGATTTATGTGCCAACCTGGGACACTCAAGTGTGCAGCAGAGACTTGGGTGATGAAACTAGACACATTTTTCCTACTGCACCCAGTAGTGCAAAAAGAGGTTGTGGAAATCTCAGCGCTGCACTTAGAGGGCAAGGCAAGCTCTTGGTGGTTCAACCATGAAAGAGTGTTTAATTTTTCTTATTTCACTCATCATATAATCAGAATATTTGGCATCGAAAGATCAGAGGAGGAGGATTTCTCTTCTCCACTTGAGGAGACCTTTACTAGCATTGTCATATTCATGAGGGGGCAGCCACCCACAGCAGCAGTTGGATCAGCCAACACCTTAAGGAGAGGGAATCTTGCAGCCATACAAGATGTTCCAAAGGCTCACAAAAGTATGCATAAATTTCCATATCCTAACATTTCAGAAAATTTTATGGAAGACTTTGGATATTTGTTTTCATATGGCCCAGGATCAAACATTGTTGCTGAGGTAGAGCAGCAATATTGCACTGCGCTGTGCAAACTTGAATGGTTCATGAAACAAAGGGAACATCATTCTCTTGTACCCTTTTTGAGTTTCACTCAATCCTTGAGGGTGGAGTGTGAATTCTTGGAGGATGGAGTGAAATTTGCTCCAAACAAATTCATGCAGAATCAAATGTTCATCGGGGAGTTGATACATGAGATAGCCAAAACACCCTAGAGGAGGGTTACAGTGATGTCAAGAAGTAGCAGAAAGGAGGCTTTGCCTTCAGCCCAATTAGATCCTTATAGGTTCAAGATAATCATTGGTGAGAGATATTTTCTAGGAGATCTCCAAGGAGTTGCATTTCAACATCCCATGAAATGCAAGGAGAAAAATCTAATATGGGAGGATGGTAGTCTCTTTTGGAGGAGTACCAAAATGGAGAATTATAGGGGGCATCCATCGGTGGGTAAATGGATGTGGATAGAGAGCAAGGAGCTGGAAAGCTACTTGTAAATCTATGATACTGGGCAGCGGGAGGAAAAACTGCATTGGCTACTCTTGAGAGAATTTTTCCATCATGAGACATATCCTTTTCCCAAGGGTATGTGGGAGGAGAATACTTGGAAGGATAATTGCATCATGGGGCAGCAAGGAGTGTGGATGCATTATAATGATATAATCATTATGTTTTCACCACATGAGTTATATGATGGAGGTATGTCGGGACAACAAAGACCTTTGGTGCTTTGGAGGATTGAGAGAGAGCAAGGGCAGAGTCGCTCTCACATTTTACATGATGTTGCAATACGAGGAGATGGAAACATTATGGGAGGAGTCTTTGACATTGGGCATGTCAGAGAAGGAATTTATGAGTTGGCAGGAGCCTATCTGTATAAGCCAACAACATTGTCACTTTGGAGCAGGATTTTGTTGATGGAGTGTTCCCGGGATCACTTCACATCTGATGCACTTGGTAGACAGGGAGGAGGTGAGTATGATAGAGTAGTGGATGGATTCCTCTATTTTTATGGGGTGTCCTTATTGGCTTGGACTTCCAAGCATGAGGAGGGAGATCTTCAGGCAGCATATGGTTTATTCCTCTTCATAGGAATATGTCCTATCACTATGGAGAGCTCATCTATGGATCCTGTCACCTTCTTACTTCCCTTACATTGTAAGAATTCTATTTATGCATTTATCGATTGTTCCATACAATATTTGCATGCTCTTACCTTTTCATTGCAGTGCATTACTCTACAATGGGGCAAGATTTTATTTAGGCTCCATGGACCATTTTTGGCCAGCTATTATGATGGAGATAGCCATCTACTATATTATCTGGGGCAAGTGTTTGGTTACTCCTTGTATGCTCAGTTGATATTTTCAGCCATCCACTATTTTCTAGTATATGTGGTGACTTACACAACTAGCCATCTGTCGAGAAAAAACTTGCCATGCTATTGTCTGAAGCTGCAGTGGGGAAAACTGCGTTGTGACCACTTGGGAGACTGTTGGTACCTTCCAGCACCACATAAAACCTTCAATATTTCTTTCATTATGATGTTGATCATGATCCTACTTGCTGATATTATTCTTACCTATATGAGGAGCATGATGGGAGGAGTAACACATGGATTTGATGTGTTCTATGGGGAGGAGGATCCCCACACTTTCTGCATTACATGTTCTAAGGGGAGCATGGGAAGAGACATGGCCTCTACAGCAAAGTATATGTATGAGAAGGGCCATGAGATGGATGGGATGCTTTATGATGATGATTTCTTGTCCATCATGTATGAGATGTTTTGGGCCAACTTGATTCACAGCACTGGGAGAGGGACCTTTGGAGGTCTAGCTTCCTTCTTGCCATTGGAGGGCAACAGAATTGCAGCCCAAGATCAGAAAATCCTCTACACTCATATTAAGTGGAGAGGAAGATAGCGTGGGGTAGGCTCTCTTGTCTACCATGTTCATATTTTCATCCCACCTGTTCTGCATGAGCTCAAGGTGGAAGAGATCCTGCATGAGTTTCCATCCTGGAGGGTAACTCATTTTGTTTGGTTGATAGCTTGGGGGGAATAGATTCAAAGGGGGATGATGAATCCCAATTTATATCAACCCTCATGCTTCAAGAGGACCTTCAAACATCCCATTGTTGCTTCCATATATGTTTCACTATCAAATAATGTCAGCTATTTAGATGCCTTACACACTTGGGAGGAGCAACTTGGAAATATATTGATGATGCAGCACCTTGATCCTTGGGAGAGTTCATCTTATGAGGGTGCTACAGGGGAGAAGAGGATTCTCTTCAGTCCTATCCTTGCAGCTGCTTAAGGGCAAGCAACATTTGGGAGGGGAGGACTGTAATATTCCAAAATTTGCAAACAAGCAAATTGGAATATTAGATTTTGATGCTTTCACCTAGGAGAGGAATAAATGGGAGAGGAGGCCCATGAATAATAAAATAAGAATAAATTCCACCTTATTAAGGATGGAGATCACCTTAGGAGCTTGTTTTACACTTCCAAGTGTGAACAAGGGCAAATTAGATGAAGACATAGTCAATTTTGACTAATTCAACATCCATTCTTGAGGAGGAAGAAATCACTCAAGTAAACTATCTCAATGTGAACAAGGATCAACCTAGACACACATATGAGAACTGGATTGAAGATCCCTTAGTGTGAAAAGAGCCATTGCAGGTAACATCATTATTTCCTGCAGTATAATACATAGATGTAGTAACATCATTATTTCCTGCAATTTTTCTTGTTATTCAGGCATTTTGCCGGAAATCCTTGCCGGGTGTCATTTTCTTGGTGTAAAAGAGGTTAAACGTCCATTTCTCTTTTGTTTGATTAATGTAAGATTCATATCAGTCTTATTCCATTATTTTCTGCATTAACCCTCATTATGATAACGTATTCCTTGCTTCAGTAGTTGCTGCATGAGCTAGGCTATGGGGGTTGGGCTTATTTGAGCTGCATTGACTTGGGGAAATCTGTTTATATGAGCTAGAGTGATTTGTTTCACCTCTAATAATTCATGTGAGTTTTATATCATGTCTTCTAAGGGATTCAAGTCCCATTTCTCACTTGTATAGCATTATTTTCTGAAGACAGTTGTTTTATGCTCTATATTGTTGCATTTCCCACCTGGGAAGGAGAATATAGATCATCTTGTTGCTGAGGTTCTTTCATCTACTGGTATGATGCTATTACGCATCTAATGAGCTACTATAAATTTCCATGCTCATGATTTTTTGAAGCTCCACAATGTTAATAACTCAAATTATTCCCAATAGTGTATATGTTCCCATTTTGGGATATTACAGTGGTATCAAAGCTGCCATCTTGTCTCAACTTGTGGATTTCAGATCCAATCAGAAGATAATGAGAAGAGGAGAACAAAATTATGGAGAGGTTTAGATTACTCTCATCCATTTTCAGATCCAAGAAGGAAAAAGAGGAATGCATTGAAACTCCAAGAGGGTTTCAAGGAGGAGAGAGTTGCAGTGAGACCTCTAGAAGGTTTCAAGAAGCATAAGAAGATGCATGCACTTCCTGTTCTCATAGAGGGAGTGGAGAGAAAAGAGACCACTTAGAGCATGAAATCCTGAGTGGGTATTTGGCAGAATACAAGTGCCGACCTAGCGCTTTCAAAGAGACCCTAAATTTCCCTCAGTTTATTCAACTAAGAGAAGAAAGAAGACTATGCAGTAAAAGAATGATGAGAGGCAACAGATTCCTATTGTCTGCATTTGATGGGACACTCAAGTGTGCAACAGAGACTTGGGTGATGAAACTAGAGGCATTTTTCCTACTGCACCCAATAGTGGAAAAAGAGGTTGTGGAAATCTCAACGCTGCACTTAGAGGGAAAGGCAAGCTCTTGGTGGTTCAGCCATGAAACAGTGTTTACTTTTGCTGATTTCACTCATCAGATAATTAGAATATTTGGCAGTGGAAGATCATAGGAGGAGGATTTCTCTTCTCCGCTTGAGGAGACCTTTACCAGCGTTGTCATATTCATGAGGGGGTAGCCACCCACAGCAGCAGTTGGATCAGCCAACACATTGAGGAGAGGGACTCTTGTAGCCATAAAAGATGTTCCAAAGGCTCACAAAGGTATGCATAAATTTCCATATCCTAACATTTCAGAAAATTTTATGGAAGACTTTGGATATTTGTTTTCATATGGCCCAGGATCAAACATTGTTGCTGAGGTATAGCAACAATATTGCACTGCAGTGTGCAAACTTGAATGGTTCAAGAAACAAAGGGACCATCATTCTCTTGGACCCTTGTTGATTTGCACTCAATCCTTGAGGGTGGAGTGTGAATTCTTGGAGGATGGAGTGAACTTTGCTCCAAACAAATTCATGCAGAATCAAATTTTCATCTGGGATTTGATACATGAGATAGCCAAAACACCCTAAAGGAGGGTCACAGCACTGTCAAGAAGTAGCAGCAAGGAGTCTTTACCTTCAGCCCACTTAGATCCTTATAGGTTCAATATAATCATTGGTGAGAGATATTTTCTAGGAGATCTCCAAGGATTTGCATTTCAACATCCCATGAAATGCAAGGAGAAAAATCTGATATGGGAGGATGGTAGTCTCTTTTGGAGGAGTACCAAGATGGAGAATGATAGGGGGAATCCATCGGTGGGTAAATGGATGTGGATAGAGAGAAAGGAGCTGGAAATATACTTGCAAATCTATGATACTGGGCAGTAGGAGGAAAAACTGTGTTGGCTACTCTTGAGAGAGTTTGGCCATCATGAGACATATCCTTTTCCCAAGGGTATGTGGGAGGAGAATACTTGGCATGATACTTGCATCATGGGGCAGAAAGGAGTGTGGATGCATTATAACGATATAATCATTATGTTTTCACCACATGAGTTATATGATGGAGGTATGTCGAGGCATCAAAGACCTTTGTTGCTTTGGAGGATTGAGAGAGAGCAAGGGCAGAGTCGCTCTCACAATTTGCATGATGTTGCAATAGGAGGAGATGGAAACATTATGGGAGGAGTATTTGACATTGGGCATGTCAGAGAAGGAATTTATGAGTTGCTAGGAGCCTATCTGTATAGTCCAACAACACTGTCACCTTGGAGCAGGAGTTTGTTGATGGAGTGTGTTACACAGTAATTTGTCACCGTCCCTACCATTCCCCGTCCCGCACATTGGAGGGCCCATTCTGTGACCTGTGAGCAATTTCATGCCTTGAAACCATTATCATTTCATTCCTCTAAACATGAGCTTCAATTTCCCTGAAGACACCTCCTTGCAAAAAACCATAAAAACATCCCTTTTTGCATTGGCATGGGTAGACAGTTCATCACTCGCGCCAATTAGGAAAATCCTACAAAGAGGCCGCGCCAACTGGCGCTCTGTCCCAGAGTCGCAGTCGTGCCAGCCAATTTAAGGAGTGTTTTTTAAATAAGAATGGCGGAAGTTTCGTTTCAACAGACTCAGAAACTGTTACCTATCTTGAGTTGGGAGGTTTGGCTCCGGGAGTTCCATGAAAGGGAAGTGGTTTGCCACCTCTCATGTAAGCTTCCTTGAAGATAGGGTCAATCCCACAATTATAGGGATCCCAATTCCCCCTTCCTCCATCTATAAAAGCTTGCTCATTGCCATTCCAAGCTAGTCTCGAAGTGCCCAAGTTTTGAATCTCCAAGTTCTCAAATTCCCAAGAGCCTTAATGCTGCAAGAGCCCTCATTCTTCCCTTAAGGCCAAACTCGAGCAAGGAGACTATCATCGAGAGAATCTAAGAGAGGCTTGTCCCATCCCTGGTAGACTTTGCGATATGTGTACGACTGGAGACCCCTCCGAAGGAGACCTCAGCGTCAGAACATTGGTTGTACTCTCTTTCGATTGTTTATTAATGAATGACTACTGGTTATGGTTCCACTCTGTTTTTCACTTATGTTGAAGACGAGTTATATCCTTTCTGACTGATATATAGTTGTGTATTCTGGATTTTATGCTTGTATTCGTGTTGTTTCTTGCACGTGAAGGTGTCCATTCACGGAGATCGTGGGGATCGTGATCTGCCGAGGCGGAGGAACGAGAACGCTGTCTCTTCTACAAATCATAGCATTGGACTCCAGGTAGGCCTCCATCGTTGGTCTATTTATTCACAATTAGGAACTTGCACTATAGCATTTGATGATTGTTGCTAGACCCGTTCTGGGCTAGTAGGGATCGCCTCTGCCTGCAGAGGGGATTTACCTCTTCAACGAAGTGTTCCCAGGATCACTTCAAATCTGATGCACTTGGTAGATAGGGAGGAGGTGATTATGATAGAGTATTGGATGGATTCATATGTTGTTGTGGGGTGTCCTTATTGGCTTGGACTTCCAAGCATGAGGAGGGAGATCTTCAGGAAGCATATGGTTTATTCCTCTTCATAGGAATATGTCCTATCACTATGGAGAGCTCATCTATGGATCCTGTCACCTTCTTACTTCCCTTACATGGTAAGAATTCGGTTTATTCATTTATTGATTGTTCCATAAAATATTTGCATGCTCTTAACTTTTCATTGCAGTGCATTTCTCTACAAAGGGGCAAGCTTTTCTTTAGGCTCCATGGACCATTTTTGGCCAGCCATTATGATGGAGACAGCCATCTACTATATTATCTAGGGCAAGTGTTTGGTTACTCCTTGTATGCTCAGTTGATATTTTCAGCCATCCACTATTTGCTAGTAGATGTGGTGACTTACACAACTAGCCATCTGTCGAGAAGCAACTTTCCATGCTATTTTCTAAAGCTACAGTGGGGAAAAATGCGCTGTGACCACTTGGGAGACTACTAGTACCTTCCAGCACCACATAAAACCTTCAGTATTTCTTTCATTATGATGTTGATCATGATCCTAATTCCTGATATTATTCCTACCTATATGAGGAGCATGATGGGAGGAGTAACACATGGAGTGGATGTGTTCTATGGAGAGGAGGATCCCCACACTTTCTGCATTATATGTTCTAAGGGGAGCATGGGAAGAGACATGGCCTCTACAGAAAAGTATATGTATGAGGAGGGCCATGAGATGGATGGGATGCTTTATGATGATGATTTATTTTCCATCATGTATGAGATGGTTTGGGCCAGCTTGATTCACAGCGCTGGGAGAGGGACCTTTGGAGGTCTAGCTTCCTTCTTTCCATTGGAGGGCAAAAAAATTGCAGCCCAAGATCACAAAATACTCTACACTCATCTTAAGTGGAGAGGAAGACATTGTGGGGTAGGCTCTCTTGTCTACCATGTTCATATTTTCAGCCCACCTATTCTGCATGAGCTCAAGGTGGAAGAGATCCTGCATGAGTTGACATCCTGGAGGGTGACTCATTTTGTTTGGTTGATAGCTTGGGGGGAAGAGATTCAAAGGGGGATTATGAATCCAAATTTATATCAGCCCTCATTCTTCAAGAAGACCTTCAAACAGCCCATTGTTACTTCCATAGATGTTTCACTATCAAATAAAGTCAGCTATTTAGATGGCTTACACACTTGGGAGGAGAAACTTGGAAATATATTGATGATGTTGCACCTTGATCCTTGGGAGAATTCATCTTATGAGGGTGCTACAGGGGAGAAGAGGATTCTCTTCAGTCCTATACTTGCAGTTTCTTGAGGACAAGCAACATTTGGGAGGGGAGGACTGTAATATTCCAAAATTTGCAAACAAGCAAATTGGAATATTAGATTTTGATCCTTTCACCTAGGAGAGGAATAAATGGGAGCGGAGGCCCATGAATAATAAAATATGAATAAATTCCACCTTATTAAGGATGGAGATCACCTTATGAGTTGGTTTTACACTTCCAAGTGTGAACAAGGGAAAATTAGATGAAGACATAGTCAAGTTTGACTAAGTCAACATCCATTCTTGAGGAGGAAGAAATCACTCAAGAAAACTAGATCAATGTGAACAAGGATTGGCCTAGACACACATATTAGAGCTGGATTGAAGATCCCTTAGTGTGAAAAGAGCCATTGCAGGTGGATTAGTTCCAGTTGACCAAGTGAACAGAACTGCTACAAAGAGGAGGGAAGCTAGCTAGGGCAGTGCAATTTTAAAAGAGGAAGCTTCACTAGGAATTCACCTCAACATTGTGTGGGTTCTGGGGTGAGGAGGCTCACCAAAGATAAAAGAAAGGCATAGAATCAAAGGGGATTCATTCATGTATTCAGCTATTTTGGTCTTGTGACTACTTGCATGCTTCAGTTGTTTAGCTGGAGTTGCTGCACTACTTAGTGCAAAGAATTCCTATGCGAGAATTTCGTCCTCTCTTTGGATCGGCTTGCTTAAGGGATAAAGAGGGAAGGATTTGAGCTTAATTTTAGCATTTGGCTTGGGTCCATTCATCCACATTCAGCCAAAGTGCAGTTCCCTTCATAAAACTGCATCTTTTATGCAGGGGCAGCAGCAGCAAGGTTGCATCCTTTGATTTTATGCTAGTCTTTGAGGAGGAGGTGCTCATTCCCCTCCGGGAGTTCTATTAGAGAGGCCTTTGACCATTTTTCTATATTTTTCAGCTATATTATGTCATATTCAGCCATGCATAATATAGAGATGCAATAACTGCGTTATTTTCTGCAGTGCTTCTTTTTATTTAGTCATTTTGCGAGAAACCCTTGCCGGGTGTCATTTTCTTGGTGTAAAAGAGGTTAAACCTCAATTTATCTTTTGTTTGATTAATGTAAACTTAATATAAATCTTATTCCATTATTTTCTGCATAAACCCTCATTATAATAATGCATTCCTTACTTCAGTAGTTGTTGCATGAGCTAGGTTATGGGGTTTAGGCTTATTTGAGTTGCATTGACCTGGGGAGATATGTTTATATGAGCTAGAGTGACTTTTTTCACCTATAATTCTGCATGTGAGTTTTATATCATGTCTTATAAGGGATCCAAGTCCCATTTCTCACTTGTATAAAGTTATGTTCTGAAGACAGCTGTTTTATGCTCTATATTACTGCATTTTCCACCTGGGAAGGAGAATATAGATCATCTTGTTCCTGAGGTTCTTTCATCTAATGGTATGATGCTATTTCACATCTAATGAGCTGCTCTACATTTCCATTCTCATGATTTTTTGAAGCTCCACATTGGTAATAACTCAAATTATTCCCAATAGTGTAGTTGTTCCCATTTTGGGATATTACATTGGGGTAGGACATCGCAATAGATCTTATAATATTCCATAATTCCATCACAATAGATATATTTATTTTTCATCAAACACCCATAATCTAAGGCATTTGCAAAAAATAAATATATTATTCATTTTATTGAATTTGTTTTTTACAGGGATCCGAAAATCCATTAAGCATGGTTGAAAAATGGACATTATACATTGAAGTTTCTTGTTATCCCAATATAGGAAAATAAATGATTACTTATTTTCTATAAAATATTGTGACAATCAAATCCTTATAAAATAAAATTAATGTACCAGGAAGGAAAGAAAAAAATGAAGCATATTATATTGCATTGATGGAACGCTTACGAATAACTAGGGAGTATGGTTCCAATGGAATTGTAGTCTTCACCAATTCTAAACTTGTGTGAAACCAGATGAAGGGCATGTACCAAGTCAAAAAGAAGAATTTAAATCAACTACATAGAGAAGAGAAATTTATTTCTATTCAATTTCAATCATTTAACATAAGTCATTGTGAAAATATTAATAGGATGTCTAGTGATCTATTGTATGGGGCAACGCCAATTCAAGATTTGTGTGTGAGAGATGAATTGGTGTCAAGAAGGAATTCATCAAAATTTATTGATGGGAATTGTAAGATATCTTTGATATGTGTGTGTCTTTTAGTTATAAATGTGGTGTATTTAATGACCATGTGTTTCTTTCAATACTATACTGAGTGTTCCCCCACTGTGTAATCACAACTTGGTGAATTATTAGGTGAATTATTGGGACCTCACATGTTTCAGAAAATTTTGTGTTTAATTCTCAAGATGTGCACTTTATAATTTGTGTTTGTAGTCTTGAGTATATTGAAATGAAGGATTTACACCAATAATTTTGAAGAAACCCTTAGATAGTTACATTTATTTGTCTTACTAATTTTTTGAATTCTTGATCTTTCTAAATAGTAATTTTAAATATTTTTAAAGGCATGAGGTAACTTGGGTTTATTTAAAGATCATATTGCTAGATACATACATACATACATATATATGGATCAATGGTTTGGATCATCACATCAGTAGTCACCACCTGATTGTTTGAGGCATAAACGGGATAGAGAATAAAATTAGTGTCGAGCATCGACTAGAGGGTGACTTTATGTGCATGCCGACGATATTGATCGTGGATCGAGGAAATTATCAGATGAATTAGGGGAAAACCATCGTTGGTTAAATCATCATCGCGATATATATATATGATTATGTTCAAACTTAAATGATATTTTTAGAATCATATGTACATACAATTTAAAATTTGTAAAACTTATTTTTCTTGGCTAAGAGTTCATTTTGCTTGGACGTAAGGAAACAGGTTATTGGTCTAAGACCTAGAGGAATCTGGCAGAGGTGAATTACTTTCCCCTTACGAACCACCAACGATAATTATGAGTGGAGTGGTTTTTCTTGAAAAATAGCGATGAGTCAACCTCATTTTGAGGATAACAGTTAGTGATGGTTGTCCTTGTCATTGGTTTGACAAATGAGTTTGTAATGATAGGTTTTCCTGCTAATTGGAAAAAATAATAAGTTAAAATTGATGTTTATAATTTTTTTATTGTAAATAATAATAAGACTTAATTTAACTTAGTTCAATTATAATATTTTTTATATTAATGAAATAGGGGAAATTGAAGTAGGGGTGAAAAATAGTTGGTAAATGAGTGCACTATTAAGCTACTCCTTGCATAATGGTCATAGGTTAGAAACCTAGTAGGGATCCTCCCTACCTAATACTTAATTAGACTTTATAGTGGTAGGTGTCAAACCTATTCCATGTCACAATGGATTGTAAAGAACACCTCAAACAGATTAAATGGTTGTTATACTTTGGTCATTTATGTTGGAATGAAGAGAACCCCATATCAACTCGAAGGTTAAATATGATCTCAAACCAATTAAATGGTTTTCCTATAGTTTTCTTCTTTTTGGGTCAATTTAAACAGACAAAACCATAAAAATGGTGCAGAGGGGAAATTTCCATTGTTATGTTCGACTTCAAGTATCTTGAAAAATATGCTAGAATTGTTAGTAAATATAAAACAACATTTTGAATGTAAATTTTCACACGATTTTAAATGTAAATATTCATACAATAAATATTGGAAATAAATAAAGCTCCCAAGATTCACACAATACATATTGAAAATTTAATAAGGTTCCACATAAGACATTGAACAAGAATAAAGCTACATATGGATGCTCTTCTTTTTCTGCTTCTACTTTACCTCAAGCAAAATTGGAAAGAAACATAATGTGAAATTGAAATTGGAATGGTATTCACCTAATCCTCGTAGTTGCGGTTACACTAATGTATTCCTATTGGTGTGGCAAGATGATTACCCATGGTATTTTTAATATGAAACATCCAAACCTTCACCATTCCATCAACAAGTCCACTATAAACGATAAATGTATTAATGTTGAAACTCACAATGGAGGCTATGAATTTTATGGGAATGATGTGCCCCTCCATCACTACAACGCGATATAATCCCCTCCTGTTGGTTTTCCCCTTTCCATACATGAATAGTTGTATTAGCCGAGCCACTGAACAATGGATCATGAAAAACCTATAGAAATGGAACGGAGTGAAGGTGGCCTCAAAGGAAACTGGAATAATGAAATATTCGTTTGGAGATATATCCTTCCTCCCAGTAATGAATATACATCATAGCATCTCGGGTGTACAACAACTAACCCATACAGTCTGAGGACCAGTGTTTTCACGGGAGAACGTTTCATGTTAAGGGTCATGATTAGCTAGTGTTTTGGTATGCCACGACTCCACCACCTCCATAACTTCACTACGTCGAATCTAGTGAACAGAAGCCCATCATTCCACATGATGACCACATTAACAGACTTGGTGTGGGATTCGATAGTCTTGATGCACTTGGACTCTGACACCTTCTATACATTCACACTCTTATCTAATGATGCCTATTATAAAAAAACATCATTAACATTATACGCAAGGGAGGTGGCGGGACCCAAGCGATTCACCCTACCGGTGCTAGCACCAGTGCCGGTGTCATGTTCTCTTACTAAGGGCTTGATAAAATTGTGAAATATGTTCAACTTTGGGAGCATGGCCACCCACGTGTGTACGATGGAATTCGAGAATTAAAAACACAAACGTGTGTTGGGAAATGGATAATCCAATTCTCCTTGTGTGTTTTGCAACATGTGCTTAACCGCCTCTCAAGGATACATTAACTCTAGTGAAGCATTTGTTTACTAAAACCTGCGGGATTTGGTGTAATAGAAATCATGTTTGAAAAAAGTGGTATTATATCAGGTCACTCCAATTGAATCTTTATCGCTTGAAGTGGATTAGGGATGATTGGAAAGAATCAAAAGAAGAAATAATCCCAAAGAAAGAAATCCATTCAGGAGATAAGTGACAGTGATGCATCCAATGTTGTAGAAATATATGCATTTATAGGTCAAGAGAAATATGCTATAGAATAACAAGGCAAGTCATAAAAAATGGACAATAAAGGTACATTTGTGCTAAGTGAAGATAACTATCACGAATGGAAAGAAAATATGAAGTCTAATTTAATGAAACTAGGATCCAATGTTTGGAATTTAGTATGTAATGGTTGCACTAAAACTTCTCCATCAAGTGAAGAATTACAAAACAATAATGCAACTTTAAATGAAATATTTTGGAACATACATTATTCATCATTAGAAAATTTTATGCACTATGAAACTGAAAAATAAGCATGGGATAAATTTTAGGTTATTCATGAAGGAAAAAACAAAGGAAGATTGCTCACCATAACCAACAGGAAATCATGTTTCTAAAGAAAACAATGATATATCAAAATATAAGTATGTTATGTGAGATGGAATCACTGATTTCGAAGAAGACGGGTTAGAGGAAGTTCTTGACCTTAGAAGAAAACTTTATTTTTCCTGGAAAATGATTAACAATCTTAAGGATAAGTTTCAAGCATATGATAACAAGGATCATGTTAAATCAATAAACGTTGCAGTAGAATCTAAACAATATTGTGAAGGACTTGAAGACGAGATCATTTCCCTAAAAGCAAATCTATGAATGTCAAACAAACAAAATGAAGAGATACTTCAAGTATTTGAAGAATAAGATAATGGGCTAAAGAAAGAGATCATCGAATTAAAGGAACAATTAGAAGAATGAAGAAAGGTTGAAGAATGAATGAGGAAGCAATATCTAGAAAAGGAAGAGCACTACCAAATAATGGAGGTTTAGGTAAAAATTCTAAAGGGTAAATTAGATGAAAAGAATGAAAAATTAAGATTTCAATATACTACTAAGATTTTGACAAAATTCTTAGTAGTCAGATATCTCCTTCAATTAAAATGGGTCTTGGTTTTCATAAAATTGTAAAAGGTGAATCTAGTTCACATAATTATGTAAGAATCGTAAAGGATAACAACATGACATATGAAATTCCTATTAAAGAGATAATAATTCAATGAGATCAATATCAAATGAAGATATATTTCCAAAAGAAACCATTTACTCCCAATAATAGAAATAGTAATCAATTATCTCCTTTGATCAATAAGGTTGAATGATTTATATGTCATAATTATGGACATGTTGTAGCCAATTGCAAAAGTAGATTTTTTCAATTTCATGCGAGTAGCCACTTCACAAGAAGATCATCATCTCCCAAGTACTCAACTCTCTTTAAGGGATATTTTTTTCTTGCAACATATTTGGTCACAAATATATTGATTGCAATAAAAGGAATATGAAACATAAATATTATGATTCCTTTTCTCCCTTTTCTGGTTAGATGAGATATTATGCTTGTAACAAGTTTGGGCATGTAGCAAAAGGATGCAGGAAAAAATCAATGGATTTCAATTAAGAATATTTTTGTCAAAATATCTGAGAAATATAGAACCACAAACACTTCTCATATTAAGGAAAATGAAGAATAATAAAGAATATGTGGCATTTCTCTTTGCTTATTTGAATATGAAGATGAATGATACATAAACAATGGATGCTCGCATCACATGAATGGAGATAAGAACAAGTTTGAAGCTATCAGGAAAATAAAAAAGGTAAAGTTATTCTCAGAAATAATGCTCCAGCAAGAGTTTTGGGAAAAGGAAAATCCAAACTTGATAAGTGTAGAAATGAAGCTGGTGCATTTCTAGTTTAAGGGATAAAGTAAAATATTTGAAGTATGGGAAATTTAGCTGAAAAAAGGACGTATAATTTTATTTACATCAACTAAATGCAAGGTTATAGATGAAGAAAATTGAAAGGTTTTAGCAAGGGGATACAAAAATAAAGATAAATTATATGTTCTAGTAAAGAATAATTCACACACAAATGGGGAGGATAGTTTCTCTTTCTCAAATTTAGAGTGAAAGAAGATGGTTCCCATTGTAGTCCATTTTTCCTAAAAGAATACTTCTATTAGATACTGGAGAAGTAATGTAAGGTATATAATCTCATGGAGGATATGCGATGAAAAATCAGGTCCTCAGAATCACTGGTGTAGAATCTCACAGGGGGATATGTACATGTATATATTGATAATGAGACCCCATGTCATTTTGATATTCATTTGGTATTACTTGCATTACATCTGATGTAGTAATAATGAACATGAACATATAGTACAAGCTTAGGGGAAGTTGTTGTTATGAAAAATCAACATTTTACTTTATGCATGCGTATCTATGAAGGAAAGTCATGTATATACATGAGTTTTGATCTATATAGTCATGTATGTTTCTATGAGATGAATAAATAGTGGGACAGACTCAGGGAGAGTTTATGATATTATGTAATCAATTATTATTTGACTTTCTGGTTCTGACATTGTTTGGTTAAATTCTATTGGCGATGCTTAGATGCTACTTAGAAATGATGTTGGTGTACAATTTTTCATGAGATGTTGAAAAATGTTATTGTTGCTATGATTCTTTGATGAAATTTTTGATTGATAAGGGAGATACGATTAGATTTAAAAATGAATAGTTAGCACAGGTTCAGGTGGAGCATCTGTTATGCTTCTAATACACAAATTGTTGGCATTATGATTTCTTGAGCATTCCCTATTTCATAATGATGTTCAAGATAAGTAAATATATCATTGGTGAAGTATTTTTGTTGTTACTGAAGACACATGTTGTTTTCATTAGTAATGTTGAAGTCTTGGATAATGACTATATATTGTTTAAGTTGCACTTGGTGAAGTTGATCCTACGGGATACACTTGATGAAATGGATGTGCATGCTATGATACTTATTGACATTGGTTGATAATGATGAGCTTATGATTCACTCTCTTATATGTTGTTGTCATTATGTCATCAATGATGCATAAGTTTAACATAATGAATTTATGGATAATGCCTATATGTTGCTTGAGCTACATTGCGCATATCTGTGTGATTCTCACATATGTTACTAATAAATGGTAATGATGAATATATATGTTACATATATGCTACATATGATGATGTGTATGCTGATTTAGGATTGTGGCTCTTCTTATGTGTGGAAATAACATGTTGATCATATGAGATCAAGGATATGAGTTACTAACAGAGCTTGACTGTAAAATTTCATGCTACAATTGGTTGTTTTCTATCTCTATGTCATAGGATATCATTGATAGGTGAATTGCATACATTAACCTTTTGGATAGTTACCTGAAGTTTATTACTCTATTTTACATACTTGATGAAGAGGATGTGTATGCTATGATCATTGTTGGTTGATGATATTATTCACTCGTTGTTTTTTGGCATTGATATGTTGTTGTCATTATGTCATCAATTATGCATGGGTTGCATATGGTGAATTTATGAATGATGCTTATATGTTGCTTGAATATATGAATATGACATTGGTCAATGATTTTCTTGATCATATTTATGATAACAAAATATTATATGTGTTTGCACACATGGTGATAATGCATGTAAATGTTATCTACATATTACATATGATATTTTTCTTAAGGAATCATATATGGATCATGTTGATATTGATGATAAGAGATCAAGGAGATGAGTTACCAACAGAGATTATGCTACGATTGGTCGATGATGATGAGTTCATACATATTTATATATATATGTCATGGGATAGGGATCTTATATTATTTGAGTTGAATTTTAGTGAAGTTGTTATGATGTGATAATTCTACTTAATACACTTGATGTTCATTATTGATGTTGAAGGTTCTCCTAGTATTTGATGGATAATATGATGGATTTAAGTTTCAAAGGATTGATATTGTTGCATATGGATTATAACTCTTCCTATATATATGAAAAAAAAACATGTTGACCCTGATAATATGAATTCAAGGGAATGAGTTGATGACACAACCTTATTACACTATCTTGTGCTTCTACTTCAGCGCTTTGCGATGCTTGGAGACACTGCATATTTGGTCACATGTTTATGATGTTGAAGATTGATGCTACATTTTCTTATCTTACATAGCTTCTTGAATGATGAGGATGTTCATACTAATTCTATATTTTTGTGATCAAATGTTCACATTTTAGGTTTCCACATGGTGTATGATGGTTGCTGATCAATATCATGATATTTCTACCTCACTATTGAGGTCTCTAGTTTGGTTATAAATGTCATACATGTATCTTGATGTAAAGTTCATGTAAAGACCCATGTTGTAAATCATTGTAAAATTAAGTGATGTATGGACTATTGAGGTCAAGTAATTTATTTACGTAATTGCATTAATTTGTGAATTTTATGTAATGTTGAGTAAAATATGTAACCCCACTGTGTTGGGTAATTGGTGTAAGAATGAGTCCTTGGTGATAGGAAAGGTCATATTTGGTTCAGACATAGAGTCATGTACCTTATTTAATATCTTTCACAATATTCAACATATGCTCAGTGGAGCATGGTTAGTATACAATCTTCATAACCAATGGATCATCTCTATAGTGATCCTCTCTATAGGGAGACAAAAAAAATTATTCAACATTAATCAACCCTTTGTCCTTGATGTCAAAGGGGGAGAGAAGCTTGGTGTTTCGAGAGATGTATTGAGAGAGAATCTTGGTGTTTAGCTTGATATATTTACATATGTGTCTTGATATGTTTACATATGTGTTTGCAGACGTGTCTGCTTATAGATGTGTTTGCAAGTATTTATAGGTGGTGGTGTACAAACACCAAAGTGGTTGCCATCATGTACAAAGGGGGATATTGTTGGAATTATGGCTAATGTGTTGTCCTTGATGGAAACATACTTGATAGAGATTTCAACATGATGGTTATGTAGATGCTACAAGTGATATGAATAAAGGAATATTAGTTCATAGACTTATGGGTGGTAAATATAAAGTGTGAGAAAATATACATGGGTCTTGTGAAGAAAAACCACGTACATACGTAGGTATGGCGAAGAGAAGTCATGTACATAATACACACCATGACAATTGGAATACCAGGGGTATTTACCATGGTATTGGCCCATAGTAATGAGTGTGACAACGATTATTTGATCTCGTCAAAGAATACGAATGACATTACTAAGGGATTTGCCTAAGGTGTTGGTTAAGGCAAAAACTATATAAATAGATGGAGATCAAAGAATTAGGTGTGCAAGTTATGAGTTATTAATGTGTGATTTCATCTACAACATGCATGCATGAAGGAGCATGGAGGAGAGTGAGACCTGATAGATATGAAAGTATAATGAAGACTAATGAACATGGTTGTTTGATATGTTTATAATTATAGCTATCAATGATAGATCTGTGTTCATAATTATACTCTAACATGAATTTCTGACAATGAGGTTTGAAAATTATGTGTTGTGGGTGCAATTAAGGCATGATTCAGTAATTTCAGATATGTACGCTAGTTTGTCTCAAGTTAGTCACCTACATACACAGATCTGCCTCTGGGTAGTCGCATGTATATTCCGGGAAGTAATATCAGTATGTTCAGAATCTGTACGCGAGTGTTAAGTATGGTAAGTGCATATATACATGAATGTTAATTGTAAAATTAGTGTATACATGCTAGGGTTTTGTAGTTTAGGTTGTGGATGATAATTGATTAGTTCTGTTATGTTTGTTGTTGTCTCGCTCATATACTCTATGTTTGACAATATTGGTTGGGATGAATTGGTTATGAAATGGAATGTTTATTAGTGATGATGATAATATGTGGTGATCGGTATTTGGTTAAGTGATATGTGATGGATTCAGTATATGATTCAATGATTGATTCATGGTTTCAGTGATTCAGATTCAGGTTTCGGTGCAATTCTTCATCATGGGAAGCACGTATATACACGAGTATGATTCATAATAGTAGCATATACATTTTGACATATGTTTTATCAGGGTTTGCAGTGACAAAATTTGGTTTTTGTGATGAACAATATATGGTATGGTATACTTATGAGTGGTTGTGCATTTATTTGAATTGATATGGATTGGTTTGATCTAGTTGCATTGGTTTATTCAAGTTTCAGTGATTGATTTGATAATTTAGTTGGTTCAATGATTGGGTTATTTGATTCAATAATTGGTTTTATAATTATTACTTAGTTTGGGCTTAATGATAGAGGTGGGTCCAGTATGAAAATATGATGAAAAGTGGCCTACAGGTTTGATTTTTTGAGTTAGGTGGGTCCAATATGAAAATATGATGAAAAGTGGCCTACAGGTTTGATTTTTTGAGTTAGGTGGATCCAATATTAAATATTATGAAATGTGGTCCACATAGCTACTGAGGGTTGGACCCTTCAGTGAGGGAGTCAAAGCTTCCTTCTAGTGGTAGCTGGTAAATCTATTTAGGGGGTTGGAGCTCCCTTCCCGCAGGAGTCAGTAAAAGAGATTAGGGGGTTGGAGCTCCCTTCCAATAGGTTCTGGAGAACGAGAGAAGGTTGTAGCCTTCTACAGGTGGGCTCATGTGTACTTGTATGAATATATTCCTGTACAATATTTTAATATTTTTTTCCTTTATAATAAAAGAAAAAGACATAGATGACAACAACGGTGATTTTATCCCACATTGGGTTTCCGCATAAAAAATATTGGTGTCCTCATGTGTTGTTGTGTTTCTTATGTGTGATGGTTTATTTTGTTCTTACTAATCATGGTTAATATTTAATTAAAGGTTAATGAATTAATGATACATTGGTTAAAGTAGAGCAAATGATGAAATATATGAAAAGCTAGTTAATTGGATATACATTGTTTTCATTTACTAAAGTTGAGTACATATGCTAGTTTCCTGAATGAGAATAGCATACATAAATTTTAATTAGAAATTGAAATTTTGAAGTGAGTTTAAAATACTAATTTACCCACCCCCACCCCCCTCTCAGTATTTTCCCCAACAATTGGTATAAGAGCCAAAGGTCTCAAGCTCGAATCACACCCGGCTCGCACTGGGGGGGAGATTTTTTAACATTGGATAATTGAGTGATCCCCGTGTGTTTCATAACATGTGCTTAACCTCCTCTCGAGGATCCATTAACTATGGTGATACGCCTATTTACTAAAACTTGCAGGTTTTGGTGTAATGGAAATCATGTTTCCGACAAGGTGTATATTCTTTTCACCCTAAGAACTGAAAATTTGATCATCAATAATAATAAAAGCCTTGATGTAGCCTAACCTGGAGTTTTGAAAATATGCTATGCAAAATCCAAGTGTCTCCATACCCTTATGGATTTGTTGTCTAAGCCAATGTATAGACACTCACCTGCCACAATCACTAATGAATTTATTTCCCCACCTATCTTGATAATCTAAGTAATGCATATAAAATAATGACGGTATTCAGGTGAACTAAATGGAAACAAGATCTAGGGATACACGACGTAAGTGTTATGAGAGGCCTTCGTGAAGCAGCCAAGAGAGGTGTTAAAGAAAACATAAGTATCAGGAACCAACTAGAAGTGGTTAAGTTAGTTAAGACGATATAAATGAAGGAGTCAACTAACAGTTTAGATAGGAAGTGAATCCAATGGTGGAAGACATTTGAATCATCTAACATTATATCTGGAAGAGCATAGAAAAGACAACAAATATGGAAGGGGAGTTCATCCCAAATAAATGCCTTACAGTGTAAAAAAATCAATTCTCATGAGGGTCATGTTTACATTAAAAACAATGGGACACCTTAAGGTAGTGGTATAACTTGTGGTTGCACCCACAAAAATTATATTAATGTTATCTTGACCCATGCACATATAAGTGGATCAAAACCCACCCCATCTCTTTCTTTATAAAATTCAAATTTCACCAAAGTAATTATATTCCTATATTTTCAAAACATTACAGAAATCCAAGGATGTTAAAGGTAAATATAAATATTAAAATTAATATATTTTCATTATCATAACACTAAATAATAATTTAAATACTTATTCTAAAGGGGTTGTATTGAATGGTGGAAAGATAAGATTTTTTCATCCTTGAACAAGGTTCCATTTCCATGAGGGATTTACCATAAAGCCATAGGGACATCATGAAATATATGTTGAACCTATTGTTCTTAAAGAGATTATATTAAGAATGGTAGTGATTCCTACATACATAATAGTGTTGGGTGAGAAATATGCCAAACATTCATCCTACAAACTCAAAGTTAATGCCAGAGATGGTGGTGGAATGCATGGAAAAGGAGAAGAGCTAGTTAATATAAGAGAAGATAATTACTATGAAGTCATAGGAGGAATATATATATATATATATATATATATATATATATATATATATATATCATGATCATTGACATCTTAACGTCAGAAAAATTAGTATATAAACAAAACATCAACTATGGTGAACAAGCATGAAGATGAATGATCATTTATCACACTGAGATTTACTATATTTTTATGGATTTTTTTTCGAGAGAATAAAACATTGTACAAACTCAAGGAATATGTACTAGGCCATTGTAGATTCTGAGTTTGTTTCGAGAGATCCAAACACTCTAGAAACTTAGGGAAGATGTACTAGGCCATTTTAGATTTCTTTCATTGCATAAAGTTTAACATTTGACTTTTCTTCAAGCATGTTGGCTATTCAAATTTAAGATCAACATAAGTTCTGGTGATATCTTATTCCTAAAACAAAATTAATAAAACTTATTATCTCTATTATTAACATTTTTTCATCCGAACATAAAGTAAAGAGATGATGAATAAACCTAGAATAACAATATAGTGAATCATTATAATGCAACTATATGAAAACAAAACGATTGTATACTCATACACAAAAATTTCTAACGTTAATTCTTGAAAAGGCTAACATAACCCTATGCTAACTATTACCAATGTTTATCAACATAAACAATAACCTAATACACATTATTTTCTAAAATGCAAGTTTATTTTTTCATGATGCTACAACTTTGATCAATTCCTATCCATAATATTTCAACCTAACACTAACAATACAAAAAGGTTGTTTTTGTTCACTCAAGTCACAAAAACAACCAAACACCAACCATCAACTTACAAGGCACCAACACAATGGTGAAGGCATTCAAAGTAATAATGAAGAAGAAAATTCACTTTAGCCAACAAATTCATTTACTACTTGAAGTAACATTAGTAAGGCCAAATGGTTTCCACCAACCAAATTGAATCCTTCCACCTCCTCACCCTCATGGTGGCCATGCACCATATATCAAACTTCCTCATTTTGAAACACCATTACTCCACCACCCCAAGATATCAAGTTTAGTGTAGAGAAAAACTATCAAGTTTAGTGTAGAGAAATTTTCAAGTTGTTGCAAATATTTGGCTACGTAAGAATTCAAAGAAATCATCCAAGACAGAACAAGAATTTTGAACTTTGGAGTTGAGGCACCAAGGAAGTTTTGTCAACTTAAGAAATAACAAATCAAAACAACGCCCTTCCATAAATAACCAAGTTCTTATCTAAATTCCTAAAGAGTTCACAAGAACAATCAAAACACTTGCTCTACAAATTCAAAGCAAATAATGAGCTAAAAAGACCAAACCAACAATGGAAAATTTAACAAAATGAAACCAACTTGAAAAAAGCAAAAAAACCTGCAAAAAAAAAAAAATGAACTCACAAACCAATAAAACAAGACCTTCACATAAATAGAAAAAAATCTAAGCCTTGACTACAACTGCTAAACAAAATCATCACAAAAAACAATAAAGCAATGGTTGCTGCTATTAACCATATTTACTAGAAGCAATATTTGAAGCAGTATTTGAACACACAAGGACTAACTCTATAAGCTAAAGAGAACTCGTGAATAATGAACAAAAGATTAAATCTCTATTCAACCACACCACCAACAAAATAAAGAAAAATTATTAAAAATATACCACCACTCAACATAATATAAAAATATCGCCACTGCATTCGTTATTTCACGAAGGAATCAGAAAAAGTGATATAGACACACTTAAATAGAAATATCATAATAACATTACCGTATAATATCTGCCCTCGGCGGTGTGCATTTCTTATACTCGTGTGCTAGAGAGGCGGATCAATCATACTCCCCTTGGCGATGTCAACATTTCTTATACTTGTATACTAGATAAACGTCTTGAGGGAAAAATATCATGCACAAAAGCGTCCTATGCTAGTTAAGGTAAGAGAAAAGAATTTACTTCTCAATGTGGATATGATATGAAGAAAAGATTTTGTTAATTGGGATTATTTTGAGTAGTTGAAATAAATTATTAAATTATTGTTAATTTTTCAAATTCACATTTGTTTTTATTTTTATAAATTTAATTTAGATTGAATTTTTACACATAAAATATTGAATAAATATTATTATATAATTTTGTATTATAAAGTTTATTTTAATAAAAATTGCTTTATTATATATTAAAAATAAACATTGAAATTTAATAGTGTTCTATTGTATATTTTTTCCATAAAGCAAGTGCCAGCCAAAACATTTCATCAATTCACAGCAGGTAAAAAAAATATTGTTATAGTTCGATGATCTCCTAGTGTTTAAAAGTTATTTAGATGGTTACGAGAAAGTAGTTATTTTTTTTATTTAAATTTAATTTCATCGATAACATTTAAATATATAAATAAATTTTAATAATATTTAAAATTGATAAAATTGTTTTTGTTTGGTTAAGAGTTATTTGGCAAGAGTGAAAGACTCTTCCCTTATGAAACACAAACAGAAACACAAACAATAATTACGGGTGGAGTGGTTTTCCTTGAATAATAGTGTTGTGTCCATTTACACTAGATGATAAGCTAGTGATGATTGTCCCCACTATTGATTTGACACCCTAATTATGATATTTTTTCAGGTTATTTGAGAAAAAATAGTAAGTTAAAATTGATGTTTATAATTTTTTTATTATAAATAATAATAAGTATTAACTGAACTTAATTCATTTATAATATTAGATATCATTTTTGGGATTCAACTGCTTTAAGTAAATCATTCATCTATAACCATTTCCATGAGAGGTAGTCGTAACTAGAGGTTATGTTCTTTATTTAAATTTAATTTCAATGATAACATTTAAATATATAAATAAATTTTAATAATATTTAAAATTGTTTTTGTTTGGTTAAGAGTTTATTTTCCTTGGACCTAAGGAAATAGGTTGGTCTAAGACCTAGAGAAATCTCGCAAGAGTGAAAGTCTCTCCCCTTACAGAACACAAACAATAAGTCTCTCCCCTTACCGAACACAACCAATAATTACAGGTGGAATGGTTTTCCTTGAATAATAGTGATGTGTCGACTTGCCCTTGAGGATAAGAGCTAGTGATGGTTGTCCCCACTATTGGTTTGACACAAGAATTATGTTATTTTGTTATTTGGGAAAAATAGTAAGTTAAAATTGATGTTTATAATTTGTTTATTATAAATAATACTAAGCATTAATTGAATTTAATTCCTTTATAATATTTTTTACATTAACTATATATGGGAAGAATATTTGGTAAATAAGTGCACTATTAATCTACTTCTTGCATAATGGGCATAGGTTGGAAATCTAGTAAGCCTCTTCCCTACCTAATCCTGAAATAGAGGTTCCCTATTATAACCTACTCCATGTCACACCATTACAAGGGAGGAATTGATAATAACTCTATAAAATTTCAATTCTCAAGAGGACCACCTTTACATTAAAATCTATGGAACACCTTGTATTGATCGAACATGTGGTTGAACCCACAAACATTATATTAATGGTCTCTTAACCCATCCAGGTATAAGTGAAAAAAAACCTACCTCATTTATTTCTTTAGAAAAAATTGTGCACATATAAGTGGATCAATATCCACCCTATCTCCTTCTATAGAAAAATTCAAAAACTCAAATATGATTGAAGCAATTTTATTTCTATATTTTAGAAACTTCAAAAAAATTGAACCATGATAAAAATTAATATGAATATAAGATATTTTTATTTCATTATCGTAATACTAAATAAATAAATAAATATATAAATAATTATCTCAAAGGGATTGGATCCAATGGTAAAAGGATAGGATATTTTTAACTTAGAGAAAGGTTCCATTCCCATGGGACTTAATCCTAAATCCATTGGAGCATCTTGAGGTAGATATTGAAAGTGTGGTTGCACCTAAAAAAAACTATATTAAAAATAATAGTAACATATACATACATAAACATTAACAAACAAACCATCTTACAATCTAGAAGAGAGGTGAAACTACCATCCTACAGACTAGAAACAAATAACAAACATGGTAAAATGCATGGAAAAATGAAGGAATTAGTTAATATGAGGAGAGAATCTAATTACTATGAAACTAGAGGAGGCCTCATTATATACTATATTCATTATTAATAATCACATAAATATTCATGATTATCATGGACATATATTTTTTAAGGGTGGTTTACGAATGCTAAGTGGCGGCTGCTACATCCACTGGAAAATCCAGGTAGATCAACAAGAAGAGATCTACCCACCAACCAAACTAGCAAGGCCTAACCCTAAGGGAGTCGAGGAGATTTGACCCCATGACCTCATGATAGGCAAAGTACTTAGCAACAAGAACTCGACCAACTGAGCTTTCCCTTCGAGCTTATGATCATGGGCATCTTGACCTTAGAAAAATAAATATATAAAAAATACATCATTTATGGTGCACAAACATGAAGAAATATTTATATAAAGTTGAAGGATCATTTATCAGATTTGATGCACCAAAAATTTATTACATTTGTTGCAAGAGAAGAAATAACTCTAAAAACTCAAAGAATATGTATCAGGTCACATTTCATGCTTCGCACAAGAAGAGAAGAATTTTTAACAATTGACTTTGGATACTCATATTTTCTATTTTTTTTTTTTTCACAATGTCGGTTGCTGGTATATAATATTCAAAAGAAAAATGGAGGGAGATAAAGCTCCAGGTTTACAATGCGTTTCTGTTGTGTACAATGCCACCAGTTGGTGCAGTTTATGCCATATTCATTTTTACAGTCAGCTCTACATCTTGAATCTGTCGCTGCGCAGAGGAAAGAAGTGGTGTAAATTCTAACAAACTGCCAGAGAAGGAAACTGGTTTTACACTTCATGGATTGGTTTTACAGATGTTTCGCTGTTGCCGCCTGCTGAGAGAGGGATAGCGCTGCTTGTCAGCTTCCCTTTGAAGATTGCTTGATGTAATTTGTTTTTTTCTCCTGTGCAGATGGCGAACTTGACAGGAACAGATCCAGGCTTGTGAGAAGACAAAACAGTGGCAGAGGAGCTCTGTCTGTGGGAGCAGAATCGCAGGTTTCAAGGGGCAGCATCCACAGTTCTTATGAGATCGATAGATAGGAGATGATGATGGCTTGGCTGGATGAAGAGCGAATTCATTTGGGCGTGAGTTATTAATAAAACAGAGAGCGCAGATAATGATGGGTATTGAAGCGTTTAAGGCAAACCAGAGAGGGATGGGATTTGCTGCAGGGGAGGTAATCTCATTGAGGGTCAGCGCCATTAGACAGGAGGCAAGGGTTCGAAACTTCGCATAGGAGCTAGGTAGAGATCTCCGGGATCCATATTCAATGGACAGCTGAAGGGTGGATCTGATTTGGAAGTGAGTCCAAGTCATGGCAGGAAGTAGTGTTGGTCGGTGCCATTGCACCTAAGGGTTCTGACAAAGTGGAAGCAAGCTTTATTAGCCAAAACATCAGCAGATTTGTTGAGAGATCGGAGAATGTGGTAATAATGGTTGCCATTCATCTTTTGGTCCAAGGAGTGGCAGCGTTCAATGATTTGCTGCAGGGGCAGATTTTGGGCTTTTTTGTTGCTATTCATCAAACCAATGACTATGGAGGAGTCTCCAATGATGTTAGCCTTATTTATACCAAGCTTCAGTAGTTGTAGCATGCCTTGAAAGAGGGCGAAGGCTTCAGCCCTGTTGTTGGAAGCTGAGCCCAGACCCCATTCATATTCAGACAACAAAACTCCATTACCATTGCAAATAAAACCGCCAGCTCTAGCCCTTCTTGGATTAGATTTGGAAGCCCCATCGAAAAAAAGGTAATGGATGTTGCTATTCCTGAGCCAGCTAGCAAATTCTTCCTCTTTCATCCTTATCTTCCATCTACATCTGGAGTTGTTCCTACTGTTGGGGTCATTGCTGTTATGTTTTATGCTTCTTTTGTCTAGAATAGACCCAATGTAGCTCCTTTCTTCGACAGTTAGGTCCAATACCTTAAGGTTCCCTTGACAGTTGGTGGACAGAACTTCCAAGTTGAGGTTCCATGCTTTATTGTATAGTTTTCTAACAGCAGTTTCTTTACCTTTGAATATCATTCTGTTTCTTGCCAGCCAGATGTTCCAAAGGATGGTGCAGGGCAAGGCATTCCATACTCGTCGAGCAATGTTGTTTGCTTTTTTCCCCCATGGATAATTTTTTTTCCATATATGAAGCACTTCAGAAATGCTAGTGCCCAGCTCCCAGGGAGGATTGTGACTCCGAAAAGCTTCCTTCCAGCATGCTGAAGCAAAAGGGCAGTCGATAAAAAAATGTTGACTTGTCTCTTCTTCACTCTGGCAGTTTGGACAGCGAGATGGCCCATTTATTCCTCGCTTTCTGAGGTTTTCTGCAGTGAGGGCTTTCCCTCTTAGGAGGATCCATAAGAAAAATTTGATTTTTGGGAGATTTTCTGCCTTCCAGACAGTTCGCCAGTGTGCCCATATTGCCATGGGATACTCATTAATGCAGATCTGGTGATAAGAAGTCTTAATAGTGTAACTTGTGCTTGAGGGGTCCCATTGAAAGTCATCAGCAAGGTAGCGCTTGGAAGGGGCAATACCATGAAGGTAGACTTTCAGGGTGCTGAGACTGATTTTTGCATCTGCAGGTATATTAGGGAAGGACCAACCTTTCCAGGCATGAGAGTGAGTTTCCCATTGTGATATTTGATCCATAGTTTGAATCCCTGCACTGCTAAAGAGAGCAAGTATCTGTTGAGTTCCAGGTCTTTGGTTTATTGGCTGTTGCCCCAGTACTTTATCTTCCCCAATTCTGATGTAGCTACCTCCTTTAGGGACTTTGGAAGTGTTTTGAGTAATAAGTGGTATAGCTTTTTTTCACTGCCTCCAAATAGTTGAGCATGCTTTGTTTGGGAGTTCATGGTCTAAGAGTTGTTGCCTTGGGTAATCAAGGTATTTTTTTTCCAGAACTGCTTTCCACCATGCATTCCTACCAGATATAAGTCTCCAGATCAGCTTGCCAGCAAAGGCAAGATTTAGGAATTTAGAAGATCTGATTCCCAGCCCTCCGTTCTCACATGGCTGAGTGACCTGCTTCCAGCTTACCAAGTTGTATTTCTTTTTTTCTGTTCTCCCTCCTTGCCAAAGAAAATGTCGAAGAAGAGCATCCATTTTGGAATGAAGATGGGCAGGGGCTTGTAAAAGTGTGAAATAGTACAAGGGCAGAGAGGAGAGGCCAGCTTTAAGAAGAGTTATACGTCCTGCAGGATTAAGCCAAGAGGTGCCCCAGTGTTTTATCTTCCTTTTCATCTTGTCGATGATAACTTCCCAGGCAGTAGCTTTCAAGTTGCCGGCACTCACAGGCATGCCCAGATATGTAAATTGCTCCCAATTCAGCTTACAAGGAACCCCAAAGGTTGTAGCGATCCTATGGAGAACTTGTGCTGAAGTGTTCCACCCATAAATACAGCTCTTAAGTTAATTGATCAGGCCTCCAGAGTAGCGCATATATTTATCTAGAAGAGCTTTAAAGCGGCGGGCGATGATGTTTGAAGCTCCCCCCATTAGCAGAGTGTCGTCAGCAAACTGAGAGTGATTGATGTTTTTGACCCCATTGTCAAACTTGATCCCGGTGATGAGGCCCATGCGACGATTATAATCCAGAGCTCTACTGAAAGATTCAGCCATTAAAATAAAGAGATATGGCGAGAGGGGGCAGCCTTGTCTAAGACCGCGGGAGGATTGAAAGGATGGTCCAGGTCTGCCATTGAGAAGAGGGGAGATCCAGGGTCCTGTAATGCATGCTTTGATAAGGCTGATGAAGGGAGTGGCAAATCCCATCTTTTCAAGCACAGCAAAAAGAAAGGAGTGCCTGACACGGTCAAAAGCATTGGCTAAGTCTAACTTTAAAATGAAACCTTTCTCATTTCGGGTTTGACTAGAATGAATAGCCTCTTGGACAAGAAGAATGGAGTCCGAGATTTGCCTATTGGCCATAAAACCCCCTTGATTTTCAGATATGAGAGTGGGAAGGATAGGCTTTAGGCGAGTGGCCAATATTTTTGTCAAAATTTTGTAAGAGGAATTGCATAAAGAGATAGGGCGAAAACGAGAGAAGGTCAAAGGTCGATTTTCTTTAGGGATAAGGGCAAGGTGGGTTGCATTTGTGAACCCTCCAATTTTGCATTTACGCTGAGTCCATCTTAACATCTTGACAAGATCCTTCTTAATTATTCCCCAATATGATCTATAAAAGCAGATTGGGAAGCCATCTGGTCCTGGGGCTTTCTCTAGCTGGAGGGCCCATATGGCAGCATGTACTTCATCTTCATTGATTTCCTTAATCATATCTGCATTAATGTCATCATTGATTCCTTTGGGCAAATGCTGAAGGAGGTCTGAATAATCCTCTGTATTCTTGGTCTCAGTTAAGAGATTGTTGTAATAGGTTGAGGCAGTTTGCTTGACAGCTGCTTGAGTTTTTTGAAGGCAGCCTTCCTCATCATTGATCATGGTGATGTTATTTCTGATTTTCCTGACTGTTGCTTGCTTATGGAAAAAGACTGTATTTTTGTCTCCACCTTGAAGCCAGAGTTGTCTTGATTTAATTCTCCATTTTTGTTCTTCTTCTCTATTAGCCCGGTACAGCTGATAATATAATTCATTTTCTAATGCTTTGTCCTCATGGGTCAGCCCATTCTCCTCTATTCTCCTATGATTTTCTTTCAGTTTATTTTTCAGCTCAATTTTGACAGCTTCTGGTTCTTTGTAGTTCTGCTTCACCCAATCCTTCAGGGCATATTTTGTATTCTTCAGCTTGCATTCCCAAATAAATCCTGGTGATCCTTCTATGTGGTTTTGCCAAACTGATTTGACAATCAGATCCACAATAGGATTGCTGCGCCAAAGAGGGTTGTATTTGAAAGGCAAAGGCCCCAAGGGGCAATGAGCTTCAAGGATAATGCTAATGGGGTAGTGGTCTGAAGCCAGATAAGGCAGAATTTCAGCATGAGCAGTGGAAAACTCAGAGCTCATATTTTCTATTATATTGTTATAACAAAATGAATAAAACTTTTTTTCTATATTCTTAATATTTTTTCATATGAATCTATATTGGTGTACATATGAAGAAAACATATGGATAAATAAACTTGAAATATTATGGAATCGTGATGATGGAACAATAAAAAAATGAAAAGTGTGTATTCATACATGTAAATTGAATTCTCAAAAATTTTCGAGTGAAATTATGCTAATTATTATGTGTTTATCAATTTACATATAATGAATACAATAAAACATAAACTATCATCAAATTATGTATGTCCATAAATAAAGCAACCTAGCACTAACATAAAACAAGGTTGTTTTTTTGTCACTCAAGTGACAAAAATAGCCAAACATCAATCAACAACTTACAAGTCACCAACACCATGGTAAAGGCCTTCAAAGTAACAATGAAGAAGATAATTCATTGTAGCCAACAACCTAATTTAATAAAAGAAGTGACATAACTAAGGCCAAATGATTTCTACCAACCAAATTAACTCCTTGAGGCTCCTCACACACATGGTGACCATGCACCATGTATCAAATTTCCCCTGTTTTGAAACACCCTTGTACTATCAAATTTATTGTTGAGAAAGTTTCAAGTTATTATTGATACAAATAAGACTATTTAAGAATTCAAAGGATCATCCAAGAAACATTAAGAAATTTGGAACTTATCACCTAAAGCACCAACAAAAAAATACCATGAAATTTTGTCAACTTAAGAAATAACACCCTACATTAAACTAATCACTTATCTCCAACCCTAAAGATTTGGCAAGAAAAATCAAAATACTTACAAAACAAATTCATATAAATTATTAAAACATGAAGACCAAATGAACAATGGACAAATTAACAAAATAAAACCAACAAGAATCAGAAAAAAGAAAAGCAATCTACAACAAATATACACACAAACCAAAAAAACAACACATTCAAATAAATAGATAGTGATCTAGACCTTGACTACAACTACTAAACACAAAAAAATAATAAAACAATAATTACCCTGGTTGATTACATTATTAAAAAAAAAAAACAAAAAAAACCAAAAACTAGCTCTATAACTAAAAAAAAATTCATAAACAATGAAAATAAAAGCTCACACCTCAATTCAAACTAAATAAAACACCTTAAAAACCTACAACAACCTAACATATCACTATATAATCCTAAACATTGTATTCAATCAAAATATCAACCTAACATATCACTATATAATCCTAAACATTGTATTCAATCAAAATATTATTAAATGCTAAACATTGTATAAACAGGAGGAAAAAAAAAAGACCCAAAAAAAATAAACTAACCAGAAAATAACTAATACAAACAGCAATCATATGAATGAGAAAAAAAACATACATCCGCAAACAAATTACAAAAATGATAACCAAACCCAAGAAACCAACAGAATGTTGCACGCGTTCATAGTGAGGATGATTCACTCTAGCAAACAGCCACATTTGAGGGATGAAGAAATACCAAACAACTACGTGTAAGACATGAAGAAATAAAAATAACATTGATTTCGGTCACCAGCTCTAAGCAACAACACAATGTCGCACGCGTTCATAGTGAGGATAATTCACTCTAGCAAACAGCCACATTTGAGGGATGAACAAATACCAAACAACTACGTGTAAGACATGAATAAATAAAAATACCATTGATTTCGATCACCAAGCAAATTTAACTCCACAATGCCTCTTATCACACGTAGGGGTATGCTCTTTCACACGTGGAGGCCATGCAGAAGGACACATGCACATAATGATGTATAGGGAGACACAAGGGTTGCCCTCACGGCCCCGGGGACTACTAAAAAGCAAATTTTTGTGTGCGGTTAAGGCTATGTATTTTCTCATTCCTCTTGTTGTATGGTGCTTCTGGATCTTTCTGCCCTTCTGGAGGCTTTTTTAAATTGTGTTCTCACAGTGGGTGTTTATGTTTTGCATGTCAGTTGATGGCCTTCGAAATTTTTTTAATTGATGACAGATGTCTGTTGTATATGATAATATACTGTTTACTTAATATAAATAGCGTCGTGTTCTTTTTCTTTCTTAAAAAAAAATTACTCAATATGTAAGGAAATATTTGTGTAATTAAATTATTCTTCATTTCATACTCTTCAGTGGAAATTTTATAACAGAATAAACTCAAATATTCAATCATGTTAGCATATTCTAAATTATATTAACAACCAATTTTGATAACCCGGAATCGACTTTCAATGATGCGTTTAGATACTATTATTGTCACTAATTTCCCGGTGGACTTGCACAGAAATAAACTATTGAGGAGTGATTTGCTGATAATATCCATGACATCTTGAGGTAATATGGATCGTAATGTCCATGATCATGGTTTCTAACGATCATATCAAGATCGCTGTTTCTAACGATCATAGTAATGAGGTAAATTATTTATCCTTGCGAATATCCCTCACTAATATCCCTCGAATTCCATGCTATTTTCAAAATTCACAATCAATATAAGTTCTGGATACCTACTCTGGGCGATGTCAAAATTCCTTATTTAAACTAATAAAATTAACGACGAGAAATTAAATTTACAATTAGACAAATTGACACATGTACATTTCGTAGCAATATCATAATAACATTACTGTATCATACCTACTCTGGAAGGTGTCAGCGTGGCTACTGTGTCATAGGCGCCTTGCAGGTGCAATTTCATGCACAGAAGCGTAGCTACCCCAGTAAAGACAAGAGGTGATATGAATATCTACATAATTAAGTGAAGATATTTGATAGACTATAACGAAAATTTGGGGATGTATTTGCTTCCTATTTTCAGGGAATGGTCAGCTTATATATGGCTACATTTGAGCAAAATATGGAGAACCGGTAGTTTAAGTATCTGTAGAGAATCTAATTTCAATGTAAGTATCCAAAAATGGTTTTAATTACAATTGATAATTACAATTGATTTGAATGGTTAAAATGAATGATGTTTATCCTTTAAATTCACATTTAAATTTTCCAAGTAATGTGTTAAGATTATGATTTTCATTTAATTTTTATGAATAATAAGTTTGACCACTCACTTTCATTCAATTATTACTAATAAAGTGCAGAATTAATGTTATTATACTATATTATATTTATAGAAATTTTTAATAAAAGTACTTTATTATATATAAAAAGTTAATAAAGTGCTGAATTAATGTTATTATACAATATTATATTTATTGAAATTTTTAATAAAATTACTTTATTATCTATAAAAAAAATATTAAAATATTTTTAAGCATGTGAGTAGAATATCTCATAAATTTATGGTAATGAAAAGTTATTGTTTATATATAATAATATATTTAAATTTTAATAATATATATTTTTTAAGTTTGGTTGGTGAAGTTACATGATGCTCATGTGCAAGAATAACATCCAAATTGGATGGGAAATTGGATCAGTAATGTAATTGAACATCTAGAAGTATTTTAATAGTGCACCAATTAGTGTCTATCCAAAGTCTCCCAAAAAAACTTAAATAACAATTTAAAATTAGTATCTATATTTTATTTATTCTAAATAACAATGTGTTATTTTAATTTAATTTATTTACTATATTTTTATATTACTAAAATCGAAGAAATTGATATCCCAAGGATATAGAACAATTGATGTATTAGGGAACTTGTATAAGAGTCACAAAGGTGTTTTACCTTCCTAAATCTTAAGTAGAGGTTATAATAGTATGTGTTGGGATCCATCTCATGTCACCCCAATACATAGGAGGAATAATAACTTAAATTAATATGAGGGCCAGCATTAAATTAAAACCCATGAGACACCATGCACATATAAGTGGATTAAATTCTAAGTCTTTTTCTTTTAGAAAAGAAAATAAAAATAAAAATCAAATTTCACTAAAGCAATTGTATTTTAGATTTTCAAAACTTTAAAATTATCGAACCATCTTAAAAATAGATGTGAAAATTAAAATTAATATATTTTTATTTCATTTTCATAATATTAAATAAAAATTAAAATACTTAGCTCAAAGTGGTTAGATCCAATGATAAAGAGTTTTTTACTTTTAGCTAAGGTTGCATTCAAACCAAAGTTATCCCTAAAGCCATTAAGACTCTTACAAATAAGATTTTAAACATATGATTGCACTAAAAAAATATTGTATTAAAAATGATAATGACTCATACATACAAAAATGGTAACAAATAAAAAGAAAGACAATCATTTTACAAAAAATTATTGCCACAACTAGGTGAAATACACTTAAGAAAAAAAACCTAATTAATATGAATACAGAAGCTAATCACTATGAAGCCAAGAAAAAACATCATTATTAATATATAATATATTCATTACTAATAATGACATGAATTTTCATTGTAATCATGAGCTTCTTAACCTCAAAAATAAATATATAAACAATATATCAACTAGGATGCACAAGTAAGTTGAATTTGAAAAATCCTTTATCAAAAAGAATTTATTGAGTTTGTTGTAAGAGAATAAAAAATCTACAAACATGGGGAAGATTTTATTAGGTTTGTTGGAGGAGAATACAAACACTATAAACATGGGGAAGATGTAAAAAGGCCAACTCATATTTTGTGCATGTAAAAGTAACACAATAAATGTTTATTCAAATTTTCCATCTATCTAAATTCAAATGATATTTTATTTCTATATATTAAAATATATATTTCTATACACACAAGCTTCTAGTTACTAATTCTTTAAAAAAATCATATGTATATATCTTAATTATTACCCATCTTAATTATTACCCATATTTATCGATATATACAATAACCTAATACACAAATTATTTTATATCAACCATACTAACATTAACATTAATACACAATATTTTATATCAATCACACTAACATTAATACACAAACTAAATTATTTGTTTTCTATCAATCATACTAACATCAATATTAAATTATTTACTTTATATCTATCATACTAACATTAATATTAGTACACATTATTTTCTATCAATCACACTAACATTAGTACACAAACTAAATTATTTATTATTAATAATGACATGAATTTTCATTGTAATCATGCGCATGTTAACCTCAAAAATAAATATATAAACAACATATCAACTAGGATGCACAAGTTGAAATTGAAAAATCCTTTATCAAAATGAAATTTATTGAGTTTGTTGTAAGAGAATAAAAACTCTACAAACATGGGGAAGATTTTATTGAGTTTGTTGGAGGAGAATACGAACTCTACAAACATGGGGAAGATGTGGAAGATGTAAAAAGGCCCACTCATATTTTGTGCATGTAAAAATAACACAATAAATGTTTATTCAAATTTTCCATCCATCTAAATTCAAATGATATTTTATTTATATATATTAAAGAATAAATTTGAAATAACAACTATTACTTTTATGAAAACACAGGTTATATTTCTATGCACACAAGCTTCTAGTTACTAATTTTATAAGAAAATCATATTTATATATCTTAATTATCACCCATATTTATCAATATATACAATAACCTAATACTCAAATTATTTATATCAACCATACTAACATTAATATTAAATTATTTATTTTATATCAACCATACTAACATTAATGTTAGTACACATTATTTTCTATCAATCACATTCACATTAACATTAATACACATTATTTTCTATCAATCACAATAATTAATGTTAGTGACATTAACAGTAATACACATTAGTTTCTATCCATCACACTAACATTAGTACACAAACTAAATTATTTTCTATAAATCAAGCTATAGTGAATATACTTTAATTATTGCTGATGTTTATCCAAACAAAAACAAGTATACACAAACATGAAACATAATGTTAAAGGATCTCCATCACAAACATGAACATAATATAAACATACACAAATTATTTTCTATCAACCATAATAATAATAAGATTTACATTAGTACACATTATTTTATATCAATCACACTAACATTAATACACAAACTAATTATGTATTTTCCATCAACCATACTAACATTAATATTAACTTTAATATACATTATTTTGTATCAATCATATAAACATTAATACACATTATTTTCTATCAATCACACTAACATTAAATTACATTAACATTAATATACAAACTAAATTCTTTTCTATAAATCAAACTATCATGAATATACCTTAATTATTACTGATATTTATCTAAACAAAACAAGTATACACAAACACGAAACATAATATTGAAGGATCCCTATCTTAGTGACTTGTTTCGAAAAAAAGCAGGCAGTCTGCAACTTGGTTGGGAGAATGAATTACATTTTGAAATTTGTCAGAGGAGAATGGATTGTGTCCTTAAATTTGTTTGAAACAAACCCTATTATTTTGTATATTTAACTGTAAATATACTATCTTTTCTGCTAAATCTGGGTGGATCTATGCTGGGTGCACATAAATTTAAAAAACAAATTAATAGCTAAGAAATAACAGTACATCAAATTAAATGTATTACATCATAGTTGGTTTTATTTCAAATAAATGTTTTTTTCACCATTTGAGAGATTTGAGAGACATTTCTATGATGAGAACTAAACCTACATCGACCAACTGACCTATGGTCCGGTGAATACCAGAGAAGTTTTATATTCATAGATATCCCTGCTGCATAATCACGATGATTGGAGACGTTATGCCACTGAGAGATGAGATGAATACAAAGACGAGAAATATGAAATTTTCAGAAAATGTAGTTGAGCTTGCTTACGCTGAAGGAATAGGAATACACATGTCAGTCCAGATCAGGAGACAGATCAGCAGACATGATATCCATATGGGTAGCTACTCTGTTGGCTAGACCCATGGGAAACAACAATATGATGTAATCATTAATCATAAGGGCCAGAGGGATTAAGTTGTTTGAGCAGGCCAACGTAGGTGAGATAGAGGACCCGATCCTTGGCACCCGTCCTGTGTTTCTTGGTATGCTTGCAGAAATACTTGAGCTGGTCGAGCGTGCAGAGCCCCAGGGTCTGTGTGAGCAGGAGAAACAGCCAGTTGATTCTCCTCTTCTTTTCATCTATAATGGGCTTCACGCAGTCGGCCTGGTGGCAGAGGTTGCAGTCAAGAAGACGCGGAACCATCCACAGCTTGGGCGCCCGGTCGTGCATGGTGTCCTTGTTGCTCAGGAAGTAGGAACTCAGAGGGAGAAAACTCGACTGCAAATCGACTTCCCTAGTCTCCTTCCCGTCACATCGCTTGCACACCACCTCGCCGCGGATGCTCATCATTCCGTGGCTCAGCAGGTAATCCAACGACCGTACGACGGCTCGCCGGTCAGTGGCCCAAGGGTAAGCAGGCACGATCCGGTCATCCTTGGGCCGAGCATGTCCCGCCCGCTCGGTTCCACCGCCTCGTCTGCCTCTTCTCGGAGCCGAGGAACGATCGACGACAGACCCACCGATCTCGTTACTGTTGTGGCTGCTAGCAGGAGTCACGAGCTGAAAATTACTGCAACCTTCGTCAACAAATCCTCTGTGATCGGGCGATGGGGAAGAAACAGAATGATCTCTGCTGAACAATGAGGAATGGCACTGCCCGGGGGGCGAGAGGGTGAGCCTCAAATAATCAGATTCATCAGAATTGTTCATCTCTACGCGACAAAAACAAAACAAAACAAAATATATCACGACGACCTAACTAGCACTTAGCACTTCCAGTAACGAACACCCTAACCCTAACCCTAAAACAAAACAAATCAGAATATATCACGACGAAATAACTAGCACTTCCAGTAACGAACACCCTAACCCTAACCCTAGCGCCCCTGCTTCCCCAACAGCACAGAGACAAACGCCATTATTGAAATTAAAAAGCAAGCTCCCACAAATACTGTGCGTGATTCTGATCATCTGAGAGTAAAGTATTGTTACATATAATGGGGAATTTTCTGGGCTTGTCGTGCAGGGCATCGGGCAATAAATGAATAACGGATCGGGGTGGGATATGATTGAAGAAATCACTATAGTCACGGAAACCGGGCCAGCTCTACACTGGTCATCTCCAGGCCGGAGTACGCCACCCCGCTAATTAGCACGAGGAAGAGGAAAGTCGTTGGTGATTAGGAAAATCTCTAGAAAATAGTTGGAGGATGCCAAGTGCCATACTTAGTATCGTATTCTACTCTAAGTCAAATACCCCCACTCCAGTACCGCTGCTAGGTTTAGTAGTTGATCAAATACCCCCGCTCTGTCTTGACTAACGGGCCCTGTAACAGTCTGCTTTTATTACCATTTATCGTTTCGCTACCAACGATGCACAGTTCCGGGCATAAACATACTTACTCACTATGTTATTTTGTTCAGGTCAGCTTGCCAATGGAGTGGTCTAACCTTTTTTTTCGCTTTCTTTTTTTAAGCGTAAATGTTGAGGAGTCTAACTATTACACGTTTGTTTTTTTCAATAAGTCTTCTTTGTTCGTGTATGGTCAGGAATTCAATAATATTGGCATAAATTCAACATTATAAAAAACAGAAATTACATCATTATAAGTCCATTCTTACCAAGAGAAAAAAACAAAACACAAATTACATCATTAGAACACAAGAAATTCTTACCAAAGACAAAAAAAACAAACTGCCCCTAAAACGATGCCAAGCTGTAAGGTTTTGTAGATGGAGTTTGTTTTTGTAAAGGTTTTGTTGATGGTGTTTGTTTTTGTAAGGAATTCTGGCAGTTGTTAACCGAACATTCCCCTCATTTGGCAGGGCTACCTTATCCAATTCCAAACGTATTAGGTTAAATTAAATAAAAATATGGCTTTGGTGGTTTTTTTTCATTTTTTTTTAATAACAAAATCAAAATAAAAATAATAATAATAATAGGCATAGTTTAACTTATAGAAAAAATAGCTTTTTTCTCTTGAACTCACTAAAATATGGCAATACAATTTTAAGGTCATTTGTCATTCAAAATACATTTTTGAATTTATATATGGATTCATCATCTTGAAAAATGCCTAGATAATCAAATTATGTAGATTAGTCAATTCAAACTCAAACTTTTAAAAAGCTTTGTCTGATTTTAATTAACATTAACCAAAAAATATATCATGAAAAAATCCATTTTGTCTATAAATTAAACTACACCTTATTATTATTATAAAATAATATTTTATTTAATAATTATTTAATTTAAAATTAAAGTTTAATATAAGTTAAAATAATAACAACATCATAAAGGATAATACATGTTGATTTTATATATATATATATATATATATATGATGATGATAGTTAACGTCCACTGAGACCAATATTTGGTCTATTGGACCTAAAGAAAAGAGTTATTTAATTTGATTTAAGATTTTATTCCTATGCTCAAAAAGCTTGAAGAGAAGCCTCCCGAGCTCACTATAATTTTGATATCTTAAAAGACTAAGAAGGTCAGTATTGCAACAAAGATTATGAAATTGAGCTCTAATGTGGTTGTACACGGGGCACTCTAAGAGGAAGTGATTTTCATCCTTGATGTTCATATTCTCACAGAGATGGCATATTCTTTCCATCCATGGTGTTTTAGGAATTGTCCAACGACCTGTTTCACTATGGAGCTCATAAGAGTTCGTTCTAATCTTGGCTATATTAATTTTCTTCTTTGAGCTAGTTAAAACAGAGAGACACTTTTGATCTTCTAAGGTGGGGTTAATGACCTCCTTATAATACCTTAATTTTCTTTTAGCTGCTAGATCTTTCTCACACCACATTTTTTCTTTGAACTTAGAAGTAACAATTTTTTTAATGTTATTGATGCTTTGCAATGCAACATTCTCATTGATCTCCCAATGGTTTAACTAGGCCCCGGTGTCTTTATACCAACCTCGTTTAAGCCTTAGGTGGTTTTGGCTGGAATTTGAAGCTAGCTTAGGAAGTCTATGGTCTCCTATGCTATTGAGCTTGTGCTTGTACAACAGAAGCCTAGTCATAGCTAGGCTCTCGATAGGGAAAAGACCCACTTCTATAAGGAGAATAGGATAGGGTGTATTGCTTTTAATTTTAAGGTTATATGTTATAAAATGCTTTTGGATTTTCTCAATATTTCTCCAGGATTCTCTAGAGATGTTGCAACCCCAAACCTCACATCCATATAAGATAACAGGAGTGACTAAAGTTTCAAAGAGGAACTTCTTTCTATCCCACATTACGAGGTTTGTCGTTTTACAATTATTTTCAAGACCAAAAATAAGCTTTCCACCCCCCATTAATCCTTTTTTGAATGCTATAGTTCCAGTTGAGCTTGTGATGAATATCAATTCCTAGGTACTTGTAAGAAGACATTTCCTCCAAGTTACTATTGTCATACATAAAATTAGCGTAAGTGTCCTTCTTGGATTTGATAATCATAACTTTTGTTTTGTCAGTGTTAACGTACATACCCATGGTAGAGCAGAAATCCTTAAGAAGTCTAAGTTTCTTATCAAGATCAGATGGGCACCTTGCAAGAAGAACAATATCGTCAGCATAGAGAAGAAGGATGATGACTATCCCAGCTAAGATCGTGCCAACACATCTTGCTTCCTCTAAACAACCTTCTAGCTTGTCGATGTAATATTATATTTATATTAAAAATAATGATAAAATTTTTATCATTATGAAATTTTTATGATAATCATAATGATTAACTTTTTGTCCTATTGTTTTTCAAAAAAAAAATATCAAATACAACTTTAAAAAATTATCATAATTTTAATTACTAACTAAATTAGCAGACTATGGATTTTTGATGAATTATTAAAATAACATTTATTTTAATTAGTGAAAATATTTTAAAATAAATATTAAAGTTAATATTTAATTTAATTTTAAGGGGTTTTGGATTAGGAAGTGTATTGTTAAGGCTCCTAGATATTAACGACATAGGTTCAATTCCCCACTCTATTTAAATGTTATTATTAAACATGACCATGATCATGATGTAACCTCAGCAATATAAATATAAATATAAGTATTAATATTAATATTATTCTATTTTTTATATTACAAAATTAAAAATATTTTAAATTTTCAAACTAAAAAAATTATATATTTTAAGTATTAATTTAAAAGAAATATAATTTTTTTTAAATAGTTAGAATAATTTATGGAAGTTAACCTATAACATAATCATAATTTGTAAAGGATAACCTTTGTAGTTTATAAATAAATAAAAATAATAAATTATAGATTTGATCTTTAAAATGAAAATATTAGTTTAAATAAGGTATGCTCCTCAACAAAGATATATCTAACATTTATTTCTTCCATACCCATGCCCTATCCAAACTTTTCTTACCCGGGTTTTGTGATTCTCTGTCGGATCCCTTTTGTTGAAATATCTGGGAGTTCCCCTCCTAGCCAACCTCCTCCACATTGCTCCCTAGAAGGAATTATGCTCCGAAATTCTAAAGAAATTATCGAATTGGACCTTCATAGTCCTAAATCTGGATGGATGAGCTACTCTACTGAAAGAAGTCTTGCAGGCGATCCTACTTTCTCAGCTATCAGTTCTCCCTACCCTGAAAAGTATCTACAGAGAATTGACAACTATCTTCCGGAAGTTATTATGGAGTGGTGCATCCGTGGAAAGAAAATGGCCCCTCGTAGCCTCGAAAAAGCTTTGTCTCCCCAAAGCGTTCAAAGCACTAGGAGTGTGTGATCCTGAAGATCTGAGCACGACCCTTGGGGAAAAGCTTTGGTGGTGTTGGATGGGGAAAATCTCAGGGTGTGCTCTTGTGAGACAACTCCTTTCCCTCGGGCTTGATGATATTGAACATGTCCATCCACAATAGTGGCCTCATCTGGGATCACTTTTTCTAGGAAATAAATAATGGAAAACTGCTTTATTCTCGTAAGACTCTTGGCAGTAAATCCCTTACCTTGATTGGGAGCCAGAACTGCAAGCCCTTAAAACCCTCCTTCAAGACCAAAGTGCAGGTCGAGTTGCTGAATACTAGGTTGAAAACCAAACTGACCAAGACTAGATGCACTAGAAATTGAGTAGGATTGGCAAGGGGAAATAACTAGGGAAGACTAGGAGCATCTCTCTCAACAACTGCACCAATGTTGGATTCCTCACTCGTAGATCTCTGACAAATTAAGACGGGGATACTCAACTGCAAGTAATTTCTCTCTTCAAGAAGCTTACCTCATAAAAAGGAATGCCCTTGATAGCCCCAAAAGGAAAACATGAAAAAAAATATGGAGAGGAAAAGTATGGCCAAGAGTGACACAATTTCTTTGGTTAGTGGGGAACAAAAAGATCCTCACATGGGATAGACTGCTGAAACATGGATACTTGAGACCGCCCAAGTGCCCTCTCAGTGAGAATAATGAGGAAACAATGAAACACCTATTGAATGCTTTCCCGATCATTGGATAAGTTTTTAAAAATATCGCCACTCTTTTCTGCCCCTTTGACAGACACTCGGAGGATATCTTGGAGATTATTGAAGGATGGAAAGATCATAGATTTCATAACCCCATCGTCGATAGAGCATAGTGTCTGACCCTAGGCTTTACCCTATGTAATGTGCGGAAAGAACAAAATCGAGCTATTTTCCATGACTAGCCCCCCTTGAGTTCCCTAATATGGACTTAAGTGAAAGAAAACACAAGGGAAACCATCCTCTCAAATAAATGGGCCCCTGATGATTGGCAAGAATATCCTCATGAAACGGGGATCCTCCTCTCCCTCAACCTTTCTCATGAGACGATCCATCCTATGACCTCTATTGCAAGGGATCCCCTGACAACATCTCTGTCGGTTTTCCTCATACCCCCTTATGGTTGTATTCAAATCAATTTCGATGGTGCTTCAAAGGGAAAATTGGGCCCAACATGATATGGTGGGGTTGTCAAATTTAGATAACCATGGTATGTTCTATGCTTAAATGCAATTTACTTCAATTTTCTTTAAGGCCCAATTCATATTTGGCAATCACATAAAAATGAAAGTAAAATGCTGATAGAACATAATAATAGATCAATAGAATACAAGCCAAATAATATAACAGAATTTGTAATTCTTCTTGCCCAACAAATATAGAGAGAAATGTTTGTTACATCAATCAATAGAATGCCCTAGCCATAAAATAATTTAGTTGGCCAAACCAACTTCTTCAACATGCCAAATCAACCTTTCTCCAAGGTCCCACACACCCCTCAAATACAGCTCCAAAAAGTCAACGAAAGTCAATGAAAAATGGTCAACGAATAAGTCAATGTTGCGGGCAAAACTGCAGTCAACAGTCAACAGTCAAATTCAATGTCTAGCCTCAATTTTTGTGCCCTCTAATGCAACCTCAATAAATCAGAATTTATATGATGAAATCAATGTCAAAGCTCAAGGGTTGACCCAAAGTCAATGCTGGTCAACGCTATCTAGAAAGCCCTAAAACAATCCGCAATTTCTCCAGCTTCAGATTCACACGTGTGAGGGATGGAAGCATCTCCTAGGTTGTACGAACCAATCAGATTACAAGAAGAATGTGTGATGAGATGAGTATGAAATAAGCATTATCTCTCTCCTATTTATGTCCATCAATGAGGGTGTGTGACACATCTGTTGGGGCTTGTGAGCCTACATTACAAACATGGCCGACCTTGTTAATTTGCACTTGTGGAAAATAAAATTCTTGCTCATCCAAACAAGATGATCTTTAGATCAATCTTGCACCTCTCCTAAATTGGAATCCAAAAAATATAATCATCATCATATGAGCAATGCAACATGGAGTTTGGAACTAGTTGCTCAAAATTAACACTCCCTCTCAACTAGGGAGAACTCCATCTATCCACCTGTGCCATCATGTCATCAGCACCATCGTGTACTATCATCATCATCATCGTGCAATCCTGTGTCAACTTGTTGTAACATGCTTTGTCAGTTGTGAGGGAAAACAAACGAGAGTGAGTCACAAAGACATCACACTCCGATGACCTAAATTCAGCTTAGAGGTTAAAACCTCAATCAAACTCAAGAGAGTCACATACTAACCCAAAGTTAGTTTACTGGCCCGAAATTAGTTTAGAGGTAAGAATCTCATCAGACTTGATCCCAGATCAAGGTGTTGGACACATCCCCATCATAGACATAGAGAGTATGACAATCTCTGATGCGTCCATCGGTCTTGTTATTGGTCTCTATCCACATTTCCCACCTCATTGGCCAAATGAGAGGTACTTCCCATGAGTTTGAAACTCCATGGGTAGGATGAATGTGGGGCATAGATCAAAGAGAGGGAGAATCAGCTCAATATCATAACGGTGGGGAAGAAGCACAACAAGGTTCAGTGAACCTAGCCCTGTGGATGCTTATAGGTCTAAGAAGTTATCCCCAATCCCCCTGGAGCTCCTAGATATCATTGTCCAACTCAAGCAGGACCCTCATAATAGGGTTTGTCCATGATTCCAAGATTCTCATGGATGGTTAAGAATTTTACCTTCCCCAGGGGCTTCATGAGAATATCTACAACTTTCTCATCAGTCCCAATGTGATCGAGCCTTACGGTGCCTCGCTGTACCATATCCCAGATAAAGTGGTACCTAATATCAATATGCTTGGATCGATCATGGAGCACACGATTCTTAGAAATACAACCCACTTAGGTTATCACAAAGGATAACGGTGATATCTAGCACATGGAAAAACAACTCACTGAAGAGATTTCTCAACCAAATATATTCACAACAGGCCATACTCACTGCAATGTATTCAGCCTCAGCAGTGCTCAAAGCAACTGATTTCTACTTCCTTCTCATCCAAGATATTGAAGAAGAACCCAAGGTGAAGCAACATCCAAATGTGCTCTTACGATCCACCACACTACTAGCCCAATCGGCATCGGTACACCCATGGAGTCTCAAACTCCTGGCAGTGTATCTCAACCCATGGTTGATTGTGCCCCGAAGATATCTCAAGAGATTCTTGGCACCAATCCAGTGAATGTTATGAGGCTCAACCATATGTTGACTCAAAGTGTTCAATGCAAAACATACGTCCAGACGGGAGTTCACTAAGAACATCAGGGCCCCTACAAGTTGTCGATACTTAGTGGGATTTCCCAGATTAGGCCCAGTAGTGCTTCCACACAACTTCTTAAATTTTAGTTTCATTGGTGTCGACACAGACTTACAGTCCACCTTCCAAATCTCTCCAACAGCTTCACAATATATTTTCCTTGAGAAAGTAAAACCTCACCTGGTTTTTTCTAGATCCCCAAGCCTAGGAAATAGTGCATCAGTCCTAGGTCTTTCATTTTGAACTCAAAATCTAGCTCCCTCTTACATTGATGAATGAGAGGGTCAGCACCTTCAGGAAAATATCTTCCACATAGAGAACTAGAATGAGAGGCATGTCTTTATCAACCTTAAAATAAGTTTTTGGATCAACATCACTTCGAGTGAAGCCCAACTTCATCAAGTAGCTATAGATCCTCCCATGCCAAACCTTGGGGGCTTGCTTCAACCCATAAAGGGCTTTCTTCAACTTGCATACATATATTTATCTATCTTGGAATTCGAACCCTAGATGTTGCTCCACATAAACCTCTTCCTTGATTGAACCATGTAAAGAGGCAATCTTCACATCCATATGATGGAGACTCCATCCTTGCATTATAGCAAGGGAAATGATCGATCGAATGGTGGTATAGTAGGAAATAGGTGCAAATATATCATCATAATCTATGCCTTCATTTTGATAGAAGCCATGGGCAACAAATCTTGCCTTGTACTTTTTAGCACTTCCATTAGCTCCATGCTTGATCTTGTAGAGCCATTTCGAGGTGACAACAGATTTCTCCTCTGGTTTTGGGACCACTTCCTAGACATCATTATTCATGATATATTCATATTCTTCATGCATAGCATCCTTCCAAACTTGATGCTTTATAGCTTCTTCAAATGATCTAGGTTCAGATTGTACAATAAAACTCATGGTTGCTAGGTACCCTTGGTATCTATTTGGCTTCTTACTTTCACAGAATGTCCCCCTTGGTGAAATATGTCTCTCAGCATCTTCGAGGGTGTCCCTAAGACATGAGGGTCTCCTTTTATTATAAGGAGGTGGATCAATAGGATCCATTGGTCCTTAAACATCAGCCATTGGTTCATCCTTCGGCTCTTCCTACTTCCCTGATGCTTCTTCTTCTTCTTCTTCTTTGTCTTCCTTTGAACTAGGAAGATTCGTAATTTTCTTGAGGGAAAAATATTCATCGAAGGTGACATCGTGGCATATCTCCACTTCTATTTGACCAGGAACATAGATTCTATATGCCTTTGAAGTTTCACTATAGCCCACAAACATCCCTTTCTTCCCAAAAGCATCCAACTTGCTTCTCTTTCCCTTTGACACATGAAAATAAACATGACATACAAAAACTCTAAAATGGGAGACATCGAGCTTCTCACCAGAGAAGACTTCTTCGGGACTTTTGGAGTCCAATGCAGAATTCATACATCTACTTTGAAGATACATAACAATTTTAGCAGCTTCTCCCCATATAAACTTTGGAAGACCTTGGTCATATAGCATGGCACATACAAATTCCACAATGGTTCTATTCTTTCTTTCAGCAACACCATTTTGCTCGAGAGTATACACAGTTTTTCTCTCCCTCTTAATGTCATCTTCCCTGCAAAAATCATTGAATTCATTTGACTCGTACTCGGTCCCATTATCGATCCTAACAATTTTTATTTTCTTCCCTGTTTGATTTTCAACCAAGGCCTTGAAGGTACAAAACCATTTGAATGCTTTGTCCTTCTTCTTCAGGAAATATATCCAAGTCTTGTGGGAGAATTCATCTATAAAATTCATGTAATTGGAACATCCTCCCAAGGATCTTACGGGAAAAATACCATATAGATCATAATGTATCAATTTCAAAATATCAGATGTCTTTGTGACACCTGAGGGTAATGGTCCCCTTGTATGCTTCCCTTTGGCACAACCCTGGCATATACCTTCATTATCAACTTTGAATTTGGTCATCCCTATCACCACCTTCCTTGCTTTGGGAAGGGCTTTATAGTGAAGGTGTGCAAACCTCTAGTTCCATAGCTCAGTTTGAAGAGTTGTGTCAGATGACATGGCCCCCAATGGACTTCCTCCAACCTGATAGAGCGTATCAATTCTAAAACTAGTAGTAAGAGCTTCTTTGAAGTTCTTCTTCCAAATACGTACCTTTCCATCGATGAATGCCACCTTGAATCCTTTTTATTCCATTTCCAAAATGGACATAAGATTATTTTTCAAATTAGATACTTACAACACATCTTGTAAGCGGGCAACTTGACCTTGAGATAGATGAAGGGTCACAGTCCTTGTCCCTTTCACGAGATAGGTGGAATTGCCTCTAATGATAATTTGAAAATTAGTATCCTTCTCAGTCAAATCGGAGAGGGCTTCTTTATATCTAGTGAAGTGCCTTGAAGCACCACTATCAATCAACCAGACATCGAGGGTGTCGGGGGGAGATGTAGCAGAGAGGGAAGATACAATAATACATTCATTTTCCTTATTATGAACAACATTTGATTCATCATACCTGGAATTCCTTGACCTCTTGAAATATTGACCATTTCCACTTCGATCAGAGGGAGCCTTCCTCTTTCCTTTGAACCAGTTGTTCCTTTGATTGTCATTCCCCTTGAATTTTTTTGGTCATCATCTCTAGTAGAGTCCCTTCTATTAGGGAACTCTCTTACATAGTGACCAAACTTGTGACAAGTGTAATATCTTCCCTTTCTTCCTTTGGGCCCCACTCTTCCATGGTTTTGATTTCTCGGACCACCATTGTTCCTCTTCTTTGCATGAGCGGTAAATGCAGTACGGTCACCTCCATTCCCCTTCGAGGGATTGTCTCTCTCCGTCATCCTTATCTCCTCTTGAGTGCATCTTGTCAACAATTCATCAAAATTAGGAATCACATTATTATTAAGAATAGTAGGGTTAAATACATACCATTCCCAGGGGAGTCCTCCAATAGAAATGAGGACAAGCTCTTGATCAACTACCTCTTCTCCAATGGCTAGGAGATCATTCTTGATTTCTCTGAGCCTCATAAAATATGATTGAATGGATTCATCTCTTCCCTTCTTGATATTCTTCAAATTTTTCTTGAAGAAAGGAACTTGATTGGCATTGCTAGCCCTGAACATGCTAACCATCTTATCATGCATCTCTTTAGATGTGCCCAACTCGGAGATATAAGCAACCAAGTGCTTATGTATAGAATCCTTGATAATCATCTTCGACTTGAATTCCCCTCTTCTATATTTTGTCTTTGTAGCAGCTGGTGCATTTCATGGAGGCTCATGAATCTTCCCCTACACATAATCCATGAAATATTGATCTTCTAATACCAAATTCAAAGACATATTCCAAGCATGATAATCAATCTTATGAGTCAACTTATCATCAATCTTGAAACCCTTGTAGGTTGAGGAGACCATTGGTCCTTGATAAGAATTCTTCTTTGGTGATTTATTTTCACACTATCTTGGGCTTTGTCTTCAGCTTAGCTCTGATACCATGTTAAATTTAGATAACCATGGTATGTTCTATGCTTAAATGAAATTTACTTCAATATTATTTAAGGCCAAATTCAGATTTAGAAATCACATAAACATGAAAGTAAAATGTTGATAGAACATAATAATATATCAACAAAAGAAAAGCCAAATAATAAAACAGAATTTGTAATTCTTCTTTCCCAGAAAATATAGAGAGAAATATTTGTTACAATAGTTAACAGGATGCCCTAGCCAGAAAAGACATTATTTGGCCAAAATAACTTCTCCAACATGCCAAATCATCCTTTCTCCAAGTGTCACACACACCCCTCAAATACAACTCCAAAAATTCAACGCAAGTCAATAGAAAATGCTCAACGCAGAAGTCAACGATGTGATCAAATACACAGACAACGGTCAACAGTTAAAGTCAACATCTAGCCTCAATTGTAGAAATTTGAATAACTGTTAAATTATTCACCAATATTATCCTGATCACACACTATTTGAGCTTCATGCATAATACATAACCTCTTCTACTATTGATCATTAATTGCGGAAATATAAACAATCGCATGCGCACATCAAAACCATAAACAATCACACATATAAACACAGTATTTATGGGAAAGCTTAAGGCTGAAAACCCCCAACTATCTGTATATTATAATGATAGAGATCATGTAACAATCATTGTACAAACTCCTCACAAGCTCTCAGTACAATCTCCAATTGTTACACACTACACAAGCTCAGATCTAGCAAAACACATGCTCCAATCTGCTCCACCTGTTAGCCTGCCTCTACTGCGCAATACAAGATGAATAATGGCCCAATCTGAGTTCGAATCCCTCTGGTATGCACTGCGCAATCCTCATTGGCTTCTCCATCAATGTGTGGTGCAAACTCATGCACCAAGATAGTCACAAATCGATAGTCACACTCGCTCTTTCACCTACCTCTCCACTGGTCTCCACTGAAACTGTCCATGCACTGAAGTTAACTGATGTATTCTTTAGTTTATTTATGAGTTTATAATTAGTGAATTAATTAATAATTAATTCACACCACTCTCACTAGTGTATCAATCAGTTGGACTAGATACAACTAGCTCAACTATGTTTAACTCAGTTAAACTGAACACAACTCCATTAACTCCTCAATCAACTCCACCAAACTCTGTCACCTGAATTCTAACTGAAGTCTCCATGCAATAGCTCCACTAAACCCTCAGGAATAGCGTAATTCCTTCTGTCAGCTGCATGTGCCACATCTGTGCACTTAACTGAAGTGCTCCAAGAGGATAACATAATGTTTAGAGTCCAAATATTATTAAGAGCTAATAATATTCGACATATCTATTTTTAGACTATCAATCTAAAAATAGATTCCGCCCAGTATGTCTAAAAATAGAAGTCCATATATTTTTTCCGACTTGACCAACCATCCACAAATAGCATCCTGCAACTCATAGAACATGATCATATGTCTAAAAATAGACATAGTCTAAAAATAGACTTTGCACCAAAAATAGCCTGCGAGCCCACTTAGTGAAGGCGACTCCTTTCCACTAAGCTCATCATCTTGTTGCAATCTCAACACTCCCTCTCAACAAGATAGGGATTATCTGCCACCCCTATCCTGCCTCTGTGGTATTCGAATTTGCTCCTGGTGAGCGCCTTCATCAAGATATCAGCATCCTGATCCTCCATAGGAATTTATGAAAGTAACATGATCTTCCGCTGCACACAATCTCTGATATGATGATACCAGATGTCAATGTGTTTAGATCTATCATGAAATATTGGATTAATCGAGAGTTTGATGCAACTCTGATTATCACAATAAATCACAGTAGGATCCAAGTGTGAACCGAACAACCCGACCAGGATCTTCCTCATCCATATAGCCTCGCATGCAGCCAAACTTGTTGCCATATACTCGGCCTCTGCTGAACTGAGTGCCATGGATCTCTGCTTCCTGCTGTACCAAGAAACTGCTGTCGACCCGATACTGAAAATCCCTCCATATGTGCTCTTTTTTTCCGTTGGGCTCCCTGCCCAATCTGCATCCATGAAGCCACACAGCTTCACCTCATCTGACTGTCTGTACCACAATCCATATCCCGATGTGCCTCTGAGATATCTCAATACATGCTTACCTGCCTTCCAGAAGAGCTTGGTTAGCTTAACCATAGCTTGTGAAAGCTGGTTAACAGCATAACATATGTCAGGTCGTGTATTGACAAGATACATAAGCGACCCCACCAACTGTCGATAAACAGTGGCATCCACTACCTCCGCCGAAGTAGCATCCTCCTTCCTCCAACCACCAGGAAGAGGAGTATCAACAGGCTTGCAACCATGCATGTTGAACTTCTCCAGTATCTCCCCGGGCATACTTACCCGAGAAACAAACAGTCCATCACCGAAGTACTGCCAAATTTCCAATCCCGTGAAATAATGAAGGAGGCCCAAGTCCTTCATCTCAAACTCCTTTTCAAGATCAACTTTGTGATGAGTGTATCAACAGCCATTCATCACCGTCAAAATCAAATCATCTACATAAAGTACAATGATCAAAAATCTCGCCCTCCACCACAATCGGTATAGGTTCGGATCTCGTCTTCACTGGAGAATTCAAGTCCTAAGGAAATAACTGTCTATCCATGTGTACCAAGCACGAGGTGCTTGTTTCAACCCATACAACGCTCTCTTGAGCCTGCACACATGCGACTCACTGCTGAAGATCTTGAAACCTTCGGGCTGCTCTATGTACACCTCTTCCTCAATGACTCCGTTGAGGAACGCAGTATTCACATCCATCTAATGAATGTGCCACCCCATCTGCGTTGAGAGAGCAAGAATTGTCCATATGGAAGAATACCTTGCGACAGGTGCAAAGGTCTCCTCATAATCGATCCCCTCAATCTGTGAAAAGCCTCGGGCAACAAATCTAGCCTTGTACTTCTCCACACTCCCGTCAGCTGCCTGCTTCACTTTGTAGATCCATCTCGAACCCACCACTGATTTCCCCTCCGGTCTCGAGACAATCTCCCATGCACTATTTCTGACAATCGAATCATACTCTTCCACCATGGCATCTACCCATGCGGGGTCCTCCACATCTTCCTCGAAAGAGGATGGCTCTGTCACGATGCACTTGCTCATAAGAGCCATGTATCTAGTATACCGGTCAGGTGACTGTCTCTGTCTGCGCTGTGCTGTAGGTGCTCCTACAACCTTCTCTGCATCTTGAGCCAGTCGCTCAGCTTCTATAATGCACTTCCACCCTCTGATGGTTGGCGCTGCATGAGTGGTCTCTTCCACTCCATGAACCTCATCTTGTGGCTGATCCACATCCTGAGACTCATCCTTAGGAACTAATAGCTCCTCATCCGCATGCAAGTGTGGCTCCCTCTCAAGCGAACACTTCATGGCTTTCTCCTCATGAAATTTGATATCCCGTCGCACAACAGTCTTGCGACTGTCTGGAAAATACACACGATATTTGTGGGGCATATCAGTGTACCCCACAAATATCCCAACCTCTGCGGTCGGCTCCAGCTTCTTCCTGGCATCCTTCATCACATGAATGTAAACAGGTGAACCAAAAATCCTCAAATGGGAAATATCGGGCCTCTTACCAGAAAACGCCTCCTCGGGTGTACTCATGCCAAGTATCCTGTGAGGACAACGGTTCTGCACATATACTGCAGTATTGCATGCCTTCGCCCACAAGTGTATGGGTAGGCCCTGATCATGCAACATCGCCCGTGTAGCACCCACGATCGTTCTGTTCTTCTGCTCAACAACCCCATTCTGCTGTGGGTTATGAGGTGCTATGAGCTCTCTTCGAATTCCTTCTGCGCTGCAAAAGTCCTTGAATTCGCCAGAGATGAATTCACCACCATTTTCGCTCCTAAGAGCCTTCACCTGCTTCCCCGATTCTTTCTCAACCAGTGCCTTGAACTCACATAACTTTGAGTATGTCTCGCTCTTCTTCTGCATGAAGAAGATCCAGCACTTACGAGAAAAATCATCAACAAATATCACATAATACCTGTGCTTTGCTGTCGAAGCTACTGAGAAAGGTCCACACACGTCTGTGTGAATTCTCTCAAGGATCGTCGTGGCGCGACTATCCTTCTCGTGAAAGGTGGCTTTCACAAATTTTTCCAAGGTACACCCCTTGCACTGATCTGACTGCGCAAGAGTGCCTTTAGGAAGCCCAGTAGAAATCTGCTGCAGTATCTTCAAAGCTCCATGGTGAAGGTGGCCCAATCTCCGATGCCACAACTCGCCATCATCCCGGCTCACCACTCCTTCTGCCTTGCCTGCCATTGCTGCGCAGCCATCTACCTACAATTGATAAAGGTTCTTAACTCGAACCCCTATCCTCCGGGTCTCACCAGTTGCCTTACTGCGCAGGAAAGCCTTTTCCTCGCTAAAGACAACATCATATCCCTTGTCTTCTAACATCGCCACAGAGATAAGATTCTTCTTCAATCCTGGAACATGCATCACTTCCTTCAATACGAAGGGTTTACCAGACTCCCTCTCAAAGGAAATGGTACCGATACCGGTCGCACTGTATCTACCATCATTGCCCATCTCGATGTGCACTCCAAGATCTTTCTCATCCAAATCAGAAAACAAATCTCGATCTCCTGTCATGTGAAAAGACGCACCACTGTCCAAGAACCAAACTGAACCCATCACACTTGATACCAAGCATGCGATCAGCGAAAAATCCAGCTCAAACTGCGAGGCTAAGGCCTCTCCCACTGCAGATCCAGCAGCCTGCTTATTTTTCTTCTTCTGCGGACAATTTGTGGCATAATGTCCGTGTTGGTGACAGTGAAAGCACTTCACCTTGGACATGTCCTGCTTCTTGCCTTTCGCACCGGATTGAGAAGATTTCTTGCTCTTCCCCTTCTTTTCTTTGGCATCCAAAGTGCAATTCTCTTCATCAGATGCCTTTGATGAAGATCCGTCCCTGGTACTCCGCCTTATCTCCTCTTGCACAAGATCCGACCAAAGTCGCTCCCATCCTGGCAATTTCTCCCGACCATTGACAGAGTCCTGATAGGAATGCCAACTCTTCGGAAGCCCAAGGAGAGCCAAGCTCACCAAGTCCTCATCATCTACAATCACCCCCACACTTCCCAGCTCATCCCTGCATTGGATGAACTTCATGAGGTACTTGGGCATACTATCGCCTTTCTCCATTTTTATGTTCCTGAGTTTATCCTTGAGCGCCAACTTCCTCTGGTCGCTCTTGCTTTGAAATAAATCTGTCAAAGCTTTCCACATCAAGAATGGAGAAGCCTTACCATGAAGGTTGGACACTATGTGATCCTTCACACCTTCCAACAGAATCCTTCGACACTTTGTTGTCTTCTTTTGCCATGCGTCAAGTACGGCAGCATCACTAGAAGTAGGCTTTGGAATTTCTACATCTATGAACTCCTTCAACCCATTTTCATCCAGCACCGCCTCCATCCTGTCCTTCCATGCAATATAATTTGAGCTTCCCTCAAGGGCATACTCCAATCGCAATCCGTTGAAAGACATCTCAACTTTGACACCAAGAAAACACTGCTGCAAATTCGAATTCCACCAGCACAAAACTCAACCGCTTCAATGTTTTGCAATTGCTCCAATGATCAATATCGCTCTAATACCATGTAGAAATTTGAATAACTATTAAATTATTCACTGAGATTATCCTGATCACACACTATTTGAGATTCATGCATAATACATAACCTCTTCTACTATTGATCATTAATTGCGGAAATATAAACAATCGCATGCGCACATTAAAACCATAAACAATCACACATATAAACACAGTATTTATGGGAAATATTAAAGCTGAAAACCCCCAACTATCTGTATATTATAATTATAGAGATCATGTAACAATCATTGTACAAACTCCTCACAAGCTCTCAGTACAATCTCCAATTGTTACACACTACACAAGCTCAGATCTAGCAAAACACATGCTCCAATCTGCTCCACCTGTTAGCCTGCCTCTACTGCGCAATCCAAGATGAATAATGGCCCAATCTAAGTTCGAATCCCTCTAGTATGCACTGCGCAATCCTCATTGGCATCTCCATCAATGTGTGGTGCAAACTCATGCACCAGTATAGTCACAACTGATAGTCACACTACTCTTTCACCTACCTCTTCACTGGTCTCCACTGAAACTGTCCATGCACTGAAGTTAACTGATGTATTCTTTAGTTGATTAATGAGTTTATAATTAGTGAATTAATTAATAATTAATTCACACCACTCTCACTAGTGTATCAATCAGCTAGACTAGATACAACTAGCTCAACTATGTTTAGATTAGTTAAACTGAACACAACTCCATTAACTTCCTCAATCAACTCCACCAAACTCTCTCACATGAGTTCTAACCGAAGTCTCCATGCAATAGCTCCACTTAACCCTCAGGAATAGCGTAATTCCTTCTGTCAGCTCCTGTGCCACATCTGTGCACTTAACTGAAGTGCTCCAAGAGAATAAGATAATGTTTATAGTCCAAATATTATTAAGAGCTAATAATATTCGACATATCTATTTTTAGACTATCAATCTAAAAATAGATTCCGCCCAATATGTCTAAAAATAGAAGTCCATCTATTTTTCCAACTTGACCAACCATCCACAAATAGCATCCTGCAACTCATAGAATATGATCGACATGTCTAAAAATAGACATAGTCTAAAAATATACTTTGCGCCAAAAATAGCCTGCGGGCACACTTAGTGAAGGCGACTCCTTTCCACTAAGCTCATCATCTTGTTGCAATCTCAACATCAATTTCCGTGCCCTCCAATGCGGCCTCAAGAAATCAGAATTTCTATTCTGAAATCAAATTCAAAGCTCAAGGATTGACCCAAATTCAACATTGTTCAATGCTCTCCAAAAAGCCCTAAAATAGTCTGCAATTTCCCCAGATTCATATTCACACATGTGAGGGATGGAAGCCTCTCCTAGGTTGTACGAACCAATCATATCACAAGAAGAATGTGTGATGAGATGAGGATGAAATGAGCATCATCTCTCTCCTATTTATATCCATCAATGAGGGTGTGTGACACATATGTTGGGGCTTGTGAGCCTACATTACAAATTTGGACAACCTTGTCAATTTTCACGTGTGGAAAATAAAATTAAAATATAAGTTCTTCTCATCCAAACAAGATTATCTTTAGGTCAATCTTGCACCTCTCTAAAATAGGAATACAACAAAATTATAATCATCATCATATGATCAATGCAACATGGATTTTGGACCTAGTTGCCCAAAATTAACAGGGGTATTATTGGACTCGATCTCAGTGCCACCCAACTGGGGTCTATGTTGGATACTGTGGCTATACTAATAATAATTTTGCAGGACTGATGGTGCTTTAAAATGGGTTATTTTGATCTCTACAACAGAAATTACTGAGGATACACATCATGGGCGGCTCCAAATTAATCAATGACTGAAAAGATTATCAATGGCTCTTCCACTTCCAAAATTTCCCGAAGTTAGCACCTGGATGCCCTACTTGAGAGGATAAAATATCTCCTGACAAAATTTGAGTATGCATCCATAGGAAATGTCCTCCGCGCGGGAAAAAATGTTGCGGATTAGCTTGCTAATCATGGCTCGATGAGCCCCCACATATAACTTATGGCATCATGGCAGGATGTAATGAGAAAGGAAAAATTGGACCCAAGAGAACTCTAGGCCCTCCAAGACCTCCTGGATGCAGATTCCTCTATCCCTGATGGGGGTGTACATAAAGAAGGAAAATTGGAAAATGAACTGCCACATGATCCTGTCTGGCCTCCATGCATGCCTTTACTCCTCCATGATGAGATGACCCAACTCTAAATGCCCATGAGAAGACACCCTTCTCGCACACTCAGTTGATAAATATAGGACTTGCAGTTCGAATTACTCCAGTTTTTCATCTCGGGAGATGAATTTTGGTTCTGCAGAGAACACTGGTGGTCATCTCCATAATTCCTTACCAAGGTCAGGCCCTTGGGTGAGAAGAGGGGCGATCATTTGGGATAGCTTGGGGTGGTGCAACACTAAGGCCCAGGACTGTCCATGGGATCCCGGATCATGATTCGTTGAAGATCCTCTTCACCTTCGTTCCTACAATTTACGCTTAAGAAATGAAATGCTTTTGACGAGGACAGGGTTTGTGTATAGTATTCAAGGTAAGATCGTCCTATCTGCTGCTATTTTTCACTCTAAATTTTGGGGTGCCCAACTATCTTATAATTGGGCTTGCCCTAGGTTATGGGTCCTTTTGGTCCATGATTCTTACTGTAACGAGAGGGATGGGGCTTCCCTAAGCTGCACTATGCTCCTTTGGTATCCTAAGGGTAGGCCTCGTGGTAAGGAGAGAGGTCGATGTGTGGAATTCCTGACGTCCAGGGGCAGGGGAAATTTCAATTTCTAGTCTTGGGGGTGGGGGAAGGAGCCTCTATTCAGTGCGCCCTGGGATTGTATCTACGTGGAATTCACTAGTGTCTTCATGTATGGTATTGGGTTTTTGTTTTTCATTCCTGTAAGGAGGCCTTTCTGTAGCTTTTGATATTATGTCTTTTATAGGTTTAGAGAATTAAGTCCTCCAAACTCCCCTCTCCTCAAGAAGTTTCGTCATGTCCATAAAAGTATGTCACGTCAAAGGGGAAAACCCCATTTGGGGGAGGTAACCACTATTTTGCTGAGAAACCTGATTCAAGAAACCATTCTCCCTCGCACACTTCTGACAGCCAAGAGACGGAGGATGCAACTTCCGTCTCCCCAGCTTGCTCTCCAGGCCATGTGGTAACCCCTTCCACATTCGAATCCATTGTAGATCATCTAATAAACATTTGGTTGAACATAAAAATTATCTGGGACCATAGATATGATGATCAAATCGATTTGGTAGCATACATAAATGAAATTTAGTACAACCAGAATGAAATCCTAGAACAACTCAATAACCTTCGACGCTAACATTGTCGCACCAATGACCAAATACGTAGCCTAGAAGTGAGGGTGGAGCATATTGATTTTCATATGAATGAACATGTAGGTTATTTTGTAGCTCCTCCTGTAATCCCCCCAACCCCCCTCCTTAATATGTTTCCATTACTTCTGGTTAATTTTTTATTTTCTTTATGTATGCGAAGGGTACTAGGCCTATCAGAAATAATGAATGTTATCTGTTGCTTATGGTTTCCTCTAGGTCTCGATGTCAACAAGTATATTCATAATGAGAGAAAGGGACATGTTGAGAAGATAATTTTACTAGGCATTTTTCTAAAAATCTAATGAAAGCGGCTTGATTGTCAAAAAAAAAAATCATTTACCTTTTAATTGACTTATGTATTTATTATTTATTTTTTAAGTGATTATTTATATTTATATTTATATAATTTATATGTTAATTTCATTTATCTATGATGATTATGGGGAATGGATGTTATCTTTCCCACCTAAATTTAATCACTTCAAGTGATAAATAGCCTTGAGCCCTCAATAATATCCTACCCTTGCCTACAAGTTGGAGGGTGGATGCTTTTTAAATGAAAAAATAGTATTTCACTTATTTGTTTTATTTATTCATTTATGTAAAATAAAATAATAGTTTATATAGAACTGTTTTTTTAAATAATAATAATTATTATTACATAGAGCATGGAGCTTGCAAAACTCACTACACTCTAAAAGGGATTTACTGTGATTTCTATGAAAAAAAAAAAAATCCCATAAACCTAACTAAAGGAAAACTAGGTATGGACAAGTGAATTGACATATCCGTATTAAATAATATGGTGGGTTTTTCATAAAAGAAACCAAATCCACCATTTTCTTAAGTAATGCCATACAGAAAAAAGAAGAATGAAACTAAAGAGGTAAGAGCTATAAAGCTAAATATAAAACTTGGAATTAAAATCCTCGAGGAGACCCCCTTATTGTTGGGTTAGAGATGATGTCAATCAAGCTATGTTTGGAGCCACCTATAGAATGTAATATGAGTACTTTTTCATACTTATTCATGAGCCAAGAACATGTTTTGACAAGGATACAACCTTATTTTTCTAACTTGCCCAGCTAAGCGTTATAGCTCAAAGCATTCTACCTCCTAACATGGAAAGTATGAATGAAAATATTTTCAAGTATGAAGGTATAACTTAAGAGTCCTATAAAATTTAGTGTCTCTAGTGTGACTTATAAGAAAAATACGAACAAAATCATATATCTTTATCATACCATCCTCATCATAGGTTCTCTTGATCTTTACATTTTTCTCTAGCTCCTTAAGTTTTCTTTGGTTACAGGTCAGATTCAACAATCATAGGTCTGTGTAGCTTCCATTACTATAGATTCCACCAGGTGTAGTGAATTGTAATTTTACCTCATTTAGTAGGGATTTGAGCCATGTAATATTGAACAAACCAAATACTAGATAAGGACATGGAAGAAAAGGACCATGTTAAAGCTGAAGGTTATATATCAAACCAATAAATAATATCAAAGACTTCTGAAAGTATCCATTACTCCATGAGGGAGGCAACAACATTGAATAACTTTCATTCCAAATAATTTAACATTTCTCCTTTTCCAACATGATTTCCTTTGGTATTGATATCATCATGATCTCAAAAATGGAGGAAAAACTACAATTTTCCTCTAACACTTTTCAAGTTAAATAAAATTGGTCTTTAAAGGTAAAATTAGTTTCACAACCTCTTCAAATATGATGAGTTTAGTTTTCACATGAACTTAAAAGAGAAACAATTCATATTAAAATAAATATGGTAAACATGAAGATAAGAAATCAACAATTTGATAACGGATTTCACCCCTCCTGAGCTACGTCTTTGGGCCTCCTCTAATCGTTAACACTACAAGGAAAAGACCCTCTAGCAGATGTTATAAAGGAGGTTTTTAGTGTTATAAAATTGGCTAGAATTGTTAAAAAAACATGTGCTACAACATTCGTTTTCGGTAACGGAGGTTTTAGCGAAGCTTCTAATGAAATTTCAACACAATTAAAAAATACTGTGTGGCTGGAGGTTGTTACGAACGTTTTTCTCATTGGTGCACACATCAGGTGTCAACGCACAAGTGCATTGTACTGTGAACGCAACATCTATTTTCGGTAACAAAGGTTTTGGCAGAGCTTCTAATGAAATTTCAACACAACTAAAAAAAATTGTGTGGACGGAGGTTGTTATGAACGTTTTTATCATCGGTGCGCACATCGAGTGTCAACGCATCGGCGCATTGTACCGTGAACACACCGGTATTGTAAACCTATGAAGCACCAGGATGGTAAACAAATTTTGGATGCCCCGAGGCATTTAGAAACAACCTAGTGCGTGCCAGCCAACCAGTCGCACTAGGTCAATGGAAGGTGCATGCACCGGGCCGTTAAGGTGTAAAACTGCACCTAGCCATGTAGGTGATAAAATGCACCAGGCCGTTAGTTATAAAAATGTGTCGAAGCATTAAAGGAAAACCTCATTGGTGCATCCAACGCCTATCACACCACTTGGGTGGTAGTATTCAATAAAGCACACTAGGTGTTCTAATTGGTATTGGTATTTGTGCGGTGCCCATAGGTCATAGAAACGCATCAGTGCACATTATCATAAAAACGCACCAGTGCGCAGTAACTAACACACTCTGATGTTCATTTTGTATTTTTTAGAAACATCGACCTGTGACAGTGCAATTATTGTGATCTTTTTGAATTCATTATTCATCAAAAGTTGACACATATCTTATAACAATATTCATATCAATTAACTTTTTATTAGTGCATTTGAATGTGATGCATGGATTAATTTGTTATATCGTATCATCAGATTTCACATCTCTTCATTATAATATTTAATCATCCATATATTTAGTCAGTGGTGTAACATTTAAGAGCGACAATGGAGAATGCAATAAAATAAATTAAAACACACACACACACACACACACATATATAAGACACTCTTTGTCATACAAAATGGGACAGTTATTGGTATCCCTATGTCTTTCAGTTGGGACACTATGTCCATTACATTAAACAAAATGTTTGATTTCATAGATAAATATTTCAAAAATAAAACGCCTTGCTTTGATATCCAAACATATTGATCATCTTTCTTCGTTGGAACTGTTGTCACTGCTCGAGCTACTTCCATGACTTGGGTTATTTTGAGGAATGTTTTTTTCACTGTGTTGATTGTTTTCTTCTTCTTAAAGTTCCATATACAAACATAAAAATAAATTGTAATGAGTGTATATACATTGGTGAGAGTAATGAAAATTGCAATATTAAATAATATACATCAATGTAAATCTAAAAGAAATGTACCATAGCAAGAATTGACTCATGAACTATACACATTCTTTCAAAACCAAATTTCATGCCATCTTTCAACAAGTCATTTGTTGGCGCAATTCCATACTTTATTTCCTGCAAGTTTTATATCCCATAACAAATCATATATTTAATATAAAATATTTTTTTCTATTAATTATAGACAGATCTAAGTAAAACAAGATAGATTCTTACAAATTTCACAATTAATTTATGATATGACAACATATACTGACAACCCATATTTAACCCAATGTCAATCAATTCATCTGCTTTGTATGTTAGCACATGTTGAAGACTTTCAATGATGATTGTTGTAAAACAACTTAAAATATACAAAAATAAAATCTAGTTAAGTTGTTATAAGGAAGTAACAATTACTCACAAACATAGATATCAACCCTTTTATTTCTTGTCGTCATGTTTTATGTGTTAAATGGGTTCCATTTTCTTTTCTTTTCTGCAAGAAAATACTTGAAAATTAATATTTAATGCTAAATTGTTTATTTATTGTACCTAATCAAGAAATTCAATGATTACATATTACATTTGAAGCATGGTGTTGTTGAGATGGCTCCTCGTGTGATGCAATATGTCCATTTCTTTGACCATATCCTTGTACACCTTTTTGGACATTCCTACTGGCATATTTTTGATATCACCTCATTCATCCTTTGAGATTTTCACAATCTTCCTGAAAATGTAACATGACAATAAACTATTTAATTTTTATATTGATATATGAAAACTAAATATAACAAAAGCCATATTTATAAATGATTGCTTTCTAATAATGTATACAAATAATTCTAGAAAAACATTTAAAGGAATATTACTTTTTCATTCCTTTTTTTTGTTGTATGTTTTTAATATTAAAAGTTTGACATGTCTCATTGACAAATTCTCTGCAAACTCATCCTGTAGTTTAAATAAAATTTGGTTCTTGGAATCATTGGATTGATTTTTCTATTGTAAGTGGAAAGAACATCTATACATTCATTCCACTAGATCCCTCAAATTTTTCTAAGAGTTTTTCCCCCTTTCACTAACCTCCAACACCACTCCAAATGGGCCAAAGAGCAATTCATTTTAATTTGCATGTTCTATTTTTTTTTTTTTTTTTTTTTAGAACAACATTCTTTTTCTTCGTTGTTGGTCCCTATAGAACATTAAACTTATATGAATTAGTAGATTTTTTGAAACATGTTATATAATATTTTTAAGTATATTATTAATGAAAATTCAAAAAATAAACTCATATTGGATCGATAGTATTTTTTCATTCACCTAATTCATCCTTCTGCAATTTTTCCATCAATATTTTACGCTCTTCCAGTCTTAGATCAAAAATAATCTTATCGAGCTTCATCATTTTGTGGCTCTGCATGATGCACAGTAAACAATACATATTAGTTAAACTTACATATAGTTCAAAAATAATAATTTTTGTAAATAATTTACAAAGAACTTGCCTTTTTTCTTTTCTTGATGTGATATCAGTATTTTCGTTACTTGATCTCTTGTTAGTCATTTCTTTATCAATATGAAACTTATATCATGCCATTCATTAATACATTTTATAAATAAATCATAAAATTTTCAGGTAAAAAAAAAAAAAAAATCAAGAATAAGTTGTGTCTTTCAAACAACACACACCAAAGGCGGTGCAGCATGCTCTTATAAATGCACCACCAAAACAGTAGAAACATTGTACGATGCTCTCTATCAACAAGGAGACCCAGTGCATTATATCTTAACCAGTGCACCAATTAACACAAACATAAATTAATAAAAAAATTATTATCAAACAGTACGCTCCTGATGTGTTATACTACAATAGTGCACCAGTACGCTATTTTACACAGGGCGCACCGATTTAAAAAATCTATTTTTTTTAAATCATGTAAGGGTCGACATGGATTGGGATCCAAATCTGTAATGGTCCCATGGGTTATATGTTATACAACTATATATATATATATATATATATATATATATATATATATATATATATATATATATATAGCAATACAAACCCTGTAAATCTAAAATGAAAATCCCTAATTGCAAAGTCATAGAAACAAAAAAAAGCAAGGGTTTAACATAAGAATGTTTTTTTTTTTTTTTTGAAAATGCATAGTAAAATTTAAATTTTTTACCATGCATGTATTAAATCCAACATAAACTATAAAAAAACAATTATTACAATCAAATTTAACATTTTTACTATACTACAGAGTTTTTGTGCGAACCAGATGTTTCAAATTATGATTCTATGAATAGTGTTGTTGTTCGAAAGTATTTTGCTACTCCACAGTGCTCTCTTGCTCTAGGTATGTCTCTCGTGAAAATCCCTCCCTGAAAATTTTTGCAAAAAATATGAAATAATGAATATATCTTTATTGTTTAAAGAACTTTCTTATGAAATTAGATTTCCGAAAATAATTTTCCACCTATTTTTCAATTTACCGTTTTTTTTCACTTAAAATTTTTATTTTTATTTTTATTTTTATTTTTTTTTTTTTTTTTTTTTTTTCCAGATTTTCGATGTGTTTTTTAACTAACTTCACTAGTTCATCAGTTAATAACACAACACTAGTGTACAGTAACTAAAATGCACTAGTGCGGTTAACTATACATTTGCACCGATAATAATAAGTCCATTTTTAAGGCACCAAAATTACTTTTATGTATGTACACCAAAATTTATTGTTGATTTTGCTCAAATTCAAGGAGAAAATATCATAATTGTATCAAATGGACAATTCTTCAAAATCCAGCTCATTCCATAATATTTCTCAAAGTACATTGCGGAGTTCTCCATATCCATCTCCAGACGTAATATTTACTTCAGATTTTATTTATATTTTCACTATCTAATTGAATTTTTCTTTTAATCCATGTCAACCAGCTGAACAAAATTAATGTATACAAATTTGTAGGTTCATGCAGATTCAAAATCAAGTTCAAATGCACAAAATATTCAAACATCTCCAAAACGTCAGAAGCTCTTATCAGGAGCAGCATACTGCAAGGCACATTTGGTAGGTGAAAATGGACAGCCAATTCACCCTGCCAATTGTAACATTGCATCTTCCAGGCATAATCCTGGGACAATGATGGTAATAAGAATTTTTTGGTATATTAATAATGTAATTTTTTCAACGTCAAACCAATTAATCATGCATTGTCAACGTGCTTACTAATTGATATAATTGATTTTTTACTAATCATGTTCAAATATAATTTTTGAAATTATTAGGATTCTAGTGATGATGATTGAACTACTTACCATATTCTGTTGCACCCCACGACAATTTCAAATCAAGAGAAGGCTGAAGTAAGAGAAAAACTCAGAGAGGAACGATACCAAGAATCGTTGAATCAACTATCTATTCAATTCCCACTACGTCCAGATTCACCAATTAGGAATGACTACAACAATAGTAGTTCTTCACAAGCTGCCAATGGAGGAAATAAAATAGAGGTAGGTGTGGATGATTACTTAAGGGATACAACTTCCATGGAGACAATGTTGTTAGATGCATTACAGAACAATTTTCAGCTAGGGGATGATGTTCATATCATTGATACCTTTTTCAAAGCCTTAAATTTTCTTCCACCACCCCTCTCTTTGGACCTGGATGTTAGTCAAAGTCTACCCAAATGGGAACAATGATGTTACTGTACAACTTGAAAGAAAATTTTGGCTTGTCGAATGCATGATTCTCTGAAATTTTGAGGTAATTGACCATCAAGTCCTCCCTTATATTTTGAGAAATATAATCACAAAATGAACATTACAAATGGTCAACTTTATGAATGTTAATAATTATATCATCATTAATTTACATTTAATATTTTCCATGACCAACTAGAGGTTATTCAAAGATAAGGTTATTCTGAGTGATAATGTCTTACCTAGTAGCTGCGAAGAGGCAAAGAAATTGTTGAAAATGTGGGTGTTGAGTACATATCATGTCATGCATGTCCAAATGATTATATTCTATATAGAGGAGAATATGCAGACAAAGAGATATGTCCTAAATGTGGGAATAACAGGTATGATAAATAAAAAAATAAGGGTAAATCACGTGGTCCTCCTTTTAAGATATTCCAACTTGAAAGCAAAGTATAACTTCTACAACAACTGTAGAAATTATACAATATGCATGTATATCTTGGATTCACCCGATCTAACAATATGCTAAAGTTAAATACTAAAGTTATTCTACAAATCTTTGTGGAATTAAAAACACAATCGCCAATTACAATATCATGAAGAAAGATCAACCACACACAACACGGATAATTTCCCAGGGAAATATTACAGCTAAAAACCCCGCTATCTTATATTTTATATTATATCATGGATCATGAAACAATTACATACAAAATTCCAATCACAAGACCTCTCAGTACATCAGCTAATTGTCTCACATTGTCATACAAAAATTGGCAAACCACTTGCTCAATTTACTGTCTCCAGACAGCCTGCCTCCACTGTGAAATCCATGCTGATAACAATCCCTGAATGAATGAAATCTTGCCTACCTTGACTTCTCAATCCTCATAGGCACATCCAATGTGTGTGTGTTTTCATGTGTGCAACCAAATAATGTCACAACTGATAGTCAACTTCCCTTTCACCTATAACTCAATTGGGTCTCCACTGGATCTGACATGCATGTAGTTAATAATAGTAAATCTTCAGTTGTATGTGATACCATTGATTGTGAATTAATTAATAATTAATTCACTTGATCTCTCACTAGTGTATCTTCAATTACAACTAGCACAACTGATTTTAACTCACTTAACTGAGTTAAACTAATTTACAACTTACACAACTGCATTCCCAACTCTGTTACAACTTGAATCACTCAGTTACAACTCAAGTCAACATGCATGTCCCACCAATCAACCACTCAACTCGAAATTCACTTACCTAACTAATTTTCCACTTCAGTTAACTATTTCCAAGTGCTCATTGAGAATAGATTATAGTTTATTGTCCATCTAAATTAAGGGATAATAAAGATAGACATGCATCTATAAATAGACTTGCATTCTATAAATAGAATATGCACATACATCTATAAATAGACATACACCTAAAAATAGCCGGAGGCCCCATCCTAGTGTAGGGGCTTAATTTTCCCTAGGATCTTCTTGTTGAATCTCAACAACAACCTAAGGGATTTTTATTGTCAAATAATCCTAATGATGTATGCAATTTAAATAAGGCATTGTATGTAATTAAAAAATCACCAAGAGCATGGTACTATAGGTTGGAAAAATGCCTTCAAAAGTAGGGTTTAAAGAGAGTTGCAACCGACAGTAATATGTACATTAAATCAAAAGAAGATGAATTTATAATTGTGGTTGTCTATGTAGATGATGTAATGTTTGGAAGCAGTAAAGGCACTTTGGTACAATGGTTTTCTCATGAAATGAAATCATAATTTGAAATTTCAATGATTGGTAACCTTTCTTTTTACCTAGGTCTACAAATCATACAAAAATCAAAAGGCATATTCATATCTCAAGAAAAATATCTAAAATATATATTGAAAAAGTTCAAATGGAATACTATAATCTTGTCAGAACTTCCATGATAGTTGGATGTGGGTTATCTAAATATGATGAGTCTCCTAAAGTTGATCAGAAATTATATAGATATATGATAGGTGGCCTACTATATCTAACTGTATCTAAACCAAACATAATGTTAGTTGTGGACTAGTAGCAAGGTATTAATCAAAACCAAAGAAAATCCATCTACTAGCAACGAATATAATATTAAAATATTTAAAAGGTGCATCATATTATGGTACCCAAAAGGAAAGGACTTTACTCTGACAACCTACATATATGTAACCTCAGCCAATTCAATAGATGAAAGAAAAAGTAATAGTGGTGATGCATTTTATTTAGTAGACTCATCGATTTCCTCTCTAAGAAAAAAGAAAACCTCAATATCTTTAACTGTTATAGAAGTCGAATACATACCAGCAACAACTTGTTGCACACAAGTACTCTAGATGAAGCATACTCTATAGGACAGGAAGGTAATATACAATGAAACCATAGCTATTAAGTGTGATAATACTAGCGCAATAAGCATCTTAAATAATCTAGTGACACATTCTAAGACAAAACATATCCCTATAAAGTATCATTTCCATAGAGATCAAGTGGCTTAGAAAATAGTAAAATTGAAGTACATATCTACTAAAGGATAGATAACAAATATCTTCACTAATCCCTTGGGAAGAGAACCATTCAAATATCTAAGGATCAAATTAGGGATTATCCCTACTCCCTCTTTTCATTATTTTGAATTCAAAGAGGAGATTCAAATGAATTTAGAGAATATGAAAAGAATAGAGTATCTAAGGGGGAGTTTCTACAATCATATGAGCCGTAGAAAGAAAAGAATAGAATGAAAATTAAATAGCTATAGATGCCAAGCCTAATACACTCACTACATAATATATTAATTTATAAAAGACGAAGTATAAAAATATTTCTAATTCCATGTAAAGGTATATAAAGGTTGGTTCAACTTTCTTCATGTATAAAACCATAAATTTGGTTCAAAACTCAGAAGACCAATGTTTGATATAGAAAGATTATGCAAGAAATACGTAAATATGTATCTGATCTATCATCTGCAAAAGTGTAAGCCTAGTCAAAGCTCAAGTAATCTTCTGCAGCAAAATAATCATTTGGATACATATCCAAAGAAGTTTGCTAATAAATATATCTCAAAATATATTCTTCCATCACTAGGATTTCCTCAAAATCCTTCAACTCAGTCATTACAATTTCAAACAATTTTATTCTCTTATCTATTTATCATTTATGCCAAATTACTATGTTAAATTAATCATGTATATGACTGTACAATTTTTTAAGTTCCTTTGTAAACAAATTAAAAAGGTTCTTCATATATGCAAAGAACAAACTATTGACTTCAAGGGCATAATGACTAGCGAGATATATATATTTAGAGAAAGTCTAGATCAAAGAAAAATTCCATCAGCATAATGCTTTGACATCACTGGTGTGACATACGGTGAATCAATTATTTTATCGAGATAAACAACCGAAGACTGTGAGCATTAATATTTCACTCCTTAAAAGATATGTTTGTCAAATTAAAAGCCATAGTTTCATAAGGGTAATAATGCAACTTCTAATCGTGACTCTATCTTTGTACCATCTCCAAAGGGAAGTCTAGAAGAGTTTTTATTGATTGCAGGGGGAGATGGAGCCTGGAGATGGAACATTCATAGAATACAAAAATAACTTCTTTGCACAAACTACAAGAAGTACAAATGAAATTCCAATTCTAATTATGGGTGCATCTATAGATACAAACAAAAAAATAAATAAACAAGCAACATGGAGACAAAGTAAAAATGAATAAATGGACTGAAGCTGAGAGAACTATAGTAAGTTTGGAGCATGCATACGACAACCTGAAGAGACTAAAGGGATCACTAGTGTGAGTATTTGTAATGTAAATACAATAAAAAGAGTAGTCAAGGAGAATCCGAAGAGATGACAGAGAGGTCGAGAAGTCAAAATTGACAGATTCGCAGAGGCAGAAGTGACAGGGATAGAGCAGGTATAGATGATAGAGCAGGGACATTTCATTATGTTATTCAAACTCCTAATGAATTAATACATGCTAATGATAATTGTGCTACAATGAAGGATATATTAATGGCAGTGAAGCCATACAATACAATATGTTGAGAAATATCACATGATGCTTTGAGGAAAAGGAATAATAGCACATTACGTTGGAGTAATATTAAAATTGCATGTATATTATATCACAATGAGTTGACGAGTTAATATTATACATTACCTTGCAAGAATATTATATCAGCATGGATATCATTTCAAAGGTGTGTTATTCATTGTGTGTTATTAATCATTGCAAAGAGTCATGTATTAAACATTGTTGCTAGAGGAGGTTATTACATAATGCAAAATTATAAAGACAATACAAAACATTATTATTCCAGCATTGGACTGCACAAAGAATCAAAATCATTAGAATTGAGCTGACAGTGAACATTTTGACAGTATTTGAGAAATGTGTTGTAGAATTTAGCTTGGCAATCTAGCAGCCTAGGGTGCCCTTGGATTGGTAGGGTGCCCTTAAATATTAAGTGCCCTAATGATATTTGCATCTAATGCAAATTTAATCACTCAACACTTGTATGGAACTTTGGGCAATGCACAACATATATACATTATTATTTTCCTATTCGTATTTATTAATGTGTATTAATATTTGCATGTGCATATATATATATATATATATATATATATTGGGTTGTATTCATTATTGTGAACTATGATATATATGGGTTTTGTGCCTTAATTCTGTGTTTATATGCAGGCTCTAAGAGAAAGAAAGCAGGTTCATGTTGTTATTATTTAAACTAAATCCAGGCTTGATGCTCACATGGGTAGTGAGGCTTATTTATATGCATTTCAAGAAAATCCATGGTTCCATTAACCAAAACTCAATTTGAATCAAACACCTATGTGTTGGGTGCCCTTATTGTTGAGAAATCTAAAGGGCTAAAAATGAGATTATTTCTCTTACTTTGATAACTACTTGTGATGTATTTAAAATTTTAACTTGTTTAGTTTCTTCTTTCACTTGTTATTATTATGTTCTTATCATCAAACAACTACCAAACCATAAATAATAATGAGACAATAGGACACAAGATACAGTTAATCAACCAGAGCCAAAACCTCTCAACTTGAGAGGAAAACCCACAAGAATTTTCTCTTCTTATAGAACTTCAGTTGAAAAATTCCAAGACCTGTGACCCTTGAAAAAATCCCTCAAAGACCAAGTCAACGCTCTTCCCTGATAGAAAAACCCAAATCAACTTGCTTTCTGTGACTTCCTTCTTCAAAATTTTGGACCTACAAGTCTGCAATTTTGACCTCCTACAATTTTTGGCCTCACTACAACTTTTTGCAATTTGCATGTGTGGGTTGATGAGGGAAGAATTGAGAGTTTTATCTCCTTCACTTGGGATAGAGAGGGAATAATTGAGAGGTTTATCTCCTTCACTCGGGATAAAGTCTTCTTTTATATATTTCAGATTTTAATGGAGACCCCTTCAAGGACAAATCTTGAATCCCTTAGATGACTGAAATTCAATACCTATTGCATTAACAATGATGCCCTATTTTTGCACCAGTGAGGATAAGAAAACCAAAAACAGTCCCAAACATACTTCGATATTCTTCTCTTTTAATATTTCCCTTCTTCGCTTTAGTAGGAGACCTTCTTCTTGTTTCTACAAAACTTCTTAATTTATGATTTATGCCTCTCCAAATGAAGTTGAGCTCACATATATATAGTCTTTTTGGTAGGCCTAATAATCCCTTCATTTGGCCGACTTGTCACCTTGTAGGCCGACTTGATCTTTATCGTTCGATAAGGTCTTGTAGGGTGTTTTGACTCTAGATTAGACTCAAATAATATGTAACTTTCCCAAGAAGGGTCTTTCATACATGACAATAAATTTCTTGACTTGTAGATTCAATGACAAGCCCTAGAAGCTCTCAATGGGAGCTTAACCTATAAAATAAAAAATCTCTTGAGCATGAAACCCATGCCTCAAGAACAACAATAATAAATTTATTTTTTCTTCTTTACATAAAATCATGATTACATATGTCATTATGAAGATTGAACCTAGTTACATATTTCAACACTCCCTCTTAACTAGGGAGGAATTCATAATCCATACAAGGTACTCAGTCATTCTCAATCTGAATAATTCTCATAAGAAGAGTCATATTGGTAATTCATTTGTTTAGCATTATACCAACTCACATTGTCACATAGAAAGGCCTTGACTAACAGTTCTATCTCTTCACAAGATTAGACACAATGTTGGCAATACCAATGACTGATATACACCATGATCATTGTCTCTCAAGGAACATACCCCACCTGGGTGTTCATAGGTTATGTCCTTCTAGGACTATTCTTATCTTGGATTCCCAGTCCTCAAACAATATTGGTCCTCTATGACTACTCTTATCTTGGATTCCCTACTTCATCCTCAAAGATTATCGAATGTCAGATGCTTACCCAATCCTCCATTATTTCTTCACAATATAAATACAAGAATGATGTTTCTATCTCTCCCTCTTAACCAGGGAATATATACCCATTCCTTTAAAAATAAATGTACCCAAGCTCCCTCTTAACCAGGGACTTGTTTCCAACAATATCTTTTTTCCTTTGGTGGAGATCATGGGACCTTTAGCTACTTGTAAACCGCCCCCTTTCGATGTCTTGAATTTCTTCTTCATCATTATGGAGCCTTCATTTTCTTTGTAGGGAATCATTCATCCATCACTTTCCTTCACGAACCATGTCAGTTATGTCATCCTTTTCTTCATTGGAAAGTGATCTTCTAATCCACATTTGGCTTTTATTCATACAATTACCTCTTTCAAGTCATGTTTTCTTTAGGATATTCCATCCAACCACATGAGTGCTAGTTGTGGGTGACATCTACAACTCTCTTTCGGTAGCCCTGTATCAACCCATCTAGATGTTGCTCAAAATTAAAAAATGAACATCAAATCAAATTTACTTTTTGTGATGGCCTTTTATCATGACATCTTCTTCTTGCAACATCAAAATCCTCCACATTCATAAACACATCTCCAATACTTTCAATGTCAAGGGTCTCCTTTATTTTATAGACCTTCTCAGTGTCTTCATGGCTTCTCCATGGATATTTCATGGAAAATTATTCTAGTCATCGAAGGCTGATTTCAATTTTCTACGTAACCGTAGTTGCATCTTTCATGATCTCTTCTTTCTTTCTTCATGTATTGCTTCCAGGAACTTCCATCCATAGTTTCTTCATCTTTGTCAACCACCTCATATTTCATATGAGTACATATTATGTTGATTTCATCTTTTCAATATGTGAACTATGCCTTCATGCATCTTTTCAAAGGAAGATATCCATTTTCTTTGATCATGCTCATGAGATAGAGAATTTATCCATGTTATCTACAACTATATGATGACATGACTTATTTTATCAAATACATGCATACATGACTCTTTTAATTTTTTGGTCATATAGACTTCCTTTGGAAGCTTCCTTTCCTTGATTGAAAGTACTTCAATCATATTGACATGTTACACTCAATCATCATACCATCAGCCTTCTAAATAGTGAATCCCATACAAGGTGGAATTCTTAGCGAGACACTTTCTTCTTCCAAGAGAGTTGAAACTTCTAATGAAGATTCCAACAGATTATCTTGATTATCCTTATCCTGCAAATTCTCCTTCATAATGATGACAATACATGATGAATTCTTTCTATTCTCTATTATGCTAGATGACTTTTCTTTTCCGATAAGTACTACTTATTCTCTTAATGAGGTTACCAAGAGCCACCTCTTTTCTATGATGACTGCTACATCTATGTAGATTTCTACTTCAATTATCTTTCAAGCTTCTATAAATATGTCACAAGCTCTTTCTTTAATCGTATGCTCCTAATCCTATCATACATTAGAGTGCTTTCTATCTAACAGTAATTTTTTAACCATGGTAGAGGTCTTCCACCTTCTACTTCTCCTTGCTATGAGCTAGGAATCCATAGTTCTACAATTACATCATGAAGAGTGCATAAGGATCTAAGGTTTTTTATATTTCCTTCCTGCCATCATGCTTCTCAAAAAAAAGGATCATCCCATCCATCTTTACTTCTTGTACCTAAAATATTTATTGACAAACACCCCAAGGAAAGTATATATGATACCAAAACATGATTTCAAGTTATCTTTCTAGGGTTTTCATCCAATCAAGAGGTCATCCTAGGATTTCTTAAGTTCAAACCCTAGATTAGATTATTTTATCTTCATGTCATACTAGGGTTTATCCCAAGACATAGAATCATAATAAATCCTAGAAATAAAATCATAGGGAACAAGTACCTTAATATTAGGGTTTATAATTACTAGGGTTTCTTATGAACCATTTATAGTTCAAAATACAAACCCTATAACCATAAATTTAACCCTAAAACATCTTATGATGGATCCTTAATAAAAAAATATCATACATACCTCATGTTTACTTACCTGCAACGTTATGTACTTTCAGATGTTATGGTTTGTTCACAAAGGTATTGTACTCTTTGTTGGCCTTTTTCCATTTCCAAGAATTCCTTTCAATGAGACTTTGACCAAGGATATTACTTCTCTTCTGATAGGACCTACTTCTCCAAGAGTTCCTTTAAGATATAGAATGAATATAGCTCTTCTCTTCTACCTTGATAGCTACAAGACTTATTTTCCACTGAACTTCATAATGGAGATTCCTTGTGTTTCACTTATTTATTACATGTAGTTCCTTGGTTTAATTGCTTACCAGAGAATATAGATGATTATCGAGGAAATCCATTGGAATATCATCCTTGAATGATCATGTTATAGATAAAAAGTATATATGATTGGTTCCTGCATTCCTGGTGCGACAGAGACTCAATTCACCACAAATTCAAGTTCGCAATCAATGATAGAAATATGAATTATCTTAATGAATTTCTCAGTCTTCTTGAGGATTTCAATCCTTCTCTGAGGATTCCTATAAATTAGGCCCTATGGTTGCTACAGATGATTTGGATATGCAAAAAATCTTCTTTTTCAAGGCTCAGACTCTTCGCTCTTGACTCAGACTGCTTTGAATATTTGAATTAGGCATTCAACCTCTTGAAATGGAGATATAATATCCCTCAAATATCACTCTATTATGCACATAGTTTGGAGGTCTACTTACTTAGTGAAGGGTGGATATTGTAGCCAGAACTTCACTTAATTTTGGAATAAGTTTGGCTCCTTTCAATGTCTTGAGAGAGATATATAGTTCACTGTAACTTCTTTGTTATTTTGAGATCGGACCTTGAGGATTTTGTTCCTATAATTTCACCAAGCCCTCTTCTTGAACTTGACCCTTGAGTCTTCCTTCTTGAAGATTCGATGTCCTCTTTGATGCTTTGACTTTTCTTGATACTCCTTTTGATGTATTTATTCAAGCTTAATTTTCTTATCTTGTCACCTTAGCTTGGATACCATGTTGAGAAATCTAAGGGAAAATCAAATGAGATGATTTCTCTTACTTTAATAACTTCTTGTGATGTATTTAAAATTTTAACTTGATTAGTTTCTTCGTTCACTTTTTATTATTATGTTATTATCATAAAACATCTACCAACCCATAAAGAACAATGTGATAATAGGACATAATATATAGGCAATCAGATAGGGCCAAAACCTCTCCACTTGAGAGGAAAACCCACGGGAATTCTTCTCTTCTTATAGAACCTAAATTGATGAATTCCAAGACCTGTGGCCCTTGAAAAAAACCCTCCAAGACCAATTTAACACTCTTCCTTGATATAAAAACCCAAATCAACTTGCTTTATGCAACTTCCTTCAAAATTTTGGACCTGCAAGTGTACAATTTTGACCTCTTTCAATTTTCAGCTTCACTGCAACTTCCTACAATCTTGCACGTGTGGGTTGATGAGGGTAGAAGTGGGAGGTTTCTCTCCTTCACTTGGGATATGGTATTCTTCTATATATTTTGTCTTGCAATGGAGACTCCTTAAAAGAAAAATCTTGACTTCCTTAGATGACTACAATTCGGTACATGCTGCAATAAAAAATAATTCCCTAGATCTGCATCAGTGAGGATAGGAAACCCAAAAGCAGTCTCGAACATACTTCAATTTTCTTCTCTTTTAATCCTTCCTTGCTTCGCTTTAGTAGGAGACCTTCTTCTTATTTTTATTGAACTTCTTAGTTGATGATTGTTGCCTCTCCAAATGAATTCGAGCTCACAAATATATAGTATTTCTAGCAGGTCGAATGGTCCCTTCATTTGGTTGACATGTTACCTTGTAGGCTGAATTGATATTTTTAGAAGACTGACTTGATATTTATTGTTTGACAAGGTCTTGGAGAGTATTTTGACTCTAACTTTGACTCAAATAATATGTAACATTCCCAAGAAGGTTCTTTCATATATGAAAATAACTTTCTTGACTTGTAGACTCAATGACAAGTCCTAGAATCTCTCAATGGGAGATTGACCTATAAAATAACTTTCTCTTGAGCATGAAATCCATGCCTAAAAAAAATAATAATAAATTTATTTTTTTCTCTTTACATAAATCATGATTACATGTCATTATGAATACTTAACCTAGTTACATATTTCGACACTTACAGCATGCCCATCCTCTCATGATTTTTCTCTTTCCTCTAGCACATATTGCACAGGAATCGTATTCTTCAAGCATTTTATCTCTCTGACTTACTCAATATATGTGCATCTCGTTTGTGTGGGATAGGAAACTTAGTGTCATCTACATTCCTAGTGGCATAGGAAAGGAAAATAGATGACTCTAGCACAATGATGTAGTAGAGATCAGAATGCAAGTGCATGCTAAAATGGAAAAATGTGTATGGCTATTATTTAACCCTGAACGACAATGTTGTTTTCTATATTGTTCAATGAAATAAATTTCTATTTGAATTCCTACAAGGTGAAGCTGAAAATACTTTAGAACGACTTCATCAATGCAATGAACATGAACTCCAACATTATATAGAGAATGCCCTTCAAGCCAACACTGATACTAAGAATGAGGGAAAGGCTTTGAAGTATTTCGAGGACTTCTGTATGAAACTTGAAGATCTAATAAAATCAATGGACTGCTATTTTGAAATTTTAATTCAATTCTTTGAAAATAATATGTCATAACTGGAGAATGCACGATTTTAATCAATTATTAATTTCACGAGATTAACTCCATTATATATATATATATATATATATATATATATATATATATATATATATATTCCCCCACAAGTGATGCTTGAATAATTTCAATGTGGCACGATTTAGCTACGAAATTGAGTTAGCCTTTGTTTGGCAGTCTACTTAATTGTTGTGTTTGGCACCAATGACACAGTAATTGTGTCTATGTTTCATGGTTGACAAGTAGATTGAACTTGATGCCTTTTCATGATTTCGCTTGTTGGCACATTCCCACAACAAGAACTACATAAAATACTTGTAATAATTCTTTAATGAGATTTATTGCATACAATGTAATATCCAAAGAGAAATATTGAAAAGATATATATATTCGCCACATAATTATTATGTATGTATCCTAATTCAAAGCACGAAGAGGGATCTTATGTTATCAAGGAATAACATTTGAATCTTGTGCATTTTTTTGGGCTAAGGAGCTAAAATATACAGAACATTTCACACTAATATCATGTTGTATTCATTTATAAATAGCAGACATATTTTGATTTTGAATGAAAACAATATTCTTGCCCTGCCTCCTAGTTGAGTTTGAGATGTTGGTTTATCTTATTATTGTATTTCTCATGTTGTTGGGAGTCATGGAAGCGAGTAGATCTCATCAACAAGTTATGACTATAGAAAGTTAAATTTTTTAAATATTATTCTATATAATCATCTATAATATTCAGCTTCGCTCTTGGGTCTGCATGTAATTGTTGGAAATACTGAGATGGGGGTGAATCAGTATTTATTTTCCAATTGTTACGTTACCAGTTAAGATCACTTAGATAAGCACAAAGTGAGCAATAAGAATAAATACTTTTATTAATCATAAATAACGACGAATTCAATCCTCTTCTTTACAATAAATCAATTACAATAATAATTAGGGCTCCAACCCTATATGGAGACACCAATCTCCAAACCACTAGGCTCCAATATGTATTTTTCCAAGCACTGACTTGGACTTCCCAAGGCTCCAACCTCTAGGGCTCCAACCCTATCTTTCCAAGGCTCCAACCTTGTCTTTATGAGGCACCAAAGTCTAGGGTTCCAACCCTCTCACTGATACACGCTCCAACCTAGTCTTCTTTACGACTCCTATCCTCTAGGGCCCCAACCCATGGCTTCAATTCTTCAATATGGATTGAAGGATTCTTCAAGGCTCCCAATCTCTTCTCCAACAATCCCTAAAAATATCTTCACGTTCATATTTAAAAAATCCCTCAATCCATCTTCAAAGAACTTACCTTATCAATGACAAATTTATCTTCTCAGAAGGTGTCACCACATCTCTTCATGTCACCTAAACAATTTCTCCAAGGTCACATCATGATGACTTCAATAATGCACCATGGTCTTCAATAATGTCTCCAAGGTCAACTTCTACAAGTGTCTTCATATGTCTTCAATAATCCCTCAATATGTCAATCAATAGGCTGCCCAAAGAATTCTCCAATGTTTTCAAATGTTCTTAAAATAATTCACAATGTGTTCTAGGATGATACTCCAAGGTCTACTCAAGAATATCCCCAAAAAAATTCCAAAAAATACTTCAAAATGCTCCAAATAACCCTTCAAACTCAATTGCATGGGAAAGGATGTATGATCTAAGACTTCTCTATAAGAGTCTTCACAAACAAGTCGTAAGATCACTTCACAAGTGATCCAAGTGTCCTCAAAATTGATCTTCAAGGTCACTTCACAACTGATCCAAGTGTCTTCAAAACTGATCTTCAAATTTTGAGGTTCCAAGCTAGAAATTCCAACATTTATGAGCCTCTGCAATTTTCATTGTTCCGTTCAATTCTCCACTCCACTATCCATATGTCCTAAAAGTATAGAATAAGGCCTCCTTCATATATCCAAGCCTCTAAAATTGTCATCCCTTGTCCACAGGTCTGAACCTTTATCCACGGGTCTGAGCTACTGACTCTGAGCTTCATATCTTCACATATATGTCTCCATAGGTGGCTGCCACAGGTAGACTTGCGAGCTCTCAAAGGTAACTAAATGAGCTCCTTAGATCACAATTTCAAAGACTGCTACAAGTCCAAGTTTGGACGAGCCTTCAATAAGTATTGTAACCCGAGCTTAAGGAAAATATGACTGACCTTCGAGAGTATTATTGTGTCTACCACAGTTATGATTTTTCCATTGAGATACTACATCAAGCTTCAGTTGGTCCAGGTCACCAAAACTAGGTTTCCACCGTTCAAGTTCCACAAAACAAGGTATTACTGTAATCCAAGTTCACAAAAGGGTAACAAGTATGAAGTCTATGTTGAGTATTGTAGCTTAAGGATCAATGTCCTCGAAAGATATTATAACACCCTAAAACACACGTACGAACCTCCTTATTAGGTCAGCAAATGAGTGACTATACCGAGCTACAATATTTCCACAGATCCGAGTTACTGAGGTTGCAAACCGAGCTTGAAAGGATGTCACTAACAACACTTCTTCCATAGAACCTAGTCTGAGCGACACAAGACTATCCATGTCGCAGGCTAGTGATTATTTCTTGCCCTTCACACGCCACTACAATTTCTTCACACGACCGAGGTGTAATTCCTTGACAAAATGAATGTTTACTAGTCTATCACAATTAGTTGTTCACACACAGATTTGATCTTTTGTAGGTGATGGCCAACAAAACCTTCAATCAATTTTTCCCAAAACAGAGATATAAAAGTCCTGCTCTACCTCCTTGTTGCTTTTATGCATTCTCTTTGAATTCCTATGATCTTCACTGAATTTTTGATGCTTAGAATGAAAATTTGTAATTTGTAATTATACTAGTTTTTGACCATTAATAAATAGACACGTATATTTGGAAGATTCGTCATGCCTTAATGAACCTACTCAAGTCAGTTGGCCTAAAATTATGAATTTTCTGTTTTATAAATTCAATTTCTCCCATTCTATGAGGAGTTAGAGGGTGTGTAATAGCTCGTTGGAAAGGGAAAAATATCCTCTACAAGATGGTGTCAATTTCATCCTTCAATGAGGTCATTTTTCCATCAAGAAAATTATATTTGTGAAGTATCATCATTATTTTATTCATGGAATCCTTTAGTATTTTATGTTTTGGACAATTCTAGGGCTCCTTATTAGGCCTTAAAGTTTATGACTTTGAATATAAGGGTTCCTTCACATGTGTTCTTCATTTATTAGGATTAAGGGATCATAGGAATTTAGATTAAAGCTCATTCTTTATTCGTGGAATGGACCAATTAGAATTAGTGTGTCTTCAAAGGCATTTAAGGCATCTAGGGCTTCTTCATTAGGGCTCTAAATGTGACCTTCAACAATCATCAGTATCATGAATCAAGGTATTTAGGATTTTGGGCTTCTTCATCAAGAACAAGGGCATCATATAGCTAGGGTTTCATTAGGGCAAGGGCTTCTTAGATCATGCAGCATTAGATCATTTAAGATAGGGATATAAGTGTAGCTATGGAATTTGGTATATGCATCATCTTCATGCTTAGGGGTTTTCTCTTGGGGTTTGCATGAGGTTAGGGCAACATCAAGAAATGGATATAAGAATATTTTCCATATACAACAATCCCATATTGACATCAATGAAAATTTTGACCAATAGTCTCCTCCTTTGTCATTGATGGAAATATTCTTTCCCTTTCAAAAATTTCTCCCCCTTTGACATCAATGGAAAATGGCATTCCTAAGAATCCCCCCCCCCCTATCAAGCTACTTTTTGACATGTTTCTCCATCTCATTTTCTTCATCAAATGATAGTTATTCATGATAGATATGTTGCTTTCTCTGTCAAGGTGTTGCTTCTTATTATGTTTCTCTTTGCAACTCCCTTTGTCATTATGATTTTCTTTAATGTACTTTCTCCCATGAGCCTATGCACGCCTTCATGGAAATGGATGAGGTAGATGATCAACCAACTCCCCTCTCCTGCATAAGCTCCTCTAGCTCTTGTTTTTTTCTTTAGACAATAAATATTGTTTCCTTTTGATAAAGTGGAAGATATATTCAACAATGGATGAGTAGCGAAGACACAATATCATGATCTTCTTCAATGGAATTACTCCCGAGAGATTATCTATCAAGTGATGATTGTCCATATGTGACTCAACAAGGGCTCTTCATGGGTATCTTCTACAAGAATAGTCAAGAATCACAAGATCCTAATATGTATGGTCTCCTACTTACACAAATTTTTATCATCAAATTTTATCATCAACAACATGAGTTGATTCCTTGAGTGTTCAAGAGGATTTATGATCCAATTTTATTTCTTCTCCATACTTATGTAACTTTATTTTTTGGCTTGGTATTCATGGCTTTAGCTTGTTTAGGGACCCAAGTCAAGTTACAATCACGAGCCATATGTCCAATGTTATGACATTTGAAGTACTCAATCTTGTTCATGAATGAGGAATCGTGACTTCTTCTTGCAAAGTTGCTTCTAGGGAGTTGATAGGGACCATTATATTTTTCCTTGTGGTATGCGCTACAATTATTCTCCATGTGCCCAAAATTTGTACAGAAACAACAATAACCAAAAAATATACTTTGGTAAATGAAGGATGGAGATTGCCTTAATGTAATTCTAAGTTCATTTTTTCTTGGGATCTTTTGATAAATTTATTGCCTCTTGTATTCTTAACACTATCTTCATATCTTCTTGGAGTAAGGTTTATTCCAATGTCATCTTGGCTCTTCTCCTTGCTTTTTCTAGAACTAGGAGCATCAATATTTCTTCCAAGCTTCTCCACATCCTTGTTGCTTGAGGCCTTAGGGTTTGTATAATTTCTATTTGAGGGTTCACCTGCATAACCAAGACCCGATTTATCAAGAGAAGACCTTTGATTACTTAGGATGTCATCTAGGGTTTGAGAGCTCTTTACACTCTTCTTCATATGATCAAATTCTTTATTTAGGAAATCAATTTCTTCTTCCATCATCTTTCATTATTCATCCTTATTTTCTAAATGATTCTCCATTTCATCATTCATTATCATTGCTACACATGATTGGGCCTTAAGTGAGGTGACGTATGATTTTAATTTGAAGATATCTTCATCCTTTTATTCTATTTTGCATGTCATGGAATTAATTTCATTTTATTCTTCATCGACTTGTACTTCCAAGAGCGTCAAAACTCCCATCGCATTTCCATCTCCTTGTGCTTGTTTCTTTGCTTCTTCTACTTGCAATTTAATGGAGGAGACCTCTTCCTTGTATTGACCAATTTTCGCTTCAATTTTGTTCAAGTCCTTGTGTATTTGTTCAAGATGGATTAAAAAGTGTATTCCCTTTCCTTTTTTTATCCAATTGATTTGTCATGGATATGACTTCTTCATGATCCCTTTTCTTATTTTGATGAAATTCCTCCTTAAGCTTGGTGAGCTCCTTATCTCTTTCTTGTACTTGAAACTTGAATATGTCAACTTCCTTCCTTGTCTTGTCAAGGTCATGGTCACCATATTTTCATTTCTTCTTGAGCTCCTCATTTTCCTTTTTCAAACTAATTATTTCTTCTAGGGAATATACAAGCTTTGTCTTGAAATATTCTATGATTTTTTCTTCATTTTCTTCATCTTCTAGGGCTTCCTTAACCTTGATTTCTGCACTCTTATTTTCAGCTTCCTCAATGGGTTATAAATTTCCTTCTTTATTTTAATAATATTCTTGATTAGAGTTCATGGTCAATTCTCCTCTTGAGTGAATATTTTGAAGTTTGTCCCACATATCTTTTTCCAATGAACATTTTTCCACTTTGGTCTTTATTGGACTTGGTAGCCCACTCAATAGTAACTTTATCACTCTTGTATTATATTCATTAGATTATTATTCCACCATTCCTTCAGTAATAATTGATTCCCATACTTCAAATCCTTGAGCCATTAAGAAATTATTCATTCATTCCTTCCATATATCAAAATTTCCATTGAACAATGGAGCTTTCCCAATTTGATTAGCTTGAATTTTCACGGTTGAGGAAGAGACATATTTAGAAGTATTGGAGGTTTTCTTCCTTTTATTTTTCATTTGTGATCTAAGGATATACCTTCAAGTTGTTAGACTTTGAGTGAAGGTACTAGCTCTGATATCAATTGTTGGAAATATTGAGAGGGGGGGTGAATCTATATTTGTCATTGGAGAACTTTTGAGGTCTAAATGGGCCTCCTAAGAAAAATGTACAACCAAAATAAAATGTAAAAGAACCAATAGGATTCAAGATTGTTATGCGGAATTATGAATTACATATCAAACACATTCCCTAAATGTGGTTTTAAGCATTTAGAACAACAAATCAAAGACTTTACAGACACTTTATATAATAGTAAATAGACACATAGAAATATAGAGGAACTTACTTGTGCTCCAAGCACTTCCTATTCTCCTTCCATCGCTCTTGTTGTAGCTTCCAATCCAACTTAGATCGCTAGACTAGGTCCTGCAAGTATAAACACTAAACAGAAATATACAGATGATTATTTATCTTAATCAGTTAAATTGATTAACATGAAACATATATATCAGTTAAGAATCCATTATATGAAAAGTAGAAACATAAACAGATACATATATGGAAAAATGAGAAACAATATTTATTAATGGATAGAAGGGGGAGGTCACAACCAGTGATCAATTTGATGTCACCATCTCCAGCATCATCCCAGCCTCACCACAATAAATATCTCACCAGTAGCTTATCACTCTCAATTGATAATCCAACAAAAATTCTTTACCAAATTTCTCCCTTCCCTAGCACTAGGAACTATGCTCAATTTATAGGGAAACTGAAGGTATTTTATCAATCAATGAATTTTTAATAATAGGCAAGAAATGTTCCCAAGCTCAGAGGTGTTATATGGACACATGGATTCGAAGTTTGACACATATGGACTCTTATATAAGGCACTGGCCATGTGGATATTTCAGAACGATGAGAATTTCGCTCCCATTTTACCAACACACTCTTGAATGTCGGGAAGTGCTTTGTAAAGAACCCTTGAATGGAGGGATCTGCATATGAAAATCAGTTATTCCCTTCAAAGGCTATGTTAGCGAGCTCATAGGTGATATAACATATACTTCAAACCTTGGAAACCTTGCAGTGGAAGTCTGAATGGTTTGTTCTTATCTTAGGGCATGTAGCAACTGAAATGAAAGGGGATGATAGAGCCTATTTCATTGGTCCTGGGGATAATGTCCAGTTTGACCAGGTCATTGGGAATGATTCCCAAATTGACCTATAATAGCTGCCCCCTAAAGCATGAAGTCAAAATACTAACAATATTTTTTGAATGAGATGATTTAAGATGTGATGGGTTGGAACTGAAGCGGAGTGGTGACCTGCATCAATCTTACAATATATTACATCATGATATATCCTATTGATCACAAATTTCTGAGGGAAGGAATTCCCATTCTCAGCACATAAACTATCTAATAACATGTAAATAGTGCAGAAATTCCTCTAGATTGGAATGTTGCCCAATACAGACATGCCTACAAATATAGGCCCATGTTCGGATGACAATCTGTATGTAAGGTCATCGTACAGATGATGTGTACAAAAAACCTGAAATCAAAGCCTAGATGGATGAAACTAGATTCGGGCTCTTCTTATCTCAGTCACTCGATCGTTTGGGTACAAGTCTAGCCATGTGAATATATGATTTGTAGTCAAACATGGTAAGACATCATTTTATTACCATCCAATGATGTGAGCTATTAACAAACGTGAGAGAACCACCATTAATGTTAATGGATATCAAGGTACTGCAATACATTTCGTAAGGCGTGAATAGATGATTTGATGTCGAACACCAAACAAAATCTTTCGGTCAAAAGTCTGGAAGTGAGGATCTTGTCGATACTGTAACAAGCCTCATCGTACTAGAAGATGATATTTCTAAGTAAACTTCCTGGATGATGATTTGACGTCGACAGGAAGTCACTTTATTTTGAAACGGGAGTTACTGATTTTGGGGACAAAATGTGACTTGATATAGCAATGTTTAGGGATAATTTTCATGAAAATGAAGGTTTATGAGTATTTCAGAAGGATGATTATTCATTAGATGACTTCTCTTGAACATATCAGTGAAACTGAGATGATTTGGCAGCATTGACCCAAAACCGAAGTGAAGGCATGATTAACCATAGGTATGAATGAACCGTCAAGAAGATTACCCAACCCAAACAATCATGATGATGGAGTGAAGTGTCATTTTCAAGAAAGACCTACTACCGTAAAATTTCTTTTCACTTTCCCAAATTTTCCACAGTCATTTGTCAACCAGTACCTCTTTATTTTTTAACAAGCTTGAGGAGGATAACATATGCTTGATCTATAATTCAACCCTTCGGGTGAATAATGTATCACTATTTAGTAATTTAACGATTCTAGCTATAAATGAAACTCGATTCTTGCCATGATCGACAAGCCTGTCGCTATTTTATTTTTTAACAAGCCTAATGACAGTGACAGCCCGGTCCTTTTTCATATTTAGACATTTTGAAAAAGAGGACAAAAATATCTCCATAGGTACTTTTTCGTAAAGTTTTCATTCAGATCTTAAAAAGTGTAAAATAATATTTGAGAGAACCTCCTAGCCATGTTCGACTAAGACATTCCCTTTTCGTAAATAATCTATCTCAATCCGAAAAAGGGTTAAACTTATACTTAGTAGATATCAATTCATTTACTTTTACGACCTCAAAAAGATAAGTGCTCGACAATATTTTCACATTATCGGAGTCTAAAAAGAGCTAAAAGAAGACTCCAGGGGTTCCTTTTTCCTTGTTATCGAAGCTCGAAAAAGAGATAAAAGTGCGCTTCAAGTGCTTTTTCATTTTTATGAAATCTCAAAAAATAAGGATAAAAGTATCCTTTGTGGTCAAATCATTCTTGAAATAAATGTGCACAACTTATCTACTCATCAGTTGCAAACCTATTCAGAACAACATCAAATGCATTAAAAATACATGTTTCATGATAAAAATTGAATAAAACCATAGTCATAGTAATAAATATTATTTGAAAATAATAAAATGACTAATTAGAAGAGTTTTACTATTATTTTTTACCATTTGCATTTTGGAGCTCTGAACCTGTTTTTTCCCCCGAACTTCAGCTGTTGATTGCGATCGATTCTGTGGACGGTTTTCATTGCCATTTGATCCAGGTTGGTGCCATGAACCCCCTCTTTCTTTCAATAGTCATTTCATCACAGATTTTTAGGGATTTGGGCCCTAGGGTCAATTATTTTTTAAAAGAGGGAAACACACCTCGTGGCATCGAAAAATGTGTTGTAATGCACTCAATATGAAGCCTAGGTTCACATGCAACGCACTGTCTATTGACCAAGACTGAGTTGGGCACAATTCACATTTTTTATTCTTGAATTGTACCCAAATTTTGCTTTATTTTTTTGCATGAAAAGGAGTCTAATGAGCCTTAGGTTATGTTTCAAGGATTTATTGGACTAGAATAACGATTACTTGGAGAGAAAGAGAGCATGAAGAAAAAAATATGATTTCCCTTAATGATCTGGGTACTGTAAGAGCCCTAAGAGATTGTGGGTTATTAAAGTACTTCCACTTATTAGGTATGAGGCAGCAAATAGAACTTTTGGAGTTCCTTGTTCGTGCATGGGATCCGACAATTGAAGCATTTCACATTAGGAACAAAGTGGTTCCTATTACAGTGGAGGACATATATTTTCTGATAGGCTTGTCGGGGAGAGGCTTACCCATTTCTCTCTCAGGGTTTTCTCTCAGAGGAGAGAGAGTGAGAGAATATATTTTGCAGTATTGCTATCCAGGGGTGAAGCCAAGCAAGGATGAAAAAATAAACATCCGTGACGTTTATGATTTTCCATTGAGAACCATTCTATTCACGATCACAAAGCTTGCTAGTACCGTTACACTACATGTAGTGAATAGATCTTATATGCACTATGTGCTAGATTGCATGGAGCCAATAGTTTTCAACTAGTCTGAAGTTGTACTCTCTCTAATAAAAGAACAAATGTGCAAGGCAAAGGGAGGAAGGAATAAAAACTTCAGTTATGGTTCGGGTCTCATTTATTTTGCCTTAGAGAAGATTCCACTGATGCAGCCTCAACATGTGACGCTGGGTGTGTCTACCCTAGAGTTCCAAGGATGTAGATATGGGTAGAAATTATGGCTAGACATGTAGGCCAATCGTCTATCGTGTTCTCGAATGTATTCTTCACCTAGTTTAGGTGACAGGTTATTTCCATCGATGAGTATGCATATGGGGTGCAATCGGTAAGAATGTTTTAACCATTTTTTTCATTTTTCTAAGTTTTATACATGTTTTTTTATTTTGATGTTTTCCCAAGACTAAACTGAAGTTTTAATGTAATGCAGATGTGGGTCGAGTTCAACCAATGGATGAACCAGAGCATGGAGTGGATGAGCCAACAGAGAGGGTTGTCAGGAGAGCAGTCCTTCAGGATTTAGACATGGCTGAGACTCTTGCTGAGCTTCAGAAGCACATAGAGGGGTTGACCTTCGGGATTCTGGATTGCTGAATCGAAGAGTTACCCGTGCGACTGCAGCACCACACTATTGGCATTCCTAACCGTTGGATGCAGTTAATATGTAGGTTAGCTAGATCGATAGAATGTTACCATGAGCATCACTAGTTTACTTTTGACATGTTGCATACATATTTAGGTCAGATGACCAATGTGTCATGGGCACAATTTTTTGTAAAAACCTATAACTATATATCTATTTGATTTCAGTGTTTTCCTATGTTTATTGTGAAATCCTATTCAATTATATGAATGTATCTTTACATGTGTTTCAAATGTCTGTTTATAACATAATTCGCTAAAGAATCAGTCAATGTGTTCAAGTTTATGAAAATGTGTTAATATTGAATAAAATCAAAATGTCTTTCCAAAAGTCGAAATCTTAGGAACATACAATGCAGTGTTGGATTTCTAACAGTATAAACATTAGTAAATTGTAATACCAGAAGTTGCGAGTCTAACCTTATGATGATGCAGTTAATACCAAATGAAATGGCATCAGAGAGAAGTTCAATCAACGTTCTATACTTAGTGATATTATTTGTTGATCTACTGATACAAATCCCTTGAAAACTCACTACCTTGTCGTTCGGAGCGAAAATGGCCCATGCTGCAGAGGATAGGTTCTGCGTACTACGACTAGCACCTTCAGCATACCCAACAAATGGTTCCAAAGATTCAAACAGCTGCGATGAAATGTAAAGCGGATTACTAACGTCAAGAAAACTATAAAAAACAAACTAATATTGTGAATTCAAATCAATAGCATATATGTACAATATAATACAAAAAATTACTATGCTCATGATTAAGCATAGTAACATTTTAGATACAACCCATGTGGAATTCCATCGTAATCCACTAACTTTTAGGCACCTTTAGCAAGAACTCTTTTGAAAATATAGGGGCTATGCCATAATGGCTCAAATTTCCCTGTACCTATTACATCAGCTTCTTGATCATAAAGGAGGACTAAGTCGCCCTCTAAGAAAATGTGAGGCTGGACATGCTTGTCATATTGCGCCTTTATACATCTCTTATGCACTCTGTTGGCTAATTGGGCTTCACGACGCATTTCATCAAGATGTATGAGGTTAAAAATATGTGCTTCTTCAGCTGAGGTGTCAGGTAACAAGTCGATTGTGATTTTTAATGACGGTATTTCACATTGGATTGGAAAGATAGCTTCCAGACAATACACAAATGAAAAGGGGGTAGATATGGTTGCGTTTCACACTGATGTTCCATACGCCCACAAGGTTGAGTATAGGATCAAATTCCAACTTCGTTTATGAACTCCTTTAATTCATTGAAGCATTCATTTAAGAATATTGTTAATAGCCTCAATTTTTCCATTTGATTGTGGATAATAAGGAGTAGAACTATCATGAGACAATCCTAACTTAGCAGTCAACTCAGTCATCATGTGATTACGAAAATTCTTACCATGATCTGTGATTATAGCCTGTGGGACCCCAAACCATGCCATGACATGATTAAAGAAAAAAAATAATTTTTTTTATCCTATGTTGTTGAATGTAGGAATCGCTTTGGAAAACTTGGTAAAGTATTCTACTGCGGCAATAATATATCCATGGCCCTCGAAAGAAAGAGGGTTACAGGTCATGAAGTCAATGCCTCATTTCGAAAATGATCCTTCAGAGACAACATGATGCATTGGCGCTGGTGGTTTGCAGATTTTACGATCGAATATATGGAACGCATGACAACTTCTGACCACGAGGATGCAGTCACAAAATATGGTAGGCAAAAAGTAACCAACGCGGAGTATATTCTACGCGGTAGCATATCCAGAAAAGTGTCCACCACAAGCCCCAACATGATAATAATTTAAAACCTTTTCGGCCTCCTAATGAGTGAGGCACCTTCTTAAAATTGTATCGACACCACGACGATAAAGTGTCTCGCTGACGATCAAATAATATTTGGCTTTATATCGAATACGTCACTTATCAGAGAAAGAGGTATAAGGCCAAAAATTCTGGGTCTGGATATAAAATATAAAACCCCATACTAATGATCAGATGATCCGATTAGAAACATAGACTCATTAGGAATAGATGGTTTTGATGTAGTAGTAGTAATATCAGAGGGAAGGTCACAAAGAATCTCATCCAAAACTAAAGAATTCTTTGACTTGGATTTGATGAATTCCAAATCAAATTCCTGCAAAATAACAATCCATTTTGAATATTTTCCCCCCAGCAATTGACGTGATAAAATGTAAGTCATGGGGTTGTAATCTGAAATGATAATGGTCTTTCAGAACATGATATAATGGCGAAATCTTTGGACATCTTGAACAGCTACCAAGGAAATTTTTTCTACGTACGAATACTTTACTTCCGTATCATTGAGATTAAGACTCAAATAATATATCAGATGTTCTATCCTATTTTCTACTTGGACCAATACCATAGAAATGGTCATATCAACCGCGGGGATATATAAGAAATAATCACTCTAATAATTGGGGGGATACATTAATGACGCCCAAACAAGAGTATCCTTGATAGCATCAAAAGAAGCTTGCACAACTTGACCCCAGAGGAAGGGAATCCCCTTTTTCAAGATCTGATTAAATCCTTTAGCCATTTTGGCGTAGTTGGGTATGAACCTCCTTAGGAAGTTAGCCTTTCCTTGAAGTTTATGTAACTGAAGAAAATTTGATGGTGCAGGCAAATAAAGAATGGCTTGGACCTTCAATGGGTCTATTCGAATTCCTTCTTTTGAGACGACGAATCCTAGAAAACGAACAAAACCAACACAAAACACACATTTATGTGGATTGAGATGTATTTTGTAGTGTCGGCAACGTAAAAAGATAGCTCTTAAATGCATCAGTTGATCAGTCTGATTTCGTGAATGTGCGGGTAAGTCATCTAGATAGGGTTGAACAATGTGCTTGATTTCATTGAAAGCATAATCCATTGCTCTCTGAAAAGTTTCCCCAGTGTTCTTTAAACCAAACGGTAGTTTCCTATAAGCGAATGTGCCCTAGGGATAGATGAATGTTGTCTTATATTGGTCCTCTAGGTGGATATTGATTTGATTATAGCCGGAAAATTCATCCATAAATGAAAATATTTCACATCCAGCACAATCGTCAATAATCTAGTCCATAAAGGGAGTAGGATAGTTGTATTTTGGACAAGCACTATTGACATCTTGATAATTGACACACACTTTGATGGTTCCTTGGTTTTTCATAACAGTAACAATGTTGGAAACCCACTCAGTTAGCGGAACAGGGTAAATGAAACCTACACACAAATTTTTTTCAACTTCTACTTTAATGGTAGCATCCTTCTTCGGATGAACAGGACGAAGGCATTGACGTATCAACTTGACATCAGGGTACATATTAATTTTGTATTCAACGATACTAGTATCTATGCCTAGAATTTCCTCATAAGACCAAGAAAATACATCACAGAATTCACGAAAGAGAGAGCGATATGTTTCGAGTTCTAATGGAGAACAAGACACGCCGACATGAATGTTTTCTACAATTTCGGGTTTGGTCAAAATATCGATAGAAATGGTTTCTTCAATATTTGATAATTTTTTCTCGGAATCGATTGCATTAATAGGAAAATAATTCAAAAATAAATTTTTGATCGATGGGTGACATAGTTCACTAAGATTATATTATTCATAATCTGGAAGATGGGAATGATGATGATAATCTTCCCATGGTTCTCCTTCTAACATCATGGTTTCCAAAATATTCTCATTTATCAAGAAAGTGGAGGAAAAAGGATCAGATGGAGAACCATAATCTAATGAATGATCAACCCAAACAACCAACGACGATGATTTCGGATTTTTCACCCAAGCCAAATAGATTGATTTCTATGCCAACTCCATGGGGCTGAGCAGCAGAAACTCATCCAAAATAACAAATTCAGAATCATCCGTACTCTTCCTTAAGCTAGATGGAGTGGAAGAGATCATGTAGCAGGTCTCTATACTTGCAATTTCTGTCGATGTCGTAGGCGGCGGTAATGCAAAGGTTCCCAAGAGAGTGGAATATTTTAAGAGTCCTACACCAATGTTATGAAGTGCGAGTTTGGGTGTATGAACTAATGGAACACTTCCGGTTACCTGGGAACTAGAGGTAAAGAAGGATAGTTGATTGATGACTGTGATAACACCTTTATGTGGAAAGGCGATCATTGTAAAATATGTAGAAACGATCGCAGTCATAGAATATACCGATGGCCTTCCAAGTAGAATATTGTATTCAAGGGGTCCGTCAACGACTTCAAATTCAACATTCACTATTTTCCCCCTAGTTCAACATGCAGGTTATTGATAATACTGCCAGGATTATATGTACATCCGTCAAAATCTTTCAACATCGTTGGCGATTGAGATAGGCGTAGAAATCCAATTGACTTCCAATAGTTTAGAGACATAATTCATGTAGATTCTCCCTCATCAATAATAGTATGATGAACAAGGTGATTGAGAACATTTACATGGATGGAGAATGCCAATTCTGTTGGTAATTGCGGCACATAGCCCGTATGATTAAAGACTACGAGATTAGAATCAATCGGATCAATTCCACCAATTGCCGACAACAAAGCCTTCTTCTGGGAGGGAAAATTTTGTAGCAACTCAAGCACTGACATAGCTGAAGGAGATTGAGCCAAATCTTCAAATATATTATAATTTTGAGCAGCTCTGGCTCAAGGATTAAATGTCGATTTATGAACAACTCCCTTCGGTGGCTTGATTGTCAATTCAAGAATAGCAGGTGGAAGTATCAATTTCAGGTGGTAGTATCATAAAACACATTCCCTAAATGTGGTGTTATGCATTTATAACAATAGATAAAATACTTTGTAGATGCTTTCTCTAAGAGTAAATAGACACATAGAAAGATAGAGGAACTTACTTGTGATACAAGTGCTTCTTATTCTCCTTCTGTCACTCTTGTTGTAGCTTCTAATCCAACTTAGATCACCAGACTAGTTCCTGCAAGTATAAACACTAAACAACAAAGAGATTGTAATATAAATATGCCTATTTATCTTAATCAGTTAAATTGATTGAACATGAAACATATATATCAGTTAAGAATCCATCATATGAAAAGTAGAAACATAAACAGATACATATATGGGAAAATGAGTAGTAATATTTATGAATGGATAAAAGGGGGAGGTTACCATTAATGATCGATTTAATGTCACTAGCTCCAACATCATCCCAGCCTCATCACAATCAACATCTCACCAGCATCATATCACTCCTATCACTCCCTCAATTGAAAATCCAACAACATTTCTTTACCAAATTTCTTCCTTCCCTAGCACTAGGATCTGTGCTCAATTTATAGGGAAACTGATGGTAGTTTCTCAATAAATGAATTTATAATAATAGGCAAGATATTTTCCCAAGCTCAGAGGTGTTATATGGACACATGGATTCAAATTTTAACACATATGAACACTTCTAGAAGGCACTGGCCATGTGGAGATTCCGGAACAATGAGAATTTCGCTCCCATTTGACCAATGCACTCTTGAATGTCATGAAGTGCTTTGCAGAGCATCCTTGAATGGAGGGAGTTGAATATGCAAAGTAGTTATTCCCTTGAGAGGCTACGTTGGTGAGCGCATAGGTGATATAACATATGCTTCAAACCTTGGAAACCCTACAATGGAAGTCATGAATGGTTTTCTCTTGTCTTAGGGCATGTAGCAACTGAAATGATAGGGGATGATAGACCCTATTTCATTGGTCCTGGGGATGATGTACAGTTTGAACAGGTCATTGGGAATGATGCCCAAATTGACCTATAATAGTTTCCCCCTAAAGCATGAAGTCAGAATAATAACTATATTTTTCGAATGAGATGCTTTACGATGTGATGGGCTGGAACTGAAGCGGAGTGGTGACCTGCACCAATATTACAATACATTACATCATGATATATCCTCTTGATCATGAATTTCTAAGGGAGGCATTCCCATGCTCAGCACATAAACTATCTAATAACATGTACATAGTGCAAAAAGTCATCTACATTGGAATGTTTCCCAATACAGACATGCCTATAGCTATAGGCCCATGTTCGGATGACAATCTGTATCTAAGGTCACCGTACAGATGACATGTACAACAATCTTGAAATCATATCCTGGATGGCTGAAACTAGATCTAGGGTCTTCTTATCTCATTCACTCGATCATTCGGGTACAATTCTAGCCACGTGAATATATGATTTGTAGTCGAACAAGGTAAGACATCGTTTGATTACCAGCCAATGATGTGAGTTGTTAAAAAACGTGAGAGAACCACCATTGATGTTAATGGCTCTCACGGTAATGCAGTACATTTCGTAATTCATGAATAGATGATTTTATGTTGAAAGCCAAACAAAATATTTTGATCAAAGGTCTGGAAGCGAGGATCTTGTCAATGTTGTAACAAGCCTGATGGTACTGGAAGATGATGTTTCTAAGTGAACTTCCTGGATATTGATTTGACATCGACAGGAAGACACTTTATCGCAAAATAGGAGTTATTGATTTGGGAAACAAAATGTGACTTGATATAGCAATGTTCAGGGATGACTGTCATGAAAATGAAGGTTTATGAGTATTGCAGAAGGATGAGTATTCACTGGATGACTTCTCTTGAACATATCGGCGACACTGAGATGAGTTGGTAGCATTGACCCAAAATTGAAGTGAAGGTATGATGACCATAGGTATGAATGAACCGTTAAGAAGATTACCCAACCCAAATAGTCACGATGATGGAGTGAAGTGTTATGTTCAAGCGCAACTTGCTACCATAAAAGTTATGTTCCCTTTCCAAAATTTTCCCCGGTCATTTTTCAACCAGTAACTCTTTTTTTTTAAACAAGCTTGAGGAGGTTAACATATGCTTGATCTATAATTCAACCCTTCGAGCGAATAATGTATTGCTATTTAATAATTTAACAAGTCTAGCAATGAATGAAACTTAATTCTTGCCATGATCGACAAGCCCATCGATATTTTATGTTTTAACGAGCCTAAAGATAGTGACAGCCCGTTCCTTTTTCATATTTAGAGAGTTTGAAAAAGAGGACAAAAGAAAACTCCATAGGTACTTTTTCGTAAAGTTTTCGCTCGGATCTGAAAAGGTGTAAAATAATATCTGAGAGAACCTCCTTGCCATGTTCGACGAAGGCATTCATTTTTCGTAAATAATATATATCAGTCTGGAAAAGGGTTAAACTTATACTAAGTAGATGTCAATTCATTTATTTTTATGAGCTCGAAAATACAAGTGCTCGGAAATATTTTCACATTATCGGAGTCTGAAAAGAGCTAAAAGAAGATTCTAGGGGTTCCTTTTTCGTTGTTATCGAAGCTCGAAAAAGAGATAAAAGTGTGCTTCAAGTCCTTTTTCATTTTTATCAAACCTCGAAAAATAAGGATAAAAGTATGCTTTGTGGTCAAATCATTCTTGAAATAAATGTGCACGACTAATCTTCTCATCAATTTCAAACCTATTCAGAACAACATAAAATGGATTAAAAATACCTGTTTCATGATAAAAATTGAATAAAACCATAGTCACAGCAATAAATATTATTTTCAAATAATCAAATGACTAATTAAAAGATTTTTACTATTCATTTTTACCATTTGAAAGTTACCATTTTCATTTTGGAGCTCTGGACCTCATTTTGCCCCCGAACTTCAGCTGTTGATTGCGATCAATTCTGTGGGCAATTTCATCGTTGTTTAATCCTGGATGGTTCCATAAACCTCCTCTATCTTTTAGTAGTCATTTCATTGCAAATGTTTTGGGATTTGGGCCCCTTCGGGTAAATTATTTTTCCAAAGAGGGAAATGCACCCTTGGGCATCAAAAAATGTGTTGGAATGCATTGTCTATTGACCAATACTGCGTTGGGTGCAATTCACATTTTTTATTCTTGCATTGTACCCAAATTTTGCTTTTTTTTTTGCATGAAGAGGAGTGTAATGAGTCTAATGGTTATGTTTCAAGGATTCATCAAACTAGAATGACGATTACTTGGAGAGAAAGAGAGCATGAAGAAAAAAATATGATTTCCCTTAATGATCTGGGTATTGTAAGAACCCTAAGAGATTGTGGGTTATTAAAGTACTTCCACTTATCAGGTATGAGACAAAAAATAGAAATTTTGGAGTTCCTTGTTCGTGCATGGGATCCGGTAATTGAGGAATTTCACATTAGGAACAAAGTTATTCCTATTAAAATGGAGAACATATATTTTCTGACATACTTGTTGAGGAGAGGCTTACCCATTTCTCTCTTTGGTTCTGATCTCGGAGGAGAGACGATGAGAGACTATATTTGCAGTATTGCTATCTAGGGGCAGAGCCAAGCAAGGATGGTAAAATAAAAATATGTGACGTTCATGATTTTCCATTGAGAACCATTTTATTCACAATCACAAAGCTTGCTGGTACCATTACACTACATGTAGCAAACAAATATTTTATGTAGTATGTGCTAGAGTGCATGGAACCAATAGTTTTCAACTAGTCTAAAGTTGTACTCTCTCAAATAAAAGAAAATTTGAGCAAGGCAAAGGGAGGAAGGAAGAAAAACTTCAGTTATGGTTGGATCCTCATTTATTTTTCCTTAGAGTGGATTCCACTGATGCAGCCTCAGCACGTGACGCTGGGTGTGTCTAACCCTAGAGATTCAAGGATGTAGATATGGGTAGAACTGATGGCTAGACATGCAGGCCAATCGTATATCATGTTCTCGACTGCATTCTTCGCCTGGTTCAGGCGACAATTTATGGCCATCGATGAGTATCCATATGCAGTTGTCGATTTCTGAGAAGATCCAGACTTAGCTTTACCAGAAGGCACTCAATGGGGTGCAATCGGTAAGAATGTTTTAACCATGTTTTTTTATTTTCTAAGGCTTATAAATGTTTTTGTATTTTGATGTTTTCCCAAAACTAAACTAAATTTTTAATGTAATGGAGATGTGGTTCGATTTCAACCAGTGCAGGAACCAGAGCATGGAGTGTATGAGCCAGCAAAGAGGGTTGTTGAGAGAGTAGTCCTTCAGGTTTTAGACATGGCTGAGACTCTTGTTGAGCTTCGACAGCACATAGAGGGGTTGACCTTCCGGATTCCAGATTGTTGGATCAAAGAGTTACCTATGCGACTGCAGTGTCATACTATTGGCGTTCCTAACCACTAGATGTGGTTACTGCATAGGATAGCTAGATCGATAGCATGTTACCCTGAGAATCACTAGTTTACTTTTGACATGATGCATACATTTTGAGGTCATATGACCAATGTGTCTTGGGAACAATTTTTTTGTAAAAACCTATAACTATCTATCTATTTTCCAATTTCAGTGTTTTCCTATGTTTATTGCGCAATCCTATTCAATAATGTGAATGTATCTTTACATGTGTTGTAAATGTATATTCATAACATAATTCACTAAAGAATCAGTTAATGTGTTCAAGTTTCTGGAAATGTGTTGATATTGAATAAAATCAAAGTGTCTTTCCAAAAGTCAAACTCTTAGGAACATACAATGCAGTGTTGGATTTCTAGTAGGATAAACACTAGTAAGTTGTAATACCACAGTTGTGAGTCTAACCTTATGATGATGCGGTTAATACCAAATGAAATGGCATCAGAGAGAAGTTCAATCAATGCACTATACTCAACAATATTTTTTGTCGATCTACCGATACAAATCCCTTGAAATCTCACTAACTCGTTGTTCAGAGAAAAAATGGCCCACGCTGCAGAGGATAGGTTCTGCATACTACGACTAGCACCATGAGCTTACCCAAAAAATGGTTCCAAATATTCAGACATATGCGATGAAACGTAAAGCGGATTAATAACATCAAGAAAACTCTAAAAAATAAACTAATACAATGAATGCAAATCAACAGCATATATATACAATATAATACAAAAAATTACTACACTCATTATTAACCATAGTAACATTTCAGATACAACCCATTTTGGGGTTGCGCCAACGGAATTCCATCGTGATCTACCAACTCGTAGGCACCCTTAACATGAAATATTTTGACAATATAGGGGCCATGCCATAATGGCTCAAATTTCCCTGTACCTATTACATCAACTTCTTGATCATAAAGAAGGACCAAGACGCCCTCTGAAAAAATGTGAGGCTAGACATGCTTGTCGTATTACGCCTTTATACGTCTCTTATGTGCTTCATTGGCCAATTGGGCTTCAAGACGCATTTCATCAAGATGGAAGAGGTTAGAAAGACGCGCTTCTTCATCTGAGGTGTTAGGTAACTCATCCAATGTAACAACTTCAGAATCACTTGTACTCTTCCTTAAGTCAGATGGAGTGGAAGATATCATGTAGCAGGTCTCTATACTTGCAATTTCTGTCGACGTCGTAGGTAGCAATAATGAAAAGGTTCCCATGAGAGTGGAACCCTTTAAGAGTCCCACACCAATGTTCTGAAGTTCGATTTGGGGTGTGTGAACTAAAGGAACACTTCCAGTTACCTGGGAACTGGAGGCAAATAAGGATAGTTGATTGATGACTATGATAACACCTTTATGTGGAAAGGAAATCATTCTAAAATATGTAGAAACGATCGCAATAATAGCATATACCCATGGCCTTCCAAGTAGAATATTGTAGTCAAGGGGCCCGTCTACAACCTCAACTTCAACATTCACTGTTTTTCCCCCTAGTTCAACATGCAACTTATTGATAATACCGCAAGGCCTATATTTACGTCTGTCGAAAGCTTTCAACGTCGTTGGTGATTGAGATAGGCACGGCAAGCCAAGTGACTTCCAACAGTTTAGAGACATGATGCACATAGAAGCTCCCTCATCAATAATAGTACGATGAACAAGGTGATTGAGAACATTTACTTGGATGGATAATGCCAATTCTGCTGGTAATTGCAGCACATAGCCCGTATGATTAAAGACTTCAAGATTAGAATCAGTCGTATCAATTCCACCAATTGCCAACAACAAAGCTTGTTTCTGGGAGAGACAATTTTGTAGCACCTCAAACGCTGACATAGTTGAAGGGGATTGAGCCAAATATTCAACTATATTATAATTTCGAGCAATTATGGCTTGAGGATTAAATTTTGGTTGATGAACAACTCTATTCAGTGGCTGGATTATCAATTCAGGAATAGCAGGTGGCGGTATCGATTCCGTAGACAGATTCGTGGTCGAGGTAGTAGGTTGATTAGTGGCCTGACTACCGCAATATTTATTACGCGTTGAAACCAAAACATCATTCAATGGATTCATGACAGATAGCATAAGCACTTGTGAACTAGAAGCTGCATCCGTAGGAACCATATTTATGTCCAGATTCAAAAACGGATTTGTCTACACAGCTGATGCATGTGAGGGCTTAACCATTTTTGAGACTTTAGCACGGTGAGGAAAACCCTGAACAAAGTGTTCCTCATTACATATTATGCATGGATAACGAGGTTTCCAATTTCCAGGTGATTGATCAGATGATCTTTCCTGCGGGGTAGAAGTTTGCTTTTTCTTTGATTTCCATTTTCTTTACTCCCGGGTTGCTTGCCACTTTTTCCCTTGTCAGATGACAATGCAGGATCAGATGCAGTAGTGTGATGTGTGCTTGTAGTACCGATCATACCGTCTTTGGCATGAGATTCCTTTGATGGAGGAGGAACAGTAAAATTAGATTGTGATGCATTGGGAATTTTATCATAGAGCATGGCAGATTGAGTATAAGTCAAATCTAAATATTGGGCACGAGCTCTTCAAGGATGACGCCACCCTTAGCCACATCCTCAGTTATATATGGTAATAGGGACTTAATGAACCATTCAACAAGGAGCTAATCAGGAACAAATGTCTTAACCATTCTACGACAATGATGCCACTCATGAATATGATCAAAAATGTGAGTAACATTATTCTGTTTAAAATTAGTCAAGTGTTCCGTTCCAATTTCATATAATATGGATAACTGGAAGTGATTCAAAAAGACAGTAGCTAGGGTGATGAATTATCAAAAGAAGCTCTAGGTAACTCAATGTACCATTTTGCGGCCGGACCAGTGAGCGTACGTTGGAAAAGACGTAGTTGAACAAAGTCATCATTCAGGGAGTTAGATGAACACCACAAATGATAAGTCATAACATGAGTTGACGGGTCTTCCCCAGGGTTTCCATTGAACTTAGGAATATCCTAGGGTAATTTATGAGGTATCACCGACCACCAAGGAGCATAGTTGATTGGGTCATTGGTGATCCGGTTTAAATTTGGTAACTCTAAAGTTGCAACAAAGGGAAACTGTCAATTAAGGTTGGGTTGAGAATAGCCAGGGTATGATGGAATTTCTTGGGAAATAGGCCTTTGAGCACCATAATAAGGAATCTGTTGCTGGTAACCCAGATAAGGGTTGTTTTTATAAGCAAATGCTTGAGGATTCTGTTGACAAAAACCTGGGTGCGATACTTGTTGAAATGAAGGTTGTGGCATTTGCGCCTGTGGCTACCAAGGGGTATGTACACCAATGTTATAACCCAAATTAGGATAACTTGGACTTGGTTGAGGATAATTTTAACCTGGTTGTGGTTACGACATCCCATAATATGGTAATACAACTTGTGAATAAATGATTTCGGATACAGGTGGTTGTTGTAAACCAGCCAAAGGAGTTGGAGTCTGAGGGCCCAATACTTGATAGTATTGAGTTGAAGGTCCTGCTTGAGACGGTTGAGGTACAAATATTTGAGTCTGTAACAGGGGTAAATATGTATTAACAAGTGGAGTTGATGTGGGTGCAACAGTTTGTACCGGTTGATACGAGCATACAACTGTTTGTGGTTGGATAGGCTGAGTGGGTTGCCATTGACAAAAATTCATTTGGACATTAGGATGACCAAATAACGATGGATTATTGTCAAGTGGGTGACCATAGGTTTCCCCCCAGCATGAGGAGTATAATAAGATGAAAAATATTATTCTCCAAATACAGGGGGTCCAGTTGAAATTGTACTAGATGGAATATACCCAAATGGACCAACTTGATATTGCCCTGATAATGGTTATAAAGAATCAATTCGTTCAGTACTCACTATAGGTTTACCAATTAGAATATTAGACGATGACATTAGTGAAGTCCATGGATTTGAATATGCACTAGAGAAAATTCCAGATAAAGATTTATAACTGGATGGGACCATAGGGCCCCCATGTAAATATGACTTTGGTGAAGTTGTGAACACCGACGGGGTAGCGAGAGCAGGTGCTATCACAAGTGGAACAAACGGTCCAGCCGAAGATGTTGGTTCAGGCATGGTTACTTGACCAAATGTATACCCTATTGGATCGACGGCAACTCGAATAGACGTAGGATCAACAAAAGCAGAGGAAGGTGATTGAGGAAAATACTCATACAGGTAAAGCTCTGTCCCAAGATGAGTTGGAGTTAAAATTGTTTCATCTTGTGGTATTTCTTCAATTGAAATTAAAACAGGTGTAAGGATTTCTCTGTCAGGCCCAAAGTATATTTCAGGAGGTTGACTGCACAATATGAGAGACTCAATGGTTACAATAGATTGTGGGGAAACCGATACAGAAACAACTTCCGATTGTTCGACTTCAGGATGCAGATGTTCTGGCAAAAAAGAGACAGGATCTGGATCAACTTCCAGTTGAAAAACGTCGGGTTTGGGAGGTATGGTCTCACTGATTGGACGGATCATGACCACGAGTAGCTGAGAGGATTCAATCTCAACAAAAGTAGACGAACCAAGATTTTCTATGCGAACGACGAGGAAAGGGATTTTCTTCTTCCATGATGACTGATTTATTTTATGACCAAAAGAAATAAACAAAATAAAAGGGTAATTCTAGGCAAAAGGTTTACCAAAAAACTGTTAAATTCAGAATACCCCCTGGTGAACCAAGAAGTACAGGAAGACAATCTCCTCAAATGTTGTGTTCAATGTATCAAAATTTACAAGGCGACATATTCACTATAGATGAATAGAAACCTAAATTTGTCCTCCAAAATATACCCGAAGGTATGTGGATGCCCAAGTCTGTATTAGCGTTGTCTAATGCAAAACCGCACACTTAGAGCACCCCTTTATACTTTTCGTACTATAACACAGCCCGATATACCAAAAGGTATGTGGATGAGTTGCGATATACTTACATATATGGAGTGAGGTATCACACTTGGAATGTATCGCAGAAAATTAACGACAACTACTATGTTTTACGATGCCAAAACACATCTCTAGCCTAGACCTTCTAAATGTTATCATTATGGTTCCAATTTTTTTTTAGGTAAATCGATGTAAATTTTAAGTTGATATTGTTTATCAATTTGTCTTTCAAGGTTCACTGTGATGATGTGATGGAAATTCCTAAAATGCAAACAAAAATGATAAGAAAACTTTTCAATTTTATCTTTTTCAATGAAAATCTTAACTACTAAGGGGAAAGAGAAATCATTTTTGAGAGCAAACAACAAAGAGAACAAACTAACATGTATATTTCCTAACTTTTTCCTATGCAAAACACACAATTCACTATATGCAAATGCATTTTTTTCTTTTCAGTTCCCTTAATGTAAATGCAAAAAGGAAACTATATGCATCAAATCAACAAAACACAAATGCTTTCTTCTTTGAGAAACGATGAATTTATCAACAATTTCTCTTTTAGGAAAAATGAAGAATGGAACTACAATTTTTCCTATAGGAAATGAAGAATTTAACGACAAATTCCTTTACGGAAAAAAATTTATCTAATGCAAAAATAAAATACTTTGAATTTGATTTGTCAATGATAAAGAAAAACATTTAAAGAGACATCGAACAAACTTACTTTTCAAAGGAGGAAGAATCAGGAAAATTCACCGGTCTCTATGAGGTATCAGACAATTGAAAACACATCAAACAAAAGGATGAGTATGATGGCAATGACAAATTCAAAGGGAATTTGGTTGGCTAAGGGGGAAACAGAGTCTCTGAAGGGAGACAGTGCATTGCAAACCACCCCTGAGTGGGAGATAGTGCTATGAAAAGCATTGTGTCTTGCCCATCTGTGCGTTGGGCACAGCAGAGATTCAAAATTCAAGCTACAGAACACACTTATAATGCAATTATTTGATTCAAAGATCTAATAATTGACAGTAGATGCTACTGGGTGGATAAGCAAAGGCAAAAACACCAAGAATGATAAGGAAATTCCCTACCATATTTAGGCAAGCTATTATAGGTCAATTTTGGCATCATTCCCAATGACCTGGTCAAACTGGACATCATCCCCAGGACCAATGAAATAGGGTCTATCATCCCCTATCATTTCATTTGATACATGCCCTAAGACAAGAACAAACCATTCATGACTTCTATTGCAAGGTTTCCAAGGTTTTAAGTATATTTTATATCACCTATGATCTCACCCACGCAGCCTCTCAAGGGACTAACTGCTTTGCATATGCAGATCCCTCCATTCAAGGGTGATCTGCAAAGCACTTCCAAACATTCAAGGGTGTGTTGGTCAAATGGGAGTGAAATTCTCATTGTTCCAGAATCTCCACATGGCCAGTGCCTTCTAGAAGATTCCATATGTGTCAAAGTTTGAATCCATGTGTCCATCTAATACCTCTGATCTTGGGAACATGTCTTTCCTATTATTAGAAATTCATTGATTCAGAAACTACCTTCAGTTTCCCTATAAATTGAGCACATATCCTAGTGCTAGGGAAGGGAGAAATTTGGTAAAGAAATGTTATTGGATTCTCAATTGAGAGTGATAGGAGTGATATGCTGCTGGTGAGATGTTAATTGTGATGAGGCTAGGATGATGCTGGAGCTGGGGACATCAAATCGATCGCTGGTTGTAACCTCCCCCTTCTATCCATTAATAAATATTGCTGCTCATTTTCCCATATATGTATCTGTTTATGTTCCTAATTTTCATATGATGGATTCTTAATTGATATATATGTTTCATGATTAATCGATTTAAATGATTAAGATAAATAGGCATCTATATATTGAAATATATTTGTTGTTTAGTGTTCATACTTGGAGGGACTAGTCGGGCAATCTAAGTTGGATTGGAAGCTACAACAAAAGCGACAAAAGGAGAATAGGAAGTGCCTGGATCACAAGTAGGTTCCTCTATCTTTTTTCGTGTCTATTTACACCTAGAGAAAGTGTCTGCAATTCTTTGATCGGTTGTTCTAAATGCATAGCACCACATTTAGGGAATGTGTTTTATCCGTGATTCATAATTTCGCATAAAAAATTAGCGTCTCCACTGGGGAATTTCCTTATCATTCCTGGTATTTTTTTTCCTCCGCTTATCCACCTAGTAGCTTCTACTGTCAATTATTATACTTTCGAATCAAAGAATTTCATTAGAAGTGTGTTCTGTAACTTGAATTTTGAATCTTTGTTATCCCCAAAGCATTTTTGGTCAAGGCACAGTGCTTTGCATAGAATTATCTCCCACTGAGGGGTGCTTTGCAACACACTGTCTCTTTTTAGAGACTGAGTTGCCCCCTTAGCCAACCAAATTCCATTTTAATTTTTCATTGCCATCATACTCAGCCTTTTTTTTATGTGCTTTCAATTGTCTGATACCTCATAGAGACCAGTGAATTTTTCTGATTATTCCTCCTTTGAAAAGTAAGTTTGTTCAATTTCAATTTAAGTGTTTTTATTTATCATTGAAAAATCAAATTGAAAGTATTTTATTTCTACATTATATCTATTTGTTTTCGTAAAGGAAAATGCCGTTAAATTCTTTGTTTTCTGTAGGAAAAATTGTAGTTCCATTCTTCGTTTTTCCTAAAAGAGAAATTGTTTTTAAATTCATCATTTCTCAAAGAAGAAAGCATTTGTTTTTTCTTGATTTGATGCATATATCTTCCTTTTTTCATTCACATTAAGGGAACTGAAAATAAAAACCTGCATTTGCATATAGTGAATTTTGTTTTTGCATAAGAACAAGTTAGGAAAGTTGCATATTAGTTTGTACTCTTTGTTGTTTGCTCTCAAAACTGATTTCTCTTTCCCTTAGTAGCTAGGATTTTCATTGAAAAAGCTAAAATTGAAAATTTTTCTTATCATTGTAGTTTGCATTTTAGGAATTTCCATCACATCATCATGGTGAACCTTGAAAGGAAAATTCATAAACAAGATCAACTTAAAATTTACATCAATTTACTTAAAAAAGCATTGGAACCATAACAATAACATTTAGAAGGTCTAGACTAGAGACGTGTTCCGGCGTCGTAAAACATAGGAGTTGTCGTTAATTTTCTGCGATACATTCCGAGTGTGATACCTCACTCCATGTACGTAAGTATATTGTAGCTCGTCCATGTACCTTCGAGTATATCGGGTGGTGTTATAGTACAAAAAGTATAAATGGGTGCTCTCACTGTGCGGTTTTGCATTAGATGGCGCTAATACGGACTTGGGCCTTCACGTACCTTCAGGTATATTTGGGAGGACAAAATTAGGTTTTTATCCATTCATAGTGAACCGAGTCGGCCGCCTTGTATATTTTGATACATCGAACCCAACATTCAAGGAGATTGCTTGCCCGTACTTCTTGGTTCGCAGGAGGTATTCTGCAGTTCACAGTTTCTTAGTAAACCTTTTGCCTAGAATTACCATTTTATTTTGTTTATTTGTTTTTATTCATAAAATAAATCAGTCATCGTGGAAGAATAAAATCCCTTTCCCCGTCATTTGTGTATACTTGCATTGAAACCACCTTTACCACCAGAAGTCACTTCTAGTCAACGAAGGTGACATCGCTCTACTGAAACCAGTACCATCAGTACCTCTGGTAAAGCATCATATTCACATATACCAGAGTCAGCATAAGTTGTTTCTAAAAATATTGGTTTGTATACTGTTGTCGAGACGGAGTCCTCACTGCTACCAGTGGTCACGATCCATCTAATCAGTGAGACCATACCCCCCGAACCCGATGTTGTTCAACTGGAAGTTGATCCAAATCTTGTCTCTTTTTTTCCAAAACATCTACATCCCAAAGTCGAACGACTGGAATTTTTTCCAGTATTGGTTGCTCCGCAATCTATTATAGCCATTGAGTCTCCCATATCGCACAGTCAACCTCCTGAAACATACTTTGGGCCTGACAGTGAAATCCTTCCACCTATTTTAATTTCGATTGAAGAAATAACACAAGACGAAACACCTTTAACTCCAACTCATTTTGGGGCAGAGCATTACCTCTGCGAGTCTTTTCCTCAATCACCTGCCTCTGCTTTTGTTTATTATGTGTCTATTAAATTTCTTGTCGATCCAGTAGGGTATACATTTAGTCAAGTAACCATGCCTGAACCAAAAAAATTGACTAGACCATCTGTTCCAATTGTGACAGCACCTGGTTTCGCTACCCCGTCGATGTTCACAACTTCACCAGAGTCATATTTACATGGTGGCCCTATGGTCCCATCTGGTTATAAATATTTATATGGAATTTTCTCTGGTGCATCTTCAAACCCGTGGACTTCACCAATTTCATCATCTGGTATTCTAACTGGTAAACCTATAGTGAGTATTGAATGGTTTGATCCTTTATATCCATCATCAGGGCAATATCAAGCTGGTCCATTTGGGTATATTCCATCAAGTACAATTTCAAATGGACTCCTTGCATTTGGAGAACAATATTTTTCATCTTATTATACTCCTCATTCTGGGGGCAACCTATGGTCACCCACTTTGACAGTACTCCATCGTTATTTGGTCATCCTAATGTCAAAATGAATGTTTGTCAATGGCAGCCCACTCTGCCTATCCAACCACAAATAATTGTACACTCGTATCAACCGGTTCAATCTGTTGCACCCACATCAACTCCAGTTGTTAATACATATTTACCTCTGTTACAGACTCAAACTGTTGTACCTCAACCGTCTCTTACAGGTCCTTCAACTCAATACTATCAAGTATTTGGCCCTAAGACTCTAGCTCCTTTGGCTAGTTTACAACAACCACCTGTATCCGGAATAATTTATTCACAAGCTGGATTATCATATTATGGGATGTCGCATCCAAAACTAGGTTATACCTATCCTCAACCGACTCCAATTTATCCTGATTTGGGTTATAACATTTGTGGACAGACCCTTTGGCATCCGCAAGCGCAAATGCCACAACCTTCATTTCAAAAAGTATCATACCCAGGTTTTGGTCAACAGAATCCTCAAGCATTTGCTTATCAAAACAAACCCTATATGGGTTACCAACAACAGATTCCTTATGTTGGTGCTCAAAGGCCTGTTGCCCAAGCACTTCCATCATACCCTGGCTATGCTCAACCCGACCTCAATCGACAGTTCCCTTTGTTTCAACTTTAGAGTTACCAGATTTAAACCGACTCACCAATGATCCAATCAATTATGCTCCTTGGTGGCCAGTGATACCTCAAAAATTACCCTTGAATATTCCTAAGTTCAATGGAAACCCTGGGGAAGACCCATCGACTCATGTTATGACTTATCATTTGTGGTGTTCATCTAACTCCCTGAATGATGACTCTATTCAACTATGTCTTTTCCAGCATATGCTCACTGGTCTGGCCGCAAAATGGTAGATTGAGTTACGTAGAGCTTCTTTAAATAATTTCACTGCCCTAGCTACTGTGTTTTTTACTCACTTCCAGTTAGCCATACGATATGAAACTAGAACGGAACTCTTGAATAATTTTAAACAAACTAATGATACTCACATTTCTGATCATATTCATGAGTGGCATCGTCGTCGTATAATGGTTAAGACATTTTTTCCTAATCAGCTCCTTGTTGAGTGGTTCATTAAGTCCATGTTACCATCTATAAACTGAGGATGTGGCTAAGGGTGGTATCGCCACTAAAGAGCAAGTCATTGCTCATGCCCAATATTTAGACTTGATTTATACTCAGTCTAACACGCTCTATGAGAAAATTCCCAACACGCCACGATCTAATTTTACTGTTCCTCATCCATCAAAGGACTCTCATGCCAGAGACGGTATGATCAGTACTGCAAGCACACATCACACAAATACATCTGATCCTGTACTTTCTTGTGAAATCCATGTCGTGTCATCTAACAAGGGAAAAGGTGACAAGCAACTCAGAAGTAAGAAAAAAGGGAAATCAAAGAAAAATCAAACTTCTACCCCCCAGGAAATACCATCTGATCAATCGTCTGGAAATCGAAAACCTCGTTACCCTTGCATAATCTGTAATGAGGAACACTTTGTTCGGGATTTTCCTCACTGCGATGAAGTCTCAAAAATGGTTAAGACCTCACATGCATCAACTATGTTGACAGATCTGTTTCTAAATCCAGACACAAATTTGGTTGCTACGGATCCAGCTTCTAGTTCCCAAGTGCTTATGCTATCTATCACGAAACCATCGACATATGTTTTTGTGTCTACGCGAAATAAATATTACAGTAGTCAGGCTACTGATCAACCTACCACCTCGACCACGAATCCATCTATGGAATCGATACTGCCATCTACTATTCCTGAATTGAAAATCAAGCCATCGAAGGGTTTCGTTCATAAATAGACATTTAATCCTCGAGCGAGAGCTACTCAAAATTATAATATAGTTGAAGATTTGGCTCAATCCCCTTCAGCTATGTCTGCTCTTGAGGTATTAAAAAAATTTCCCTCCCAAAAACAGGCGTTATTGTCGGCTATTTGTGGAATTGATTCGACTGATTATAATCTTTTCATCTTTAATCATACGGCTAAAGATATTGTTCAATAGAGCCTGGCATTCTCCATCCAAGTAAATGTTCTCAATCACGACTGTTTTCATCGTACTATTATTAATGAGGGAGCATCTACATGCATTATGTCGCTAAATTTTTGGAAGTCACTTGGCTCAACGCACCTATCTCAATCATCAACGATGTTGAAGGCTTTCGACAGATGTACATATAAGCCTTGCGGTATATCAATAACCTACATGTAGAACTAGCGGCCAAAACAGTGAATGTTGATGTCGAGGTTGTTGACAGACTCCTTGACTACAATATTCTACTTGGAAGTCCATGGGTATATGTTATGACTGCGATTGTTTCTACATATTTTAGAATGATCACCTTTCCACATAAAGGTGTTATCACAGTCATCAATCAACTATCCTTCTTTGCCTCCAATTCCCAGGTAACTGGAAGCATTCCATTAGTTCACGCACCCCAAATTGCACTTCAAAACATTGGTGTAGGACTCTTAAAGGATTCCACTCTCATGGGAACCTTCGCATTACTGTTGCCTGTGACATCGGTATAAATTGCAAACATAGAGACCTACTACATGATATCTTCCAGTCCATCTGGCTTAAGGAAGATTACGAGTGATTATGAAGTTGTTACATTGGATGAATTTTCCCTCGCCGCTCAGCCTCACTGAAAGGAAGATAGCAATCAATCTATCTTGCTTGCCATGAATCCGAAATCATTCCTCCGCAGTTTGGGTTAATCGTTCATTAGATTTCTTTGGGTAGTTATACAAGATCCTTTTTCCTCAACTTTCGTACGATGAGAATACTCTGAAACCATGATTTTAGAAGGAGAACCATGGGAAGATTATCATCATCGTTCCTATCTTCCCGATTATGAAGAAGATAATCTTAATGAACTATATCACCCATCAATCAAAATTTATCAATTATTTTCCTATTAATGCAATCGATATCTCCAAGCACTTTGTCAAATATTGAAGAAACCATTTGTATTGATATTTCTGCACCCAAACTCGGCATTGTAGAAAACATTCATGTCATATACGTTGTTTTCATTCTAATCCCTAAACGTATCGTCTTTCTGTGAATTTCGTGATGTATTTGCTTAGTCTTATGAGGAAATGTCAGGCATAGACACTAGTATCATTGAACACACTATTAATATGTACCCTGATGTCAAGCCGGTACGTCAACGCCTTTGTTCTTTTCATCCGAAGAAGGTCGTTTTCATTAAAGTAAAAGTTAAAAAACTTTTGCGTGCTGGTTTCATTTACCCTGTTCCGCTAACTGAGTCGGTTTCCAACATAGTTCCTATTATGAAAAAACAAGGAACCATCAGAGTGTGTGTCGATTATTGGGATGTCAATCTTGCTTGTCCAAAATACAACTATCCTACTCCCTTTATCGACCATATTATTGACGATTGTGCTGGATGCTAAATTTTTTCGTTCATGGATGGATTTTTCGGTTACAATCAAATAAATATCCGCCCAGATGACCAACATAAGATAGCATTCATCTGTCCCTGGGGCACATTTTCATATAGGAAACTTCCATTTGGTTTAAAGAACATTGGGGAAACTTTTCAGAGACCAATGGATTATGCTTTCAATGACATCAAGCACATTTTTCAACCATATCTTGATGATTTACCAACGCATTCACAAAATCGGACTGATCACCCAATGCATTTAAGAGCTATATTTTTACGATGCTGACACTACAAAATACGCCTCAATCCACATAAATGTGTGTTTTGTTTTGGTTTTGGTTGTTTTCTAGAATTCATCCTCTCAAAAGAAGGAATTTGAATAGACCGATTGAAGGTCCGGGCCATTCTTGATTTTCCCGTGCCATCAAATTTGCTTCAGTTACAGAAACTTCAAGGAAAGACTAACTTCCTAAGGAGGCTCCATTAGGGAAATTTTGAAGTCTAAAATGAGCCTCCTAAGGAAATAATAAAATAATAGCTAAACCAATAAAATAATATTTATGAATTTGAATTTTACTTTTTGCACCGCAATCCATGTGACCATGGTTAAATTCAATTGAAAAAATGTACCAAAATAAAATTAATAAAAAAATTGTATTGATGTGACTATAAATAAGAATGAGCTTTTCAAGAAAATATCATTATCATTGAACAACTAATACATTTGTCCTTTATACTTAAATAACTTAAAATAAATTATATATATATATATTCATAAATTGTTAATTGTATAATATACTATTAATTAAAATTTATATTATTTAAATTATATAATAACAGGTAATTAATATACCATATAAAAACAAAATAAAATAATATAATAAATGTAATATATTATTTTATGTATTTTTTTTTTATATTACATATGATTTGATTTGATTTATAGCATAAGAAAACATAATATATAATATAAAAAGGAATATAATATATATTCTATAACATTTAGATTATTTTTCATAATATTATAATAATATATAATATTAATATAATCATAATGAAATTAATTTAGTTGTATTTAAAATTAAGGAAAAAAAGTATTGAGATAGATTTAATTTATATTTATAAGTATAATATAAGATTTATATACATTGAAAATTTAGAATTTTTTTGCTCCAAACTATGTTAACCTAATATATTCTTTTTTAACATACGAAACTAATGTACATTTTTCATCATACAAAACTAATGTACATTTTTTCATCATACAAAACTAGTATACTTTTATTCTTTAATTTTAATATGTTTCTATTATTATAAATATTATAATAATATTATTCATAGATTTGATTTATCATAAAATTACAATGTTACATTTTTATTTATCTTGATTTCATATGTATAGATATTAAATTATTATTAATTTAAAATTATAATATTAAATAATTTGGATGAATAGCCTTTAAAATAGATATATAGAAATGTTACAACATAATATTTATTGAAAAATGTGTACAAACATGAAGATTATGTAAGGATATGCATTGTTTCTTTCCAAAAATATGAAATGACAATAAAAATATTTTATTCAAAAAGTGTGAAATGACATTTATTATTAGTACTTTACTTTATAACTTTAAAAGTACTTATAGCACTACCATATTTAACCATGATTTTTTATATACCATTGAGAATGTAACAAGTAAGTACCTTTAACTCAAGCAATGCCACCTCAACCATTTGGGATGATGTCATCCCCTAAACTGTGATTGGTTCTCATAAAGTGAATTTTGATTGTACATTTTCCTTAGGAGGCCCATTTTAGACCTCAAAATTTCTCTAATGCATACCCAACTACACTGAAATGGCTAAAGGATTTACTCGGCTCTTGAAAAATGGGATTCCCTTCCATTGGGACCAAGTTACACATTCTTCTTTTGATGCTGTCAAGGATACTCTTGTCAAGGCAATCGATTTGATGTCACCAGCTCCAACATCATCCCAGCCTCATCACAATAAACATCTCACCAACAGCATATCACTCTTATCACACACTCAATTGAGAATCCAACAGCATTTCTTTACAAAATTTCTTCCTTCCCTAGCACTAGGATCTGTGCTCAATTTATAGGGCAACTGATGGTAGTTTCTCAATCAATGATTTTCTAATAATAGACAAGATAACTCAAAATATTTCGTAGCAGTGTTATATGACACATGGATTCGAATGACACATATGGACTCTTCTAAGGCACTGCCATGACATTTCCTAACAATGAGAATTTCGCTCCCATTTGACCAACGCTGCTTGAACAAGAAGTGCTTTACTTTTGCCGTTGAATGAAGTGAGCTACATATGTGAAGTAGTTAGTCCCTTGAGAGGCGGAGACTGCATGATATACGATACTTCAAACCTGAAACTCATACTTGTGTTAACGGACAAATCAATTCCTATACAAGATTGATCTCCCTAGTACCAAAAAGTAATCTAGCAACAAACAACCAAATAAACCTATCTTTCTCTAAACATATGCGATTTAAAAAAGAATAATATAAAGGTGTAAAGAACTTACCATAGATCCAATGCTTGTTTGAAGTTGTTGTCCCTCGTGCACTTGAAGGAGTTATCTTCGCAAACTTGCAGTCACAAACAAGCAAACATTAAATAGCACTTGTATAGTAAACATCATAAATCATGCTTATCATGGTGATCAAGCAACGATAGAACAAATAGTTAATTAACAACACTATTGAAAAAATAAAAAATAATTCATTTTATTAACTTTGGAATGAAGGAAAACCTTACAACCTTAGCCTTGATGTTGAACAATTTTCCTGGGTCCGAGCAGAATCACTTCCTAAAGCTCTGTACCTCCAACCGAGATAGATAGAGTTATGTGATCTTTCCTCAAAAAATCTCAGTTAAATGAGTCTAAATCCTAACAGCACTTTACCTCAAAAAATTCTAAAGCTTGAACTCCCCTTGAGGCTACCCAATGCCTCTTTTTATAGTGCAAAAGAGGAGGTTTCAGTTCCAACTATGAAGGGATAGAATCCTCCTTCAAAGGGATAAGCTCCTCACATCAAGGGGTTAGCTCCTTAAGGCAAGGGATACATGAACCTCAAAAGAGCGGTTCTGCCACCGCAAGATTCCTTCCAGAGGCTTGTAGAAATTACTGAAAGTGAGATTTTTGAGTTTACTTGCACCTTTTAAATATTTTATAGGGGTCTGCACCCTTAACACAGAGAAAGTACGTTCAGGTACATAGGAGTCATGAACATTAGGTGCGGGACCGCAGGTAAGACAAAGAGAAAGTGCGATACCAGAGTTTTAGAGACTTTTGAGAGCTTTTCTCTTATTTTTAAGGCTTGACATGAGGAACTGATGTGTTATACTTGCAAAGGAGGAAGTATGAGTGATGATGAGCTCATACAAATAGCAGAATGTCAAGATGACAATTTTCAGTGCAACAGATTGCCCCCTAAAGTGCAAAGTCTGGAATAGATGAAGATGAAGTCTGTCATATATGAAGAGTGAAGTACTTTATCATTTCAAGGATCATCCTGTGGACACCCCAGTCGAAACCTGTAAAAAAATTCAATGAAAAATATATATATGTAGATATATCATCACTGAGGTAGGCATTCCCATACTCAGATCAAAACTAACTTCGAAAACTGATTTAAATTGTTTTGATATAGGAATGATTTTCAATACATCAACAGTATAGACATGTGTAGAAACAGTATGGATGCAGCCATATGTTTATGAATATTCCACTGTATAAATTAATAACAAAATTCCTCACAGCCTGGATGGTAGAAACTAGATCCAGGGTCTTGACTTCCATTTCTCGAACCAGTACGATTCTATCCATGTGAATAAATGTGTCAAAGTCGAACATGGTAGAAACCACTTGATTACCAGTCAATAATGTAGACTATTAAAAAGTGTGATAGTAACCACCAGTAATGTCAATGGACCTCAAAGTACTCAGTACAATCCATGAAATGTGAATGAATGAGCTGAAGTCGAACATGTCACGGAATCATTCGATCGAAGGTCAATGATGCAACCTGTCGTCGAAGGCGAGAAACCTGCCATTGAGGCATGCATATTTCAAGGTACTGACAATTTCTAGATCAATTTCCTAGATAATGAGTTGTCGACTATAGGAAGTGATCCGCCGTAGGCAAGCCCACAACACGAAATCATAGATCAAGTTTTGAAGAAATATATTGGAAAGGACTGACTCAGGGATAGTCAAAATGGATGACAGATATTTTGCAGATGAATGGTTTGTTTGAACTGTCCTCTTGAACACATAACGACACTGCAGATGGCTTGGTGACAATTGACCCAAAGCTAATACCCAGAAACTAGTTGAAGACTTTCAATATGGTTTGATTAACTGTTAGGCAAAGGATTTTCCCAACCCAGGTGAACAAAAAGTGTCGTGTTCAAGAGTGGTTAACAGTTTTTTGAATAATCAAAATACAACAAACAAGTTCATTTTTCTCTCTTTTCCCCTACCATTTCTGGCAAGTACCTCTTTATTTTTGACAAGCTTGAGGAGGATAACATTTGCTTTTTTATAAGCTCATCCTTCAGATGAGTCCAACTTAGTTTAAGATTCGAACCCTAAGAAGGAGTGGTTCGTTCCTGTTTAAAATTGAACAAGTCCTTTACTGTTAAATTTTAACGAGTCCAGTATAGGACAAACTCGGTGTTTTTCAATTTTAGGGAGTCAGAAGAAAAAAATTAACAAAATTCCATGGATGTACTTTTTCGTAAATTTAGTCTCTCAAGCCCAAAAAAAGATAAAATAATGCGGGAGAGAACTCTATTGACCATAATTAGTCAACATATACATTTTTCGTAAATAGTCCATTTCAATCCGTAAAAGGGGTAAACGTATACTGAAGGGACAAGCATTCATTTACTTTAACAAGTTCGAATAGTCAAGTACTTGGCAATCTTTTCATTTTTAAAGAGTCTGAAAAAGGGCTTAAAAGAGAACTCAATATTTCGCTTTTTCGTAAGTTTTAACAAGTTCGAAAAAAGGGATAAAAATGTACTCATGGTTTTCTCTTTTTCATAAGTTTTAACTAGTTCGAAAAAGGGATAAAAATTTACTCCTATGGTCGACTTTCAATTTAATTTACGAGCAGGAAAAGACGGAAATAACTTGGCATTTTCATATGTTTTACGAGAATGAAAGATAGCAAAATAATCTCGGGATTTTCATGAGTTTAACGAGTCTTGAAAATAACTGAAATTGACTCAAGATAGGTTTCATTTTTAGAAAAGCTTGAAACAGAGAAAAACTATGCTTCATAGTGGTTTCATTTTTACACAAGCTTGAAATAGAGAGAAAACTATGCTTGGTGCCCCCTAAGCGTAACTTCTAGAGCGAATGCCCCCCCAGCTTCATTTCATTTAACTAAGTACACTGCTGGTAATTAATAGCTGGATGGAATGAAGATTCATTTACGAGATCATATGAAAGACCCAACCTAAAACTGTAAGAAAATTATGCAAAAAACTTAAATAACTAACCTAAATATATGACTTAACATTTACGAGATCTAGTCAAAGACTTGACTCAATTAGGGGAGGATTTGTTTCATTTTTTAACGAGCTTGACACAGGAAAAGAACTATGCTCATGGCAACGTGTTTCATTTTTTAACGAGGTTGACACAGTAAAAGGAACTTTCCTCTTGATACACTGATTCATTTTTAATGAGGTTAACAGAGTAAAAGGAACTTTCCTCATACCTGATTCATTTTTTTACGAGGTTGACTCAGTAACAGGAACTTTCCTCTTGATACACTGATTCATTTTTAATGAGGTTGACACAGTAAAAGGAACTTTCCTCGTACCTGATTCATTTTTTTACGAGGTTGACTCAGTAACAGGAACCATCCTCAGAAACCAATTATTTCTAGTCTATTAATCTACTCTCTACAATCTACCTACTGATTCATTTTTTAATGAGGTTGAAACAGGAAAAGAACTGTCCTCATACCTAATTCATTTTTTAACGAGGTTGACACAGGAAAAGAACTTTCCTCTTGGAAGCTTGTTTCATTTTTTTAATGAGCTTGACACAAGAAAAGGAACTATGCTCTCGACTAACTGATTCATTTTTTAATGAGGTTGACACAGTAAAAGGAACTATCCTCACACTCATTGATTCATTTTTTAACGAGGTTGACACAGTAAAAGGACTATCCTCGGAAACTTGATCATGGCTTCCAATTGGAAGAAATACATGTCAATGGACACACCTTGATCACGGCTTCTAAGAGGTCTTCATCAGAAGGAAGAATAGGTCTCTGGAAGGAACACATGTCAAGGGACTCAAAAGGGATAAGAACATCACGTTCAAATAATCCCATAGATTTTTCCATGTCAATTACCGGATCTAAGTCAAAGGAAGACGAGAAAACAGTGAGAGGCTCACTTACATCGGTAATTGAAAACATGGGACTAGTTGCCACATAATTAACTCATGGCGGGGTAGATACCACTTTAGAATTAGGAACATTTAGGGATGTCATATTATTGGTAGTCGAAACAAGACTAGGGAACGAAGCTGGTCTATAGTCACAATATTTCCATTGTGAGGGAAAGACATCACGCGAAAGAGTGTCGATACTACAGCTTTCATTGCATAGACATAGTCTCGCCCAAGGAGTAAATTGAAATCCAAGGGGCCTCGAACTACCATAAGATCAATACAGACAGTTTTACCTTCCAAAATAATAGAAAACTTAGGAAGGATCCCTAAAGGTTCACTAATGGTTTTGTTAAAAGCTTTGAGATTCTGTGTAATAGGCACAAGTTGAGGGGAACCCAAAGCTTTCCAAGCAGTTGAGGATAAAATACTACCAGAAGCACCTTCATCTACCTGTGTGCGGTGTATGTCCCTACCACCAAAATTCACAATGATTTGGAAAGGGATGGAGGAAGGAAGATGAGGTTCTGTCAGTCTATTCCAATCAAAGGAAAAGACCTCAGTACTTGGAGGGGGTTCTGTAGAAACAGGTGAAATTCCCCCTAGCATAGAAGAATCTGATGTAACAAGAAGAACCTGAGCGATATGAAGTTCACTCTCTACAGGGAGAATGGGATCGACCAAATGTGAAATCGAATCGACCACTTGATCAACTAATGGATCATCAACCTGAGTGATATGAGTTTCACTCTCCAATGGAAGAGTGGGATTGACTGTACTTGAAATTAGATCAATCACTCCGTCATTTGATGGTAGTTTGGGAGAAAGTTTACAGTAACCAGTTGGAAATTCTTGCTGTGGAATAGTAAGGTTTTCCAATAATTTTGAGGCTTCATCCATGTAAGGGAAAATGTGAGTTTGATGACTCCCTTTGCATAACTTACAAGGAAACCTAACTTTACCCTTTTTCCCAGGAACCTGACTATCACTGGTTGATGGATCAACGGAAAGTTGATGAGATTTTTCTGACCATACTTCCAAGACCTTTGGAATACCGGGAAAATTGATAAGGAAGTGGTCACCCTTACAAAGCCTGCAAGGGTATTTTGGTTTACGATGCATGTTGGATGTTTCCTCAACACTAATAACATTTATAGCCATGGTTGGTTGGTTGACTTCTTCCTTATCTTGCTTCTTATTCTCCTTCTTCTTCCCTTTCTTCTTCTTCTTAGCCACCTAGTTACTAGCGTCAAGGCTTTTACCAAGCGAAGAGGAAGAAATATTAGGCGAAGAAGGTAAAGGGTCAACAGAAGGTTGGTGATGTTGAGATGGTGAACTCTGTTGAGGTGAAGCATCCGGTTGAGGTGGAACAATTGGAGTATTCAGGGCCAATGAAGTTGAAAATAACCATATCGGTAAACCTATTGTAAATCCAGGTAATGAAAAAGTAGCCATATAAGGAGTACCAACATTTCCAAAGCAAGGAAAATTACAAGGATTCTTGTTAAGAGGGGTTCCTTGGTTGGTAAATTCTGGAACAGTTGCCATTATATTCAACTTCAGTGAATTTTATTAACAATTTAAAACTAAAATTAACAATTCACAATTCACACCTAACAATTAAAAATCACAATTCACACCTATGGTCTCTAAAAGTAAAAACAAGCAAATTAACACGCGCTATCAAATCTAGGAGTCAAACCACACACAAACAGTAGATTCCCACACTAAAAACACTAGTTGGTGATGAAATCCAACATCGTAGAATTTTAATGCAGAAATGCCAGTTGGAATAGTTACCCCGACGACCTGCTTAATGAAACAGACTGGCACAATTTTCTTCACAAAACCATCCCGAGTAAAGAGAACCCCCCAGAGAGTCCAAGTGAGTATAGTCGACGTCTGCTCCAGGTACAGTGAGATCTTTCCTTCACCGTCACCTTAGGAAATAATCTTAAGTTTATGGACACTAAGGTTACCAATGGCAAAAAATACAACTGGGGGAACAGTCTACGATCCGATTCTACGCGCAAGGGCAGAGTAACAAAGCTCAATCCCCTTGAAGGCTCTTCGACATGGTCAATCCGAGGTTTACCAACAAGTGACCCCAGGCTCCTTGAAAATGGTTAATCCTAGGTTTATTGTTCGTAATGCGCGCAGATCTTCTATCTTCCCCGATGAAACATAATTGATTGTCTCAAAGGTTTGGACATGATCTCGTGATTAACTTCTTTAAGAGAAGCTTCCCAGAATGTACCAGTTACAAGTGGATTTATTTCCTACCGCAAGATTTATCTACTTGTTTGTTTTAGTTGCTTTGGAAATTTAACTACAACCTATTCCAAAGCACTAATCCTAAGCTAGATTGGTGGAAAGAGCCCTAAAAATGTAAAAATTACTAGATGAATTTTAATTAAGCGTTGTGTTATTTAGGTTGTTATTACTCAAAAGGGTAAATGGATATGAAACCAATGGTGCTATGACCCGACCCAAAACTGAATGTAATCGAATATGATAATTTAATCTTTTCAATTCGATGAATCCTAACTAAAGTAAGGAGAGAGTTTCCATTCACTTCCAACAATGCAAAAAATTGATCACTAAGAGAAAATATAACAAATTCTCTAATGCACTAATTTCATCAATAAAAACTAATGCTAATCAATTCCATTTTTTTATTTTTTTGTTTTTAAAACAAGCATAAAAACATGTAAATTCAAATTAAAGAGAACTAATCTAAATCTACAATTGATTTTTCAGAATGTAAACTATGCAGTTGTAATCTATGCACAATTCACTCATATTCTGAAAATGAGAATTCTAATTATGCAAATGTGATCTATGCAAGAGAATTCTCAAACACAAGATGATTCTAATGTAATCTAAGAACCAATCAAGTGCAAGTAAAGAAAATTGGGTGAGAGTTCCAAAGATCAAAAAATAAAAACACTGCGATTAACACTCATACACAATTTAGCCCCCCCGGCGAATGAGGGGGAAATTTTTTTGCAAAAACAAAAGCAAAAAGATGAAAAATTGTGAAAAGACTAAGAAAAACCTCCAAGTAATGAACAAAGGAAATCAAATTAAGAATTTCTCAAAAAAGAGACTCAAAACACCCAATTAACTTAACGGAGATTGATGAGATGAAAAATTGCTGAAAGAAACTCATAAACAAGGCTTTTTGACAAAAAAATACAGATCTGGGTAGATGCTAAGAATCCTAAATTAAATCTAAATTCAAACTGGAAGGAGAAATCTTAAGTTTTTCAAAAATTTGACAGGGTCCGCAAGCTCTAGAGAAAACAGGTGCGGCCTCGCACTGGTTACTCAAGGAAAGTGCGGAGATGCCCGCACTGTGTGTGAAGACAAAGTGCGGTCCCCTGAAAATTTCAAGAAAAAAAAAAAGTTCTTAAAACTTTTGAAAGAAAATTAAAACTAAGCTACTCAGGCGAGTATACATCAATAAAAAACCAGAAAAAATCAATTTCTCAAGTCAAAACAAAGGAAAACCAAAAATCAAGAATATTTCCCCAGTGGATTTGCCAATTTGTTGACCGGATAAACCAACCTTGTGGACAAGATCGATCTCCCTAGTACCAAAAGGTAATCTAGCAACAAACAACCAAATAAACCTATCTTTCTATAGAAATATGTGATTTACAAAAGAATACTATAAAGGTGTTAAGGTCTTACCGTAGATCCAATGCTTGTTCGAAGTTGTTGTCCCTCGGTCACTTGAAGGAATTATCTTTATAAACCTGTAGTCACAAACAAGCAAACATTAAATAGCACCTGTATAGTAAATATTATAAATCATGCCTATCATGGTGATCAAGGAATCCATGAAATAAACAGTTAATTAACAGCTTATTGAGAAAAATGAATTCATTTGTATTAACTTTGAATGAAGGAAAACCTTACAACCTTAGCCTTGATGTTGAATAGGCCTTCCCAGGGTCCGAAGTAGGAATCTCCTCTACTCTGAAAAGCCTTGCACTCTTCCAACCGAGATAGATAGAGGTATGTGATCTTTCCTCACAAAATCTCAGTTAAATGAGTCTGAATCCCAACAGCACTTTACCTCAAACAATTATAAAGCTTGAACTCCCCTTGAGGCTACCCAATGACTCTTTTTATAGTGCAAAAGAGGAGGTTTTAGCTCCAACTATGAAGGGATAGAATCCTCCTTCAAAGGGTTAAGCTCCTCACATCAAGGGGTTAGATCCTTAAGGCAAGGGATACATGAACCTCAAAAGAGCGGTTCTTCCACAGCAATATTCCTTACATAGGCTTGTAGAAATTACTGAAAGTGAGATTTTTTAGTTTACTTGCGCCTTTTAAATCTTTTACAGGGGTCCGCACCCTTAACATAGAGAAAGTACGTTCAGGTACGCAGGATTCATGAACATTAGGTGCGGGACCGCAGGTAAGACAAAGAGAAAGTGTGATACCAGAGTTTTAGAGACTTTTGAGAGATTTTCTCTTATTTTTAAGGCTTGACATGAGGAAATGATGTGTTAGACTTGCAAAGGAGGAAGTATGAGTGATGATGAGCTCATACAGATAGTAGAATGTCAAGATGACAATTTTCAGTGCAACAAATGGAAGACATGGATGGTTTGTTATTGTCTTAGGGCATGTAGCAACTGAAATGATAGGGGATGATAGACCCTATTTCATTGGTCCTGGGGATGTGTCCTATTTGAATAGGTCATTGGGAATGATGCCCAAATTGACCTATAACAGATGCCCCCTAAAGCATGAATTCATAATAATAACAATATTTTTTAAATGAGATGCTTTACGATGTGATGGGATGTACCTGAAGCGAAGTGGTGACCCACTCTTACAATACATTACATCATGATATATCCTCTTGATCATGAATTTTTGAGGGAAGGCATTCCCATGCTCAGCACATAAACTATCTAATAACATGTACATAGTGCAGAAAGTCGTCTACATTGGAATGTTGCCCAATACAAACATGCCTACAGATATAGGCCCATGTTCAGATGACGATATGTATGTAAGGTCACCATACATATGATGTGTACAACAATCCTGAAATTGTTGGTTTCATAGACCAGAACCTTATCCACTGGGCCACGAAGTCGCCAATTTGTTATGTGGAATTATGAATTACGGATAAAACACATTCCCTAAATGTGGTGCTATGCATTTAGAACAACAGATCAAAGACTTTGCAGACACTTTCTCTAAGAGTAAATAGACACACATAAATATAGAGGAACTTACTTGTTATCTAAGCGCTTCCTATTCTCTTTCTGTTGCTCTTGTTGTAACTTCCAATCCAACTTAGATCGCCATACTAGTTCCTGCAAGTATAAACACTAAACAAAAAAGATATTGCAATATACAAATGCTTATTTATCTTAATCAGTTAAATCGATTAAACATGAAACATATATATTAGTTAAGAATCCATTATATGAAAACTAGAAACATAAACAGATACATATATGGGAAAATGAGCAGCAATCTTTATTAATGGATAAAACCAGCGATCTATTTGATGTCACTAGCTCCAGCATCATCCTAGCCTCATCACAATAAACATCTCACCAGCAGCATATCACTCCTATCACTCTTAATTGAGAATCCAATAGCATTTCTTTACCAAATTTCTCCCTTCCCTAGCACTAGGATATGTGCTCAATTTATAGGGAAACTGAAGGTAGATTCTCAATAAATAACTTTCTAATAATAGGCAAGACATTTTCCCAACCTTAGAGGTGTTATATGCACACATGGATTCAAAGTTTGACACATATGGACTCTTCTAGAAGGCATTGGCCATGTGGAGATTCCAGAACAATGATAATTTCCCTCCCATTTGACCTACGCACTCTTGAATGTCGGGAAGTGCTTTACAGAGCACCCTTGAATGGAGGGATCTACATATGCAAAAGTAGTTAGTCCCTCCAAAGGCTGTTTTGGTGAGCTCATAGGTGATATAACATATACTTCAAACCTTGGAAACCTTGCAAGGGAAGTCATGAATGGTTTGTTCTTGTCTTAGGGCATGTAGCAACTGAAATGATAGGGTATGATAGACCCTATTTCATTGGTCCTAGGGATGATTTCCAGTTTGACTAGGTCATTGGTAATTATGCTCAAATTGACCTATAACAAAGATGATGAGGTCAACCATGGGAAGGGATTCACCATTTTTGGGGTAAAGAGGTAAAAAGTTTAAAAACTAATAAAATAATAAAACTAATTTTTTGGACTTATCTCCCTAAGGTTTTACTCAAATTTTGAGTGGGAGTAGTCATTGTATGCAAAATTTAATTTATCATTCAAATATTACCCATGTTGCATACTTTCGATGGACCTTGCTAAACGAAAACTGAGAAATACAAGAAAAAAAGTGACTGCAATCACGTTTTTCATGTATTTTCATTTTTCATGTAGTAGGGTCCATCAAAATTATGCAACATGGGTACTCCTTGGATGAGGAACCAAATTTTTCATCCAGTGAGTGTTCCCACTCAAAATTTGAGTAAACCCATAGGGAGATAAGTTGAAAAACTAGTTTTTTTCTCTTTTCCCTCTAAAATTTGATGGTGTAATCTAATCTTATTTTATTATTTCCACTATTATTTTATAATTTCCTTTGAAGACCCATTTTAGGCCTTAAAATTCCCCTAATGTTTCCAATTGTTACTTTACCAATTAAGATCACTTAGATAAACACAGAATGAACCATAAGAACAAATATTTTTATTAATAATAAAAAATGAGGACTTCAATCCTCTTCTTTCCAATAAATCAAGTACAATAATAATTAAGGCTCCAGCCCTAGATGAAGACACCAATATCCAACCGGTATTTTTCCAAACACCGACTTGGACTTCACGAGGCTCCAACCCTATCTTCCCAAGTCTCCAACATTGTATTTATTTGGCACCAACCTCTAGGGCTCCAACCATCTCACTAGTACAAGCTCTAACTTGGTCTTCTTGAGGACTCCTATCCTCTAGGGATCCAACCCATGGCTTCAATTCTTCAATATGGATTCAATGATTCTTCAAGGCTCCCAATATCATCTACAACCATCCCTGGTAATATCTTCATGTTCATCTTCAACAATTCCCTCAATATATCTTCAAATCACTTACCTTATCAATGACAACTGTGTATTCTCAGAAAGTGTCACCACTATTCTTCATGTGACCCAAAAAATTTCTCCAAGGTCACATCAATATGACTTAAACAATGCATCGTAGTCTTCAATAATGTCTCCAAGATCAACTTCTATAGTTGTCTTTAGATGTCTTCAATAATCCCTCAAGATGTCAATCAATAGGTTGCCCCAAGAATTCTCCAAGGTGTTCAAATGTTCTTCAAATGCTTCACAATGTGCTCTATGATGATAGTCCAAGGTATTCTCAAGAATATCCCCAAAATAATTCCAAAAAATACTTTAGAATGCTCCAAATAACCCTTCAAAATCAGCTCCAAGAGCAAGGATGTATGCTCTAAGACTGCTCTAGAAGGTTCTTCAAAAACAAGTCTTCAAGGACACTTCACAAGTGATCCATGTGTCTTCAAAAATGATCTTCAAAGTCTAAGATTCCAAGGTATAAATGCCATCAATTATGAGCCTCTCCAATGTCCACTATTCTCAGCCTCTGCAATTATAATCCCTTTTCCACAGGTCCGAGCTAGTGACTCTGAGCTTCATATCTCCACATATTTGTCTCCACAGGTACAATTTCGAGCTCTCAAAAGGTAACTAACTAAGCTCCTTAGATAATAGGTTCGGATAATGGTGCAAGTTCAAGCTTGGAGGAGCCTTCAATAAGGACTGTAATCTGAGCTTAAGGAAAATATGATTGACCTTCGAGATTATGTCTGTACCTATCACAGTTCTAAGTTTTCCATTGTGATTCTACATTGAGCTACAGTAGGTCTAGATCACCAAAATTTTGCTTCCACCATTCAAGCTCCACAAAACGAGGTATCACTGCAATCCGACTTCACAATAGTGTAACAAGTCTGAAGTCACTGTTGAGGACTGTAGCTTAACGATCCCTTTTCTTCAAATATATTAAAACACCCTAAAACAAATGTTCGAGCCTCCTTATTAGGTCATCAAATGAGTGATTGTACCGAGATACAATATTTCCACAGATCCAAGTTACTGAGGCTGTAATCCGAGCTTGAAAGGAGGTCACTAACAACACTTCTTCCACATAATATAGTTTGAGCCACACAAGACTGTCCTTGTCACAGGTTAATGATTAATTCTTTCCCTTGACATGCCACTACAATTTCTTCACAAGACCGATGTGTAATTCCTTCACAAAATGATTGTTTACTAGTCTATCACAATCCGTTGTTCACACACATATCTGAGCTTTTGTAGGTGATAGTCCATAAAGCCTTCAATATAATTTTCCCAAAACATATATTTCAAAGTCCTCCTCGGCCTCCTTGTGTGTTCATGCCTTCTCTCTGAATTCTTGTGATCTTCACCGAATTTTTTATGCTAAGAATGACGAGTTTAACTTGTATGTATACTATTTTTTTACCATTAATGAATAGCCATGTATATTTGGAGGAACCATCCCGCCTTACTGAGCATATTCAAGTCGGTTGGCCAAAAATTATGAATTTTCTATCTTATAAATTCAATTTCTCTCAGCCTCTGAGGACTTAGAGGGTGTTTAATAGCTCGTTGGAAAGAGAAAAATATCCTCTACAAGTTGGTGTCAATTTCATCCTTCAATGAGGTTATTTTCCATCAAGAAAATTATGTTTTTGAACTATCATAATTATTTTGTTCATGGAATCCTTTAGTATTTTATGTTTTGGACAATGTTAGGGCTCCTTCTTGGGCCTTAAAGTTTATGACTTGCAAGATAAGGGGTCCTTCACATGTGTTCTTAATTTATTATGATTAAGGGATCATGGGCATTTAGATTAAAGCTCCTTATTTATTCATGGAATGGACCAATTAGAATTAGGGCATCTTCAAAAAAATTTAGGGCATCTAGGGCATCTTCATTAAGGATCCAAGTGTGACCTTCAACAATCATCATTATCTTGAATCAAGGTATTTAGGATTTGGGGCTTCTTCATCAAGAACAAGGACATCATATAGCTAGGGTTTAATAAGGGCAAGGGATTCTTAGATCATGCATCATTAGATCATTCAAGATAGAGATATAAGTATAGCTAGGGAATTTGGTATATGCATCATCTTCATTCTTAGGGGTTTTCTCCTAGGATTTGCATGAGGTTAGGACAACATCAAGAAAGGATTACAAGAATATTTTCCATATCCAACAATTTCATATTGACATCAATGACAACTTTGACCAACAGTAATGACATGGAGGAGGTTATCCAAATTCAACAAAAATAGTTATTATTTGATCTCATACACAAAACGCTCCTTTTTCAACTAAAAAATAAGCAAAGTGTAGAGGTTGAAATTAAACACTGGAGTCTTCTTACAAATTTTCATTTCCCATAGAACCCCTTTCCAGTGATGTTAAATGGGAAGGTAAGTAAAGGTATGAAGATATAAGAAGGATAATTTTCAGGAGAAAAAAGGGGAGGAACGATGTGTTTCCATCAATTCCAAAGGGGGAGAATGTTGGAAATGTTGGCATTGATGTCAAATCATTAATTTCAAGTGGGAATGATTGCATGTTTAATGTTTGATGTTGCAAAGTGTTATGTTTAAGATTCAAGGTTATCTTGAAGAACTCAAAGGCTTATTATTTTTTATTGGTATTTGTTAAAAGTTGATTAAAGTGATGTGATGTGGAAAGGTTGATCATTGTTGAATGCAAATTGTTAACTATTATGTTGATCATATTGATGTTTTCCTTATAATCAAAATGAATACATCGCAGATGATATTTTGAGACATAAGTTGAAGAATGGATGCTTGCAGTGAACAAAATCATTTGTACAACAATATAGTATATCACAAGCGATGAAACCCATGATTATCATGTTTTTTATGTTGAAGACATTATATAAGAACCCTTAAATCCATTAAAATGTGGTTTGTACAAATTGGAAAAAGAATTAAAAATGTAGCTAGTACAAATCTAAAAAAAAATCAAGCTTTGTCTTTTGTGTTGAACAATGTAGCTAGTGTGGGTTTTCATATATGTATTTGTCAAAAGAAATTTTATTGCTAAAGAAATTGACTTATTAAAGCATGAGTTTCATGCTTGGGTCAATGTTTTTTAGGTCTAAGCCTTGAGTGAAGGCTTCTATGTTTTGTCTTGAGTCAATAGATTCGTTGTCATTTTTATTAGACCCTTTCTTAGGTCAAAAAGGTCATTTATCACCTCCACACCAAGATAACCATGTCCTCATGAAGTCGACATGGATTAGGGCTATTTGACCCAACAAAAATTCCATATATAGAGAGGAAAATTGACATATTTGAAGCACTCACTCAACAAGTTCGATCTACAAGAAGAAGAAGCAAAAAAATTGAGTGAAGTTGTTGGAGAAGCATATAAGAAGATGGGAAGACCTAGATCGAGTTCTTGGGAAATATATCTCTCACGCATGTGAAGTTTCTGAGATATTTCTAAGGTCAAAATCCTCAATCTATTATAGGTCCAAAATTCTGAAGCTAGAGATTGAAACTCTGTAGTTGGGAGTCGAAATTGTGGATTGTAGCTGCAATTGGGAAGCCGACACTTGGATACTTTAAGAGGGATCATCTGTTGGAAGGAAGTATTGACTTGGTGACTAGAGGAGGTCTTTATCAAGGTATAAAGGGTCTCAGATTGTCTCATATTGATTCAAATATACTAGTGGAAGAGTTGGACTGGGTTTTCCCCTTGGAGCGGTTTTTCCCTAATGGAGTGCCTACATTTTGTGTCTCTTTTTCTTGTGGTATTCTTATACATTTAATTTTCTAATTTATTTGTGAAAATATAAAATAATAAACAAGTAAAATGAGTCAAAATAACTCACAAGTAATTATCAAGAAAGAGGAATCAAACCCTAATTCCTATAAGCATTGATTTCTCAACATTTTGCAATCATTGATGTTGGACCCCAAATTTTCATTTTCCAAAAAATTTGTGGAGTATTTTTCTTGAGCTTAATTTCAAATTTGGAAATGAAGAGACACATTGTGAGCAACCCTAGAACACCAAGTGTTAACTCCTCAATTTGAATTCCTACATGGAATACAAACAATCAACAACTCTTGCTATAAAAAGATGCATATTTGAATGACATAGAGGTTAGAGAACTGAATATTGTGTGAGATAGTTCATGAACAACCTAACGAGTGTGAAAATTCCTCAAACCCGGAATCCTATTGCAGAAACTAGTATTAATTCTTCTAACTGATAAATTAATTATTCAATATATTTCTACGGCATCATCGAATTAAACACACTATAACCTTCACTAAAAAAACTGCGGAAAAATACAAGTGCAGAAATAAAATTGAACAAGAGTAAATTATAGACACATCTGACACAATTATTTTTGGACTAATGTCCTCGAAAAAACCCAATACGGGAAAACTGGTGCAACAACTAAGGGTTTTATTATTATGCAGTAGTAATTTTTTAATAAAATCTCTGGTGCCTATCCCAACAATCTAGTTACAGAGAATATCACTGACAGATAGATTAGTGAGGTTACTTCAGACTATCACAAGAAATCCTGATTGATCTGGCCACTGAATGAGTTTCCCCTAACAGCCTCTACTCTGCCTCTATGCAATCCTAGTGTCAACCCTCTTGGGTAGAGAATCACCCCTTCTGTGTATCGATTTGATGCCCAGGAACTTTGATTTCTGCCTCTCGGTCTCACACCCCGGCTCCCGGCTTCTATAATCAATTCCTTCAGCAAATTTTTGGATTCCCTCTTGGCCTCTACACAGCCTCTACATTGGCTCTGTTGGATCTCTCTCTGCCTTCTCTGTTAATGATTCTTCGACCTATTTGGATCTCTCTCTGCCTTCTCTACTCATGATTCTTCGACCGATAAAGATTTATCTTCGGATATTATCCCTTCCCCTCTTTGCAAAGAATCTCTTCATCGATATTTCCTATGAGCACTGCTCACTTCAGAAATTTGATCTCTTGATCCAGTTTATTTTCCAAATAACCCTTCAAGCCCTTCTTATAATCTTCTCGTTGAAACTTCAGGGGTCGATATTAAATCTCTAATCAACGACTAAGATTAACTTTTGACTTGATCCACTTTTTCTAGAACATTCACACCCATATTCTATTAATTCACTTTAATTATTTTATTTTCCTAAGTTTAGACTTAGGGTCCTTTTAAAATAAGTAATTATTTTAATAAAATACAATCCAGGTGGAATTTCCCAAAACGATTTATGTTTTCTCTGGAATACATGTGTCTAAGCCTCCCTGCAAGTTTTTAGACTTAGAGCACATCCGATTCTACTACAAATCAACACTCCCTCTTAGCGATGAATGTGTTCTAGCAATACCCCATGCTCAGTACTGTTATGATTCTACAACATCTCCCTTTTTGTTGTTGATGTCTGACATTGCTACCCACCAAATATCTGCAAACAATGCATATGTATTGTTGCTAACACTACCACTGTCAATCACTACATATGTACTGCAACTCCCTCTCAAATTTTTCATCTATGTTGTTGTTGACCCTACCACTATCAACTACTACTGCATTGCAATATTGTTGCTTATTGCAATAGAAAAACATCCAAAACTAAACAAGTATTTAGCATGATGCATCTCAGTACTAAATATATTACTGATGCTAGTATATATGTTGTCCTTTTGAAATTGTTGCACTATTGTTAACTAACTCCGTGTTGTGCCTCACTGCATTGTTTCCAACTGTGCTCTGCGTTGCTCAGGTTCTGGCACTGCTAACCACTACTTTGTTAGTTCTGCACTCCTCTGCACCAACTCGCACTCGTCCATCTTGCTACATATAATTTTGGCTCCTACAAGGTGGACTCCTCAAGGATCCTACCCATCATGTAGATCTCTAGGTCTACAACTCCAAATCACCTCACCTCCCTCCTGGAGGTATATGGGAAATCATAGCAAACCCCTCCTCATTGATCCTAGGAGGTGTTGCTTGCAGATCATGCTTCTCGTCTTTGTCTCTCTTCTTGAGAGGACATTGTGTGGCATAATGACCCATCTTGCCACACCAGAAGAATTTGATCTTGGAAAGGTCCTTCTTCCTCCTATGCTGCTCCTACTCCCCTTTGATGCAAGGGCCACATTATCCTCCTCCTCCTTCGACTTCTTCCCACTACTACTGTTTCCCTCAAGTTGACACTTGAGTAAGTCCCTTCTCATCTCTTCTTGCTAAAGAGCAGCCCACATTGACTCCCAGTTCGAAAAATTATCTCCGCCCATGATGCTCCGGACAAAGACCTAATAGTCTTCAGACACTAAGTTGAGGGCCAATCTGACCATCTCTGTGGCCTCAAGAGTTGATCCCACAACTCCCAGTTGATCTCGATTATCTTGAAGTCTAGACATGAATGGATCAATGTGCTCACCTTTCTTCATCCTAGTATTTTACATCTTCTCCTCTAGATACATCTTCTACTACTCGGAAGATCCTTGATATAGCTTCTCCAAGTCCTACCACATTTATCTAGTTGTTTCTTTGCTAGCTATGTGACACATGACATGATTCCTCACATCGTATAGGATCATGAACTTTTCCTTAGTCATATTCTTCTTGTATTCCTTTAGAGGATTTGCATCTACTGGAAAAACCACCACACCTTCAATGAAGAGTTTGAGATCATGTTCATCTAGCAGGAATTTGATCATTGTCTGCCAGATCGCATAGTTGGAGGCTCCCTACAACTAATCTTGATCTCTCAGACCACTTGTTGTCATCTCTGCCGACTGAAAAAAAAGATGTCGAACTAGATCCCTCTCTCTCCTCTACGCAGCTCTGGCCTGACCTATGCATTCCCTGATGGAGATGGTAGATCTGCTGCCCAAAACTGCTGCTCAGGTCTCGAAAAATAGAATTCCCCCACTAGGAATTCCCTGAGGAAGAAAGTTCCCTCAAAGTGTCTCCAGCTACTCTTCCTGACGCTTCTGCACCCACAATCACTGCTACGAAGAAAACTGCATACCTCCGGCTGCTTATTTGTGCTAATCTGATGCGTTTCTCCCTCTTCCTCTGCAAACTAGAAAACCATACCTCTCTGTCGACTCACTCAAAGAGAGATTTCCTTACAGGAACTAGCCCTCTTGTCTTGGACTACGAAATCACTGAGGAGATCAATATGTTTCCTATGCAGCTCTTTGATCTTGGCTTCACCAACGTTGGATCTACGAATATGTTCTTCTATTCCTCTTACACTCAGCTATACAAGCTCTGATACCCTATGAAAAATCCTCAAATATGGAATCTTATTGCAACAACTGGTATTAATTCTTCTAACTAATAAATTAATTATTTAGTATATTGCTACGACAACATCGAATTAAACACACTACAACCTTCACTAAATAAACTACAAAAAAATACAAGTGCGGAAACAAAACTAAACAAGATTAAATCATAGACACGTCTGACATAGTTATTTTTGGACTAATGTCCCAGGGAAAACCAGTGCAACATTTGAGGGTTTTATTATTATGAAGTATTAATTTATGAATACAATATCTGGATTCCTCTCCCTATAATCAAGTTACATATAACATCACTAATAGAGAGCTTAGTGAGGTTACCTCACACTATCACAGGAAATCACGGTTGATCTGGCCATTGAATGAGTTGCCTCTGACAACCTTTTCACTAACTCTACGCAGTACCAATGTCAACCCTCCTGGGTACAACATCAACCCTCCCATGGATCGATTTGATGCCTAGGAACTTCGATTTCTACCTATCGGTCTCACACCTCGGCTCCCAAATTATGCAATTGATTACTTCAAAAAAAAATTGGATTCCCTCTTGGCCTCTGCGTAGCCCTGCATGGCTCTGTGTCAGCCTCACTGGCTCAGTGTTGGATCTCTTTCTTCCTTCTTTGTTGATGATTCTCCAACCGAGAAAGATTTCTCTTCGGAGACTATCCCTGCCCCTCTCTACAAAGAATCTCTTGATTGATATTTCCTATGATCACTGCTCACTTCAGAAAATCGATCTCTTGATCCTGTGTATTTTCCCAATGACCCTTCAAGCCCTTATTATAATATTCTCTTTGAAACTTCAATGGTCGAGATTAAATATCTAATCAACAGCTAACATTAACTTTTGACTTGATCTTCTTGTTCTAGAACATTCACACCCATATTCTATTAATTCACGTTAATTGTTTTATTTTCCTAAGTTTAGACTTAGGGTCCTTTTAAAATAATTATTTCTTTTAATAAAATACAATCTGGGTGGAATTTCCCAAAACGATTTTTGGGTTCTCTAGAATACATATGTCTAAACATCCCTACAATTTTTCAGTCTTAGAGCACATCCGATGCTACCACAAATCAATAGTAAGGAGAGATAGAGAAAGAGCATAAGTGAATCATATTTGAGAAACAAAATCAAAAAGGATAAGCAGTTGAACAGATAACGTAAATTGAGTTCAAAATAGATACAAAGAAAAAATAACTAGTAAAATCAATCTATATTTTGATAGGGGATTGTAGTCTCCTTTCAGGTGGTCGCCTGGAAAAGAGAAAGTTGTATCTTGTAGAAGAGGAAGTAGGAGCTTCCTTGCAATTTGAAGGTTGCAAAATAAATTCGAGGTAGTAGCCTCCTATAGGTAGTGGCCTACAAAAAATTTGATGTAATAAGGGGAGTAGGAGCTTTCTTTCACATCACTTCAACCAAAATTCGTGGTTTTTCCCTATATGGGTTTCCACTTATATCTAGTGTCTTCGTGTGTTGCATGTTGAATAACTCACTTGTGTGAATGCTTTTGAATTGACCATTATATGCTAAATGCAAATATCTCTCTATTAAGTGAAAAGGAAACAATTAAGAGTTGAACATATACAGAAGCCATTAGCTACAAAATAAAATACTTGAAAATAAAATTTAACTTGAATTGATTATTTAAAAATCACAATTACGGACTCACCCCCTGTCTGACCCCCCTCTTAGTAATTTCCAAATATTCATCAGATACTTGACTTGTGAGGATGTGACCCACCTTGTGGGAAAATTACTCAAGCCTGTGGGTTTTGAACCAATATCATGGGATTAGAGCCCAATTTTTTTTATTTTTTTATTCTAATTGTTGTGGAGGAGTCTCTTCAATGGAGTTAAGTGCTCCTAAGACAATAGTTGGAGAGATATATATTTGAGATACCAACGAGAGGTCTCACCATATGTATCTGATCATTGCATGAATATTAAATCCAAGAGTGAGACAAAGACCTTAAAAGGATCCAAGTTGGAGTGAATTCAAGGATGTGAAGACATCTAGAAGAAGGTCGAGTCTTAGGTTATGTGATAAGGTGTTGAAAAAATTATGTTATGCTCAAGAAAGAGGGTCAAAGCCCTAGGATGAGGATGCAAAAATTATTTGTGATATTTTCTACACAAGAGGAGGAGGGACAAAGCCTTAGAAGGAGGTAGTAAGGCTTAAAATTGCTAAAAAGAGAGGATCAAGACCTTAAAAATCCACCCAATATCTTAAGGAAGCCATTCGAGACACATGAGCAAGATCTAAGTTATTTCTAACTGGGTCACAGGCCTCGTAGGAGGCTGAAAATCCTTAAGTTGTGTACAAACAGGGTTGAGGAGCTTCAATATTTTGGGTGACCAACAAGGAGATTGTTATTCATGTAGGATAATGATGAGTTGTCATATGAAGTCAGATCAGTTACGAAGGTGCGAACAACAGTGTTTGTAGCTGATAAATGTAAGAGGAATGAAGGATTTTTCCATTGTGAGCAGTTTTGTGTACAAATATCTGAAAGGAGCCAAATCTTTGTGTGAAGGAGGCAAAGGACGACTAGGTAACAATTGACAAAGGAGTGAAAGGATTGAATGTGAAGGGCTACATTAGCAAGCAAGTAATATTTTTATCATTTTTTTGGGCAGATTGAAGGTATAAATGAATTGACCTAAATCCCTACTTGTACATTAGTCTTGTATCAGGTTTCATAAAGGGCCATGATACCTGGTACGAGATCCCTGTGAATTTCTTGTTGATGGGCTAATAAGAAGGGTTTTGGTCCATATATAAAAATCTGCATTTTATTGATCCATTGTTGTTACATTTTCATTGTGCAAAGTGCTTATAGTTGAGTATACTCGATGTGTTTATGATCAAGTATAGACATAGAACATACCTAGGATATAAGGAAAATTCAACATAAAAGAATCTATGGCTCACACATGTGGGAAAATTAGGCTTATTTCCTTGTGAGATAATGGGTTGGCTTGTAAACCAAGATCATTTAGTGACCTAATCCTCATATAATTAGAGGATGGTCTCACTTCATTTGTTCATCATCACTTGTGACATTTTAGTACCTCTTAGAAAAACTCATCCTAGCTTAATTGTGTTATTGTATCTTGTGGAGATGTGATCTATGGTGGATTTTTTGCTAATCAAGCTATTTTTTAGCCTTGGAGATGTCATTTTGTAGTAATAAAGGACTTGTTCATGCATTTTTATTTTGTAAGCGTACCTTGTATTTGATAAATAATTATTATTTATATCTATTGTATGGAATGGTTGATTATCTATGGTTTCTATGTGAAAAATGATGGTTGGAAATTATTCTATGAACTCTTGATGATAGTATTACATGCATTACCCACCTATAGAATGTCAATGACAATCCCATTGGTGAACCTTTAAACTAGCTCTCCCCATTGGCTTTCCTCCCTCACAAAAGTGATAGTCATGGTTTGAAACCTAGGGTTTCATACTCCCATACTTTTTTCCAAGGTTTATCAATATTTAACCATCTCCTAGACTCTATCACCCAAGGTAAAAGCACTGTATTTTTTGTTGCATGGTTGATCATCTTGAAATCACCTTAAATCTCACTTGACTCCTCTCTAACCTAATTTTATATCCCTTAAGGCAAGTCACTAGCTTGGGCTAGGGATATTTCAACTAGAGTTGAAGGCATTTCTTGGTAGAGGGATTCAACACGTGGAGTTGAGGTATTTTCCTCAAAAAAAACTCATTCTCGTGGCTAATTTCTTTATTTTAAGGAAAACTTCCCTTGCCCTAGGTATATTTTTCCCTAGAAAATCCCTAGTTTACCATAGGCCTCAACTTGGGGCTTATTGAAGGTTTAGTAGGGCTTATTGAAGGATTCTTGTTCCACAAATTAAAGGTATACTTTTGTTTGAATCTTTTTCTTGGCCTAGTGACCTTATGCACATTTACTTACCTTACTATTTATTAATCCCTAGGTCACATTGTGCCCTAATTAAGCCTACTGGAGGATGCACAATACTATATTGTGCTATATGGCCCATTTTCTCACGTAGAGTTATCCTTCTTTAATCCTATCTTGTCACTTTGTCCCTTACACTTGATAAATCCCTTAGGTGACCTAACATAGGAAAACGTCCCTATTGGTGAAGGTCCACAAAAGGCTAGGAGGTAGTGGTTGTGATGAAAATGGTCCACACCTCATATTTTTGTCCCTTGGTCTAGTTATTTCCTTGTGAACTCCCCTCACAAGACTTTCTAGATTTTGAGGCAACACTATCAATAGATTCAAAAGAAACATAGTATCTTTCTTTTTCCCGTCATTTAAAGAATTTATTATCTAATTGCTGGAAATCGAATATTTTTATCCAGAAGGCTAGGGAATCATATAAATGCATCACCACTTAACGAAAAAGAAAAATATTTGCTTTCACAACTGAAGTGAGTAACTTGCAATGTACCCATGCTTCTACAAAAGATTCCCCAAAATTCTTGTGTATTTTGTGAATGATGTCCCTTAAAATTTGGAAGTGATTTTAATGAAGTGGGGATATAGCGAGGTTTTTTGGCTATGTTTAAAAAATTAAAAAGTTTATACATGTGAGTCACCCATGGAGTATCCATTTTATTATTATTTTTTTTCAAAAAATACATTTTCCTAGTGAAAGAAGTACGTCTAAAGATGCATGATGATTTTGTTCCCCAACTCTAGCTTTATATATTCTATGCTAATAGTACAATTCAGGCTTAGTAAGATATATAGGCTTACCTTGGTTTGAAGATCTTGTATTGTACCTTTTTTTCTGATTGGTTCCACTAGAGTCTCCAAATGAAATCCTACAAGTTAGTCAAATATAATAAAATCACATCGATGTACGAATACAATAAATGAAAACTCACCAAGACTTGTTGTTTTATACAACAAGATTGAATGACCTTCTCCCCAGTAATGGCGCCAAATAATGTTACCAACCAAATTAGCAGGGGTGCAAAGGTTCATGCAAACTGTTGTGATTGACACACCCAAGATAAGATCCCATTGTTACGACAACCCAAATCCCTACTCTTTAAACCCAACTTCCTCTGAAAATGCTATGGCAGGATTATCGTTGAGTACCTCAACCAACCAAATGAAGACTAGCACCTTATATGGATTCAAAGGATGATGTACATGAGTGATTTATTTTTTGTTCTAGTGGTTTCTATGTACAAATCTGCAGTAAAAACTCACAACGAACAAGATAAAACACTCAAATGCACAAGATATACCATGTAAGTGGTAAAATCTAATGTCATTTGTGTCATTGTAGCTTTGGATAGAGGGGTTTTAATGCTTTTTTTTTCTCCTAAGATTTTTGACTATAAAATCCATAAGAAAAATGTGGGCACAACAACCAATTCCCCCTAAAATGACCACCCAAGTAGTGCAAAATCACTCTAAGTCCAATATCTAGGAGTGGGGAAGCTAATAGATGTCATATTGACCCTTCAGAATCCTTCTAGAGCCTTTAACTAGTAGCAAATTGAAATTTCCAACAAGCTATAAATTGATTTTGTGGGGTCTTGACAACGAATCCCACTAGGTGTTCTGCCTAGAAAATTACCAGCAAGGATTTTAAATTAATAACATATGGAAATAACGACTTTCACACTATAAATGAAATAAAAACAAGATAATTTGGTATCAAACCTATCTATTAAATCCCAAAGTATAATACTTACTTCTATGGGGTTGGGGACCTTGAAAACTCACAATTCTATTACGCTACATTAAAAAAAAGCGCAAATTTGCAAAAGAAAGCTTAATACATTATGATATATATATATATATATATATATATATATATATATATATATATATATATATATATGCAATAATAGCCCAAAACTTAGTGTATTTTTTTTTTTTCAATTGGACTAATTCTATTAAGCAAAAATATGGTACATAAGAAAGTACAATCAAGAGAAACAAAAACACGGCCTACCGGAAATGATTTAATATCAACATCGGTCACCGGAGAGAGAAAAGGACAAGCAAGGAGCAGCAACAAGATACTAGAAAGTAGGAAGGAGCCGACTCCTACCCAGAATTGGTAGAGTTTTCCACACGAAGTTTCTTCCCTTTCTTTTTGTTGACTTTAACCCAACCCTCCTGGTGAGTAAGTGCTGGGACAATTTGAAGACTGGAGTTCTCCAAAAGAGGGGCCTCCTTATCTGAATCAGAGGAGGCGGACTCATGACTACGCTTCTGAGTGACGGTAGAATCAGGGGGATGCTCGGGAGCATCGGTGGACAAGTTCTCAGTCTGAGGAGCACGATCTGATTCTGCGTTACTCCCATCATCATCAGAGCTCGAAGAGGTAGAATCTGCAGCAGGCGGCGGGTAACAAGGAGTCCACTTTTTGGAGTTGGACTTTGTATGGTTTCCCTTAGTATTTTTGTCTGCAAGAGTGGGGCAAGAGTTCTGCAGATGCCCTGCTTGGTGGAAGTGACGGCAGCGGAAAGCAGTGTTCTCGTAGTCTAAGATTTGAGTCCAAACAAAATCGCCGACCTTGATGATGAATTGATCAGGCAATCCCTTGCTGATGTCAACCTCCACGCATATTCTGGCATATGTGTAGAGGCTCTGAAGTGCCCTTTCATAATCTACAGTGAGAAAGCGTCCCAAGGTATCGCCCATGCGTCTGAACACTTCCAGATTCCAAAGATGGACAGGAAAGTTGGGAAGCCTGATCCAAACAGGAGTTCTGGTGATGGTAGCTGTAGCAGGGTCGAAATCTGGGAACCATGGGGTTAAGAAAAGCCCAGCATTTCCAAAAAACCAGGGACCATCCTGTAAGGCCTGTTCATAATGCTTGGAGTGATTGAACAATACTATGAAGAATCCTCGTGAGCAGCAACTAACCCGGCATTTGCTAGTCCAGTTTTCGTGGATCCAGTCAAAGAGATCCTTTGTGCGCGGCCAGAGTCCATTAAACCGGCAAATGATGGCTCTGTCTACAAATTTTTGAAGATCTTCTGCGAGAGTTGGCAATGGGATCTCAATAGAAGGTACTTCGTCCAGTTTGTCAACCAGAAAAGGCTGGGGTTTGGGGGCTGCAGGGGGTTTGGGGTTCTGAGAAAATACAACATTTTTGTAAGAGAGGGTAGGGGCTGAAGAACACTGTCCCGCCGCCCCTCCTCTCAAACGAAGGGTGAACACTATTGAATCATTTCTGTTAATGTTGTAAGCAGAGAGGGGAAGAAGATCCTCAAGATGTTTACCTTGGAAAAGAAGTCTCTGGAGTATTGAGGGAATCCCAGTCCGTCATTCCAGATTGAGCTTCAGATTCTGTGTCAGATCTGTAGAAGAAACCCAAAGCAAAAGAGTTTTTCCAGTGAGCATCCGGAGTTGGATCTGAAAAGTGGCAGGGTTCTTTTTAATGGCAGAATCTGCGCAGCAACGAGGGGCGGATCTGCTTTTGCGTACAACTCCAAGCCTCTGCAAAGAAAGGCCTTGAGGGTGGGAAACGCCTTTAGACCAATGCCGGATCTGCAATAGGGCAGAGCTGTCATTTGATCCCATCTTGTTATTGCAGCTCTGAGAAAAAAGGGAGTAGGTTCGCAGGAAACCCAGCAACGCCTGGCCCAGTGGAGGTAAGGAGGAGGAAGCAGGAAAGTAGTCACCACCCATAAACTCCACTGCAATCCACAAGTGTCGATCCCAGGGACGCATCTGCCAGAGGTTGCAAACGGAGGCGGAAACAAAGCTTATGTTGAAACCTGTAGAAACTGCCTTTTGGAGGACCGCAAAAAGACCTCTGGGCTGAGAGACTCCTTTGAAATAAAGGGAGGCCTCTGCAAGAATCGAAGGGTAGTCGCTGAGGATCTTGGCAATAGTGAGGTCTGCATCGTCCTTGAGCTCAGTAAATCGTGTGCCCTTTGAAAGAGTATCGACCTCCAGTGAAGAGGCGTTCAGTCCATGCGGAGGCATCGCTGGGCAAGGGTCTGTAACGAGAGCCTCCCCATCAAACTTTCCATTAGGAGCAGCAGCGGGGCGGAGATCAGGTTCAGACGCCCGAACAGCAGCGTCGGCAGGGGCGGCAACAGAACAAGACGAAACCCTAGCCATCTCTAACTATTTAGGTTATTAGATAAGAGAGAAAATCAATTTCCAAAACTTAGTGTATTAACCCTTGGCTAAGATACGAATTTATTCCCCACAACTCTAAGGTAAGTAAAATAACTTTTAATAATAAAAATGGTAAAAATCAACTAGTTAATTATCCTAAACAAAAATAGAAATTAAAATATTTTGATTTTTTTATATATTAAATTGTTGTTGTATATGTATTACCATGTAACACAAAAAATTACCTCAATATGTTGGATTGTGAAGCACACTTGCACTTAACACGACCTTGCACTTTGACAGTGAGATGGGTTGGGTCTCAAAAGAGAATATACCTTCACCTTTGTCTTAAAATTCTCCACACCTTTTGAATCCAACTAGGAGTGTCCCATAGCATGGCATTTCTGATCTTTGAATCAAATGTGTGATGGATACAAACCCTTATCCTATTTGAAACTACCTCCTAGAAAATTAGTCCAACTTTTATTTGAGTGACCCGCCTACAACGAAGAGATAAAGTAGATTAGCATTGAGACTCCCTCTTTTAAATGGTTACGTATCCCCTCAAAGGATTGTTTTTCCAACTATTGTGTAATTTTATTAGTATGAATTATTTTAGATTTTACCCTAGTTTCAACAATAGTCAAGAAAATACAAAATAGTAAAATCCAACCCACACAATGCTTGCACAAAGGTTTGCAAAATGTTGTCTTTATTATGGCATGTGATTTCACAAAACGATAGCATTCCCTAGAGGGGCTAAACTTTTATAAATAATTTATAATAGATAGTTTTTTTGTTGTGTTAACTCCTAGATCTGGATGTGAGGGTTATGTTTACCTATTATTGTCACAAAGTAACCCTATAATATAGAGGAATATTCAGATTCATCGATATAGGTCTAAGTGGTGATGCGGAGGGGTAGATCTACCGATCTTCTACCTGAGTATGTTGTCGTAGCAGTTGTTTAAGTAGTTGACTAAGAACCACCACCATACCTCTCTTCCTCTAAGAAATTAGTATTTGACATGTTATCCACATGATGAAGACTAAGCCATTTTATTAGAATACTGCAATTACATTCATAAATTTTCCACAAAGAAGTCGAATTACTCAAATTTCACTTGGAGGTCCAACATCCCCTTTGCTTATGGATCAAAAGTTGAAGAATGGCCAAAAGATACCCTAATGTCCACCACTAGAATCTAATGTTCCTCTCTAATGGCTAGGTAGTGTATCAACTTGGACCTTGACTTACTCGATTTCCTTGAAGATGAAATCTCCTTAACTTGCAATGGCCATAAAAGTGTTTCATTGGTCCTAGATGCTCCAACATCCTACTTTGAATTCCACATTAGCTAGTTTGAGGCTCTAATAAACTAATTTTCTTGAATTTCAATGGCTAGTAAAATTAAATTTTCCACCCTTCTCCAATGTCTTAATGAATTTGACAATTGTGCCACAAGGTTGTTGTAACCTAGCTTGATTTCAACTGGATGTATCTTCATTTGTACACATCATTCACATTGTTTCCACATCATCATTTCCCTTACCACATCACTGTGCCCTTGTCCTAGATCTCAAACACCCTTAGGATTTTGGAAAATTTGATATTTGGGTTGTGTTCCTCTTCTTCTTTAGGCCACTTTTTAAAGTAATGTGTGTACAAAACTATCCAACATTGTTCTTGTTTTTCCGCATGGAAACCTGTTATACCTATTGACCAAGTTTGACCACCTCTGACTTGACAATGCCTTCATTGTTTAGAAAATTTTGATGTGGCATTTCATACCCTCATCAAACTAAGCATTTTTAACAAAGTTGACATTTTTACTTCTGGGACCACTTGCATTGAGAAACATGAACTACCTCGATAGACATGAAAATTTGACTTTGTAATATTTCCATGTTGAGAACTATTTAAAGGATATCACACTATGATCAGGCCCACATACATACTCAATAGACACATAATAATTCAATAAGATATAGGTGCACCCCGATGTAGGTTGGACTATCCCATAAACCGGTGATCACTTAAGATGAGGTTCGTGCAAATCATGACTCCCAAATAAGCATGTTCATGCCCTCCAATCCTACCCAGGGTGAAAGGAACTAGAGTTGTACCCAAAGAGACCAACCATGGATGACTAAACACAAAGTCTAAGACACCCAATACAAGGCCTCACATGGTTGTTACAAGGCTTTTAGTTTTGACCTTGGACTTAACATGGTGATGAGAACTCTTGAAAAATTGTATGTGTACACCCATTGCCATGAGGGATAATAGGTCTCACCGTGAAAATCATAATTAGGAGTCATTGTGAAGAGGAAAAAAAAAAGAGCCTCAAAATATATTTTAACATGGAAAAAATCCACTATCAACTACTTTTTACAAAAAAAATCATTCAACTCACTTGAATTTCACATTTTTTGTCAAACTAGAAAAGTCAAGCAAGTTTTTTGAATTTGATGTGTTTTTATCATTAAGCGCTTTCACGTTGGACTCACCATAAAATTAACAAGCCATATAAATTGATTGAGAGCAAGCACACCAAGCATCCTAGAATCAAATGATGCATGAAACAAAACAAATCAAAAGATTTGGGATTGGTTTTGTCAACTTGTAGAGACAATTAATATGGAAGCCCACACTACCATGCTTAAGGATGGATTTGTGGACGATCATTACTCTAAAATTATACAGTGCACTTGGAAACCATACAAATAGTACTTTTGTAACTACCTTCCACTAGTGGAATAGTTTGAAGGTTATATTTTTAACATACAAGTGGGTGACTAATACCAATGCCCAAATGCAAAAATTAGGAGTATATTGGGGGTCCAGTGCCAAAGTTTTAATGCTACAAAAATAGGTATACATAACTCAAATAATGGTGTTGTCCAATATGATATGTTATGTAGAAGATAAATGCAACCCATGGATTATATATATATATATATATATATATATTGCAAAAATAAGATTAAGTATGAAATTTAATGAAAAAATAAGTTACCATTGTCAAATACTATCTACAAAAATATATTGTAATACTTAAGCCCACAAACCCTAAACCAAAAAATCCCTATTTGTTAAGGCACTCTGAAAAGGATGTGAAAACATTTCTATGATATGCAACAAATAATTGGAGAAAAATGTTGTTCAATCCATAAAAATCTCTTTTACCCCCATTGAATGCTAGGTGAGGCATCCAACATCATGTTGGAACAATTAGACTCACAATTAGCATGTCATTGTTGGAAATGGAACCCAAAACAAAATTATAGGGAAAATTTGCACAACAATCAATTTTTTTTCCAAAAACATGCATCAACTTACTAGACTAGTGTTTTTTTTAAAGAGATCTCACAATTCAAGCCAATTTTTCCAATGTTGAGCTTTTTCCACTGAGTCATTTTAGTCTAACTTGTAGCCATATAAATTTTTTAGTTTCTTTGATCTACAAATCATTGACCACAATCAAGCCTTGTTGGAAATACTGAGAGGGGGGTGAATCAGTATTTCTTTTCAATTGTTAATCTTACCAGTTAGATCACTTATATTTAGAACACGAAATGAACAATTATGGAATAGATACTTATATTAATTTGTTCTTTACAATAAGTAAAGTACAATAATGATATGGGGCTCCAACCCTAGATGAAGACTCCAATCTTCCAGGCTCCAACCTGTGTTGTGCCAAGCACCAACTTGGTCTTTCCAACTCCAACCTTGTCAATTTGAGTCACCAACCTCTAGGGCTCAAACCCTATCTCTGGTACAGGCTTCGACCTGGTTTCTTGAGGACTCCAATCCTCTAGGGCTCCAACCCTACCTTCCAAGGCATCGACCTTGTCTCTATGAGGCTCCAACTTCTTGGGCTCCAACCCTCAACCCAACAAAATATGTTTGGTTATTCTTCACGGCTCCCAAAGTCTTCTTCAACAAACCCTGTCACACTTAGTCTCCATGTCACATAATCAATGAAAATCTTTTCTTCTTAGAAGGTGTCACCACTTCTCTTCATCATACCCAAACAATTTCTCCAAGTTACCTCATGATGACATCAATGATGCATCATGATCTTCAATGTTATTTCCAAGATCACTTAGGGCTTCTCAACAAAATATCTTCAATCTTCTTCAAGATCACTACTCCTTCAAGAGTACTTCAATATATATGGTTCAAATTGTCTCCAAGATGTTTTCAAAAATATCCCCAAGGAAGCTCGAGTTCTTCAACAATGCTTCATCAGAATGCTTAGAGGGAGTAGTTGTAATAGATCCTAGGTATTCATTTTCCAATGGTAGTTCAAGTAAGCTTCCAAGATCTAGCACAAGTCCTTAACTCAATACAAGGGTTGTCTTCAAGAACTAGTCTATAGGATGTCCTCAATCTTCTACAAATTCCTTCAACAAGAAATGCTTCAAGGATATGTTGACTATCTGTTGTCTAGAGACTTGTTGCTCAACCAAGGTCCTCAACTGCTACTGCAAAAGGTATTCTTCACTATGCTCCAAAGGTCAACTTTAATTACATTAAAGGTGTATTCAAATCTGTTTCAGGACTCCCAAAATACTTTCCTCAAAGCATTGTTACTTCGTTTCTTAAGACTTAAGATATGTATAGCAACCCAAACTTAGCCTAAGTCAATTATTGACTTGTCCACCTGAGCTTATCCGAGCCTCTGAAATAGGTGACCAGGACTATCTGAAGCTTGCAGCTTCTCCACAAATGAAACTGAGGTGAGGTTTAGTGATGAATGTCTTCAATCAAAGGTGGCTGCCGCAAGTTTAAATCCTTTGCAAGTTGCCAACAAACCCCAACAGATGAAACAGGGCCGAGCTGCAATTTTGTTAAGAATCTGAGCCTCCACAAGCCTTCCATAGTTGTAAGCTTCAGATCTGAGGCTTAAATACACTTCCCAACAGGCTATAGTGGCCTTATTCCTACAACTGCACCACCCTACAGTAGCTCCAAAACACCCACTGCACCACCCTACAGCAGCTCCGAAACACCCACAGAACAGTCCACAATCATTGTCACAAGTTCTTGCAAATTGGAGCTTCAAAAGATGGATGTTATCAAATTTTGAACCTCACAAAGGTAAATCTGTCCGCAATTTCTGAAGTGGATTGTCCAACAAAGAAAAAAAACGAACTGTAATGTATCCTTTTAAAAATATGCCCAAACTGTAATCCTTTTCTTCACCTCGGCCTCCTGTAACTACTGTGTGTTTTCACCAAAATTTTATGGCTGGAATGAGGTGTCTAACGTCATATATATATATTGGTTTGACCTCCAACGTAGAGACATGTCTCTTAAGGGAACATGACAGCCTACACAAGTCGGCTCAAGTCGGCTACACAAAAATAATATTTTTTCTAACTTATAAATTCAATTTCTCACAATCTAGAAGGAGTTACGAGGCGTATAATAGCTCATTAGAAAGGGAAAAATATTCTCTACAAGATGATGTCAATTTCATCCTTGGATGAGGTCATTTTCCCATCAAGAAAATTATATTTGTGAAACTGTCATTATTATTTTTCATGGCAGCCATTAGGATTTTATTTTTAGGTATTTACTTTTTAGGGCGCCTTCATCATAGACTTAGTCCATTAAGTTTATTAGGATTAGAGCTTCTTCATGACCTTCAAAAATCATCACTATCATGAGTCAAGTCATTTAGGCTTTGGGGCTTCTTCATCAAGAACAAGGATGTCATATAGCATGAGTTTCATGGTAAGCCTTCTTCTTTATCATAGATCATGCACTATGAGCATCTAGGGCTTTGAACATCTAGAATTTCATTAATGCACTCATGTACTTAGGGTCAAGTCAAATAGATAGAGTTTAGGTCTCCTAGGGTTTGCATGAGGTTAAGGCAACAATACAAGAATATTTGCCATCTCCAACAATGCCATATTGACATCAATGACAACCTTGACCAACAAGCCTTTGGCCATTTTTAAGTTCAAAAATTCAACTATTGGAAAAACTATAAATTGCTCCATTGCTATGAAAATTGAAGAAATTCGTAGCTATCTATATAATTAATTAACTATCCTCAATCGTCATTTGGAACATGTCATCATACAATCATTGATTTACTGTTGTTTTACATTCGTAAAGCCAGAGGTTATTCCACGAGTATACAACCACCAATTGCTATAGGCACATTAAATTAGTTCTGGGGTTGTACAACTAATAAATTAAAATGGTTGATGATTAACATGGTTGCGAGGCCATATGTCTGAATAATTAAAGTGCCAACACTATCCACCAATTTTCGCCCTTTCATAGAAATCATTGATGTACAAATCAACTACCATCAACAGTGCCATAACCACCACCAGTCGCACCACAACCACGATTTTGAAAATAATAGTTGTGTTGTACAACTTCGCCCATACATTTGCAGTTTGATTTTTTATTGGTGTTGTATAATTAATACGATCCACCTTTGTCATACAATTGTTTTTTAATTTGAGATAATCAATTCAATTCGTATTGTCCCACTCACTATAGGGCATGTGCCATGCCATCTCTATGTTCATGTTTGTAACTCTGGAAGGTTTCTACATAGGTCAAGTGTTTAAATGTGCAAGAAGTTGCCTAATAGTTATTGAACCTTAGAAAATTACTTTAGAGATTAAAATAATTTATTTTATAAGAGAAAAGTGAATTAATTTAAACTAATGCAAAAGTTATTTGCATTTGTGAATTAGACGAATCTCAACCATCGATCTCATGTGAGGTGACATCTAATCTCAACTGTCAATACTTTGAAGAATTGCACTGTGGATTTGATCATAACTCAAACTTATTAAAAAAAAGGCTAGCCCCCATGGGGGAAGACACAACACAATGGGGTCCAAGGCATTGAGAGAGACATCTCAATTGTGGGTGGAGAAGGGCTTCTACTCAAGTATGTGGGGTATGAGGAAGGTGCAAAAGGGGCAGCAAGGAGATCCAAATTAGCTAAGGCTCGATCAACTAGATCAAATCCATATTGTTGTATGTATTTTCCTTAGTTTATGCCATTTTCCTAGTAAGGGAGAAAAAAGTAAGTTCTAATTAATGAAATGAGAAGCTTTTGATTGGGTGGAAATTTGTGTATGTGAGAGATTCACTGATGTGCTTCCACTAAATTTTAATTTGTGTTTATGTTAAGAACCCATTTGTGTTTTTATTTAGTAAATTTATGATAAACATGTTAGGAAATAATTGGCAAGTTATTGAGCTAAAAAATTCACTCTACGTAATTGTTGATATGACCGAATCATCTCATCAAAAACTTAATTTTGTGAGAAAAGGTTTAAATTAAAAGACCTTAACAAAGTTGGATAAGTGACATGGTTAAAAGGAAATGTTTATATTATTTAATAGTGTAGTCTAATTAATAGACATTTCGATCATTTTTCGGAAATTATTCTGATTAATTTTGCTCGAAATCTAATAGAGATTTTTTTGAATTGTAAGCTCAACTCATATAATCTGCATAATCAAAGTGACACAAGGATTTTTTAAAGCATTAAATCTATTTATGCATTCAAAGACACATTTTAAATAACAAAAAACAACAAAGTCACCCAAATTATGTCGTCAAATTCCAACAAAAAAGGCCAAAACATTTATTAGTTAAATTGCACCTTATTTATTTTTCTGGCGTACCTCAAGTAAGAAGGGTGTACTATATGGTTCCAAATATAAATGTTAGGAAAAAAAGGTATTTAATAATAAGTGTTTGGAAAATTGTTAAAGTATTTATAAAATGTAGTATTTAATGAAAAGCGCCATTTTTAAATTTGTAAAAGATTGCATTTCATTAAAGTACAAGGTTCTTTTCATTAAAGTAGAAATGTTACCAAAAAAATTACAAGTAAGAAGTATTAAAAGGGGGTATTATAAAAATAATAACTAAGTTATAAAGGACCAAGTTTTGAGTGAAATATTATGGGATTTGGATGAAGCAAAATAGAATCCAATAATGAGGAAAAAAGAAGATTTGATCAAACTTTAAAAAATGTATTTTTGTGCTACTTAAAATCAAGCAGACTTGTGCAGGAAGAGCTATTGTTATTTCTATTGCTTCTATTGTAAATAATAAAAATATTATTATCAAATGCGCTAAGCAATTATTTATTCAAAGTCAAATATCACTGAAATTATAAACTTGCGGAATGAAAACAATATAACGTAAACAGTTTACAAATAAATATTGGAGATTGTACATGTTTATCACAATTCACTAGTATATCTTTATTTCTGATGATAGTGACATAATGCTAGGTTCACCCTAGATGGAAGCACTAAGGACCTTCATCTTAAATATGAAGAAGAAGCTTTGATAGTATTTTACAAGAAGAAAATAATTATGTTACACAATGTTACTTTGGAGTTAAATTCAACAATATTAAACTTGAACAATATCTCAAAAGTAATCCATCAAGACAATAAAAAATCATTATAAAATATGAAAAATGAATCTAACAATGCTAGCACAGAAAAAATGAAGAGATTTCTCACCTCAAGAATCATAGTCAAAATTTGATAGAACTTGAAGGTCAAAAGAAGTTATTGGAAGACAAATTAAAAGAATTTGTCACAAAGAAAGCATCAAAATGTTCAAAGTTAACCAAATGGTGGAAAAGGAATATAGATCCAATCAACATCACATCTAAAGAACATGTCAATCCAATGAAGTAAAACCATTTTCGAATGATCAAGTACAAATAATAAAAATTATGAGTGAAAATCTAGTGACCAACCAAACAACATCGATGCATAAATGCGAAAATCTCTAGATCTAAATGATCTCCAGAATCCCGCTGCAACCAGTTGAATTTACTTCTCCTATTTGTAAATTACCTTACATACTTTTTTCAGATTTCTTCATGAAGTATTGAAGAAAATTACTGAAGCAAACTACACTTAATTACTTATGATTTTGAAACAAGGAAACTGAGCAAAGAAATATATACACATAAGACACCATTATTTTGGGACGAAAGTCCCCGGAAAAACCAAATTCAGAAAAACCAGTGCAGCAAATCTGAGGATTTGATTTTATTAAATAGTAGAAAATTCTGAATACATCTCTGAATACCACAAAGGTAATTCAGTTACAGAGAGACAAATATTGGCATAAAGATTGTGAGTTTTACCTCACTCAAACACTGAAAAAATTCTTGGTTGATCCAGTCACTGGATGAAGTGCCCCTGGCAAGCCCTGCATTGCCTCTGCACAATCTCTACGCAGTCCCTACGTTAGCCTCTAGGCACTGCATCACCGAGCTAGGTGATCGATCTGCAGCCTAGAATCACTGCTCTCAGCCTCTCGGTCTCACACCCTGATTCTCGGCTTTTGAAACTGAATCTTCTGCAAAATATCAAACTCCTTCTCACACTTTGTGTTGCCTTTTCCCGGCCCTACGTCAACCTCTGCGTGAGAGCTACTAAATCACTCTTTGCCTCTCTCTGATGATGGTTATCCGACTAAGAAAATCTCTCCAGAAGTTATCCCTACTCATCATTGTGCTGGAATCACTTGATCAAATTCTCTCTGAGCACTGCTCACTTCAGAAAATTGATCACTTAGATTCACTCGATGTGTCTTTTCAAATGACTCTCAAGCCTTCGTTTATAGTCTTCTCGTTGAGACTTCAACAGTTGAGATTAGATCTTCAATCAACGACTAAGAATATAACTTGACTTGATCCATGTTCTCTACAAGATTCACACTTTGTTTTATTAATACCCTTTAATTATTTAATTTTCCTAATTTTAAACTTAGGGTCACATTAAAATAATTAATTATTTTAATAAAACACATTCTGAGTGGAATTTTCGCAAACAATTTCTGGGTTCTTTGGAATACTGTGTCTAAGCCTCTCCAAAATTTTTGAGACTTAGAGCACTTCTGATGCTACCAAAAATCAACAATAAAGAAAAGCATAAATTGAAAGTAAACCAAGGAAACACTACAAGCATGATAAGGGAAAATTATGTTACCAGAACTCTAAGTGACATCCAAATCATAAGAGAAAATATCTTAACCAATTAGTGTACCAATTTCTTAGTTTTAAAACCAAGACAGTTTGAATCAGATTCAGCCTAGTAGATCGATACAGACCACTGTCCGAGTCGGCTCGGTTAAAAAATCAGTTTGGCAATCGACCCATTACCGAATCGGTCAAGCCAGACACCGACTCGGTCGATTTGGTAACAGACCAGCTTAGTCAATCGAGCTCATCTTAAAGTGGACGGTCTAGTCCGTGAGACCAAAAAAAAAAGCAGCAACTCGACTTCAAACTGGGTCTTTTTTCTTCTTAATGCCTCTACCCTTCTCCCAAGCCTATAAAAATGACCCAACCCCCTCACGTTTCCTCACAACTATCTCATTGCATTTATGTGATCATTTGTTAGGAGTTTGTGAAGAGTTGAAGTTGGTTTATGGAGTAGCAATGAGGAGGTTCTTGGGAAATCATTGGAGCAACATTGCGGAGGCTAGAGGTGTTTTTTTTTCACTTCTCAAATTTTCTCTTTTTTTTTTTTTGGCAAATCTGGAAATTGAAAAGAGTCATTTTTCTAAAAGATATGACCATTGAAGAGTTGTTTTTTTTCTTTTCATTTTCAAACTTTTTTCCTTTCATTTCCAATTCCAAATATCAGAAAATGGCTCCTAGAATGAAATATGTTGCTTGGGAATATGCCGAGATGATTGATAATCAAATGCATTGCAAACTTTTTCATAAAAGAATCAAGGGAGGTGGAGAGGGCATTCACAGGCTAAAACAACACTTGGATGTTATTATAGGCCAAATTCTCTCATGTGCAACACTGACAGAACAGATTGAGGAAATTAGGAAGGAGTTGCTAGAAAAATTTGAGAAGTTTGAGGAAGAAAAAGCTAGGAAAAAAGAAATAGAGGCTGAAATAGACTAGAAGAGTATAAAACACATGACGGCTGCCAAATCCAATTTTGATTATGAGGGCTCTTCATCTATCCCTTGCATTAATGCATCCAACCCCTTTTATTGTGTTACTCCCTCTTTGGAGTCTATTCAAGAAAAGGGTAAGGATAAAATAAAAAAGAAGGGTGATATCAAAAGTTATTTCACAGTCTCACTCTCCTCTCCCTTTGATAGTGCACATGGTCTTCAAGCTAATAAAGGTTGAATTCATCCTACTTTAGATGACCATTGCAAGAAAGAATTGAGAGAAATTACCTATAATTACATAGCTAGATGGTGATATGATGCTAATATCCCCTTCAATGTTGTTCATTCACTATATTATGAACCTATGTTTGATGCCATAGTTGTTGCTGGAAACAGCTTCAAAGGCCCTACTATGCATGAATAAAGGGGATCTCTTTTGCAAAAAGAGATTATGTCCATTGACGAATATTTGAAATATTTCAAAAGCTCATGGGTGAAAACAAGATGTACCATTATGTCAGATGGATGTGTTGATTAAAGGAACTGTATCAATATAAATTTTCTTATATATTTCCCATAGGGAACCATGTTTCTAAAATCAGTTGATGCATCTGATAAGGTGAAAGATACACACTTGTTGTTTCATCTTTTGAATGAGGTTGTTGAAGAGGTGGGGATGGCTAAGGTTGTTCAGATCATCACAGATAATTCCTCTATGTTCTTGCTCGTAAAATGAGGAAAAACACAAAACCATCTTTGGGACCCAATGTGATGCATGTTGCATAGAGCTCGTACTTGAGGATATTGGTAAAATAGATTGGAACAAGAACACTATAGAGCCTGCCAAAAACATAACAAAGTAAATCTACAATCACTCATGGATTTTGAGCCTAATGAGGAAAAACAAAAGGGGTTAAGGATCTTGTTAAACATGTCATCGCTAGATTTGCAACTCATTTTTGACATTGCAATCTATGCTTTTCCAACATAGAAAGTTACAAAGGATGTTTTCTAGTGATGAATGGAATGGATATCAATGGGCTCACAAACAGGTTGGAAAAGATGTAAGAAATAAAGTTAATGAAGACATATTTTGGAAAAAAAGTAGCAAATATTAAGAAAGTTGTTGAGCCACTAGTTAAGGTGTTGTGGTTGGTGGAAGGGAAAAGATTGGCTATGGGTTTCATTTATGAGGCTATGGATCGGGTAAATGAGCAAATAAAGGTAGCATACAAGGATAGAGTGGTTAAGTATGGTCCCATTTGGGAAATAATTGATCAAAGATGGAAAAATCAACTCCATCGCCCTCTACATAAAGATGGAATTTTTTTTATTTTTTATTTTTATTTTATTTTTATTTTATTTTATTTTTTATTTATTTTTATTTTTTTTATTTTTATTTTTTTTTATTTTTTTATTTTTTCTGAACCCAAGGTATCATTATAAATCTCTGGTGGGAGAAGCTTTGACTGGGAAGGTGAGAGATGGATTGATTGAGTGCCTTGAGTGCATGGTCCCTGATGAGAGTCAACACCTGGAGATACACTGACAGATCACTTGTTTCGGTAGAGCCACAAGTACCTTTGGAAAGAACCTATCAAATATTGCAAGGGAAGTAGATGAGCCAGGTAAACAATTTCAATTTTCAAATTCCTATTTGGTTAAATTATTTATAATTTGAAAGTTGGATATAATTTGTTGAACTAACTCATTACACAAACTATGTTTTTTGCACCACAATGGTGGGAGGAATTTGGTAGCCAGCGTCCTCAATTGCAAAATTTTGCAATCTGTATTTTGATTCAAACTCGCAGTGCTTCTGGGTATGAGCGGAATTGGACTGTCTCTGAGAGGATTCACACAAAGAAGAGAAACAATTTAGAACAAAAACGGTTAAATGATCTTGTCTTCGTCCAATACAACCTCTAGCTAAGATGAACCCAATTGTTGAACGAAAGCCCCGAAACAAATCCCATTGTGTTGGAAGAGATTAATCCATCCTCAAATTGGGTAGTGGAGACTCAACCAGCAGAGTTTGACCTTGATGAGGATGTTGGTGTTGATTTTGATTTAGAGATGGATGCATTACAGATTGTTCAGTTGAATGAAAATCCACTAGTACCAACCCCAACTCCTCCAGTTGCAGGGACTTCCTCTACTAAGCCATGATGCAAGCACATAACTTGTCTATCTCAGCATGCAGCTATTGCTAGTGCTACTACTTCTACATTTGTAGTTGGATATCTTAATGAAGAGGAATCATGGGTTCCCTCATCTGACTCCGATTTAGAGTCTGAGCCATATGATCTTGCCTTGTCTAGGACTAGTGATGTTTTGTGGTAGAGGCCATTTAAAGCCTCCTTTGTTATGTGTTTTTGTTCTAATCTCTATATATTACATGTGTTGGACAATGCACTGATTGCCATTTTGATATAATAGATATATTCATGAGCATACTTTGATCATATGTTATCTTCTCTCTATATTCTAATGCTTTGAGTTTGGAAACATGAATGACGATCTTTAAAAATATGTTTTTTCCATAAAAAGATGATTATTTAATGTATTTTTTACAATGACCGAGTTAGTGAAATCAACTAGGCCAAGTCGGACTCGGAGTCAACCTTCGGTCGGTTCCGAATCTGAGTTCAAGTTTTAAAACCATGATCAATATCACACTAAATAGAAACAACTAGCTTATCTTTGGAAAAATATGGACGTTAATACAGTTAAGTTGCATAATAACAATTCATTTTGGAAATTGTATGAGTGCAACTTTCCACATAATATTAAATTAGGATGATCAGATCCTTTTACGGTTCAACAATTTTGCTCGACACTCAAAGGTTCATATCATTCATATCATCAACTATGATAGCTCCAAAAATAGACAATAATGCAAAGATATTGCAAGCCATGGAAAAAGACATCAAGCCTTTCCACAAATATGCTTTGAGAACAAAACATTTCTAAAAAGAGGAAATATAATAAATATAAAAATATGTCAATATAAATATTAGTAATTATTTATTTTTTAAACCAAATAATTAAAAATTAGTGAAGAGACGCGTCCTAATGAATGGACAGGTCTCTACTAAATGACATGACACTCAATGAAAAGGCACTGGCACTTAGGTATATTTACAGAACCATCATTTATAATCCAATCATGTCATATCATTTCTCATACATTTATACAATCTATTATTATTTTATACTAGATGCATTTCTCTATATCCCAAGTATTTTGGATATTTACTTGACATTTCTTTATGTTCCAAGTATTTTGGTTATTTGATTGGTAAACCAGGTTTGGTTGTCACAGTACTGCTAGCAGTAGCTGTTATGGTTTTGCATTTCTGAACCTTTGCTTTTCCTGAATGTATGGAAAGCTTTCAGTGGAATCTAGTCCCCCTGCAAATCAAAAAAATTGATGTCCAAGGACACTGCATTTATTTCTGTCAAGCACAAGAGAAGACAACATTTATTTGGTAAGAATATGATAATTGGTTGATTTAGTATGAAATGAAGAGCATGGTAAATTTTCATGTGCCCAATTTACCAAGCTTCAAGTGGCGGTCCATTGCAAGATTTTTTACATCCATCACAAAGCAAAAACCTAAAAATATTGTATGGATCAGCATACAACATTACATATTTCACTGTATTGATGGTCTGACATCCTACAAATTTCTAATAAGCATATGAGCAAAGTCATCTCCAAGTTCAACCCTTCTCTAGATAAATTTTATTATAAGGACTGCAATATCTACAATGGCATGCTCATCTTTTACTGATAAGAAATCTTTAGGCTACACTCCAAAATATAAGATTCAATGCAAGCACTCCCTGAAACCCTTCTGTAAGGCTTCTTCATCTAGGTTTTTCCCAATAAATATGATCTTATTTGTTCTTTTCTCATCAGGTCCCCATGCTCTGTCAGGGGAGCCATGGAAAAGATCGTGCACACCCTGCACATAAAGAGGATCAACTGTCAACTACACTAATGTATAACATAAATTACATCTACTTCAAGACAATCATACTAATTATGCAAAAAGAGGCAGGAATAGTATTGGAGGATACAACATTACTATCAGATATACAGAGCATGCTGAGGCAGGCAAACTAAAAGTACATAGATACTCAAATGGTGGAAATAGTTTTGTTACACAATACAGAATGTTTACAAAATCAATTAAATCTGCTTCAAGACAATCATAAACATTATGCAAAAGGAGACATGAATTGTAGTCCAGAATACAACATTGCTATCAGATATACACAGCATGCTAAGGCAGGCAAACTAAAAATGCATAAATACTCAAATGGTGAGAATGGTTTTGTTACAAAAGACAGAATGTTTAGGAGATAAATCATAAACATGATCAATAAAAGCCTTGCCTAAAATATTCCTTCAAAAACTATCTGCATTGACCGGAGTATACCACATGACCTTCCATGTCATCAAAATGGAGATTTAACAGATTACCACCAGTAAATTTTATGTGTGCGAGCAATTATGCACATCACCAAAAACTCCAATATCTAATAACTCTTCTCAAGACAGTTTTGTTTGTGATCCATGCAGTCTGGGTCATGATAGTAAGGCAATAATACAAAAGAGGAACCACAACTGATTAAAAATAAAGAGAAAATTCAAGGGAATTAATCAAACCAAAAGCACTGACAAAACCAATTACAGAATTTCTTCGCACATTATGATTTAACCCCAACTATCACACTTCAAAATCAAAATCATTATCATTTCTAGAGACGATTACATATGTGACATACCTGAAAAACATATCGTTCATTAAATCCATCAACAGAAAGCAGGCCCTTCATTCTGTAAATATCATCACTCCGTTCCAGCAACAGTCTGCCTAACCAGGTATTTATCTGCGTAAAGAAAAAGAATAACAAAGCCCAATGTTATAGAGGCATTAAAACATTAAGATTTCACTTCTATTTCGAAAGGCACGAAACAATGTAACATAAAAAGAATGATATACAACACATTTAATGACTCAAATATACACACAGACAATGTCACATGTATTTTGCATCAGAGCCCTCGTACAAAATCATACCGGAAAGGACCCTTATAAAAGACTACAAAATAATACTAGAAAGTAGTCTTATAACAGAAATTCCCTTAATGTTTTATTCAGCAAATATTTTTCTCATAATCTTTGCAACAAGCCTTTTAAAAGGTAGAACACTCCAATGTCATTTTCCCTAAATTATCTTCTAGACAAATCATCCCTCAAAAGAATGCTATACAAACCTTGTCATTTAATGCAATAAATTTGCACTTGCAATGAATCTCATGATAAGACATAACACTTGTCATACTGATCAAAAGAATTCGTAACAGAAAATAATCACACAGGTAACTGGAAGGAAAACTAATAGGGAAAACTCATACCATATGCAAAACCAAGGACAAAAGAAAATAATCGCAATACTAATATTTCAATGTAATATTTTTTATTTTCTTCTTAGGGCACATTGGCCAATCATTTGTCTCAATACAAGAAACTATGTATATTGATATGGACCACGGTGTTGAGAATTTGGAGGGCTGGTGATTAATACAAATTCTCTTCTTGATAATTACTTGTAAGCTTTCTTGAGTTACTTATGTCTTCTCTTCTTTTAGCTTAGTTAATCTTTCATCAAGTCAATTATCAAAATGCACAAGACACAAAAGTTAGGCTCCTAGAGCCAGGGAAAAACCTCTCCCTCTTGGAGAGGAAAACCCGCAAAGAATTCTTATAGATCTTCAAATGACAAGTACCATGACCAATATTCAAACCCTTGACCTAGATATGCTTCCAAGACCTTGATTCACCTTCCTCAACTTTGATTCTTCTTTTCACCAATTTGCTTACTTCTGCATCAGTACTAGAGACCTTCACCTTCACCTTGTATATGCTTGTATTTGATTTGCTTGAACTGTAGGAAGGTAAATTTACCTTCCTCACTATTGCTGCCTCTTCTCCTTATGATGACTATCTCAACTTCAATAATTTTTTTCTTCATATCAACAACCCTGAACTAACACTCTTAAACTCAGACTTATACTTACTGTACCCTTCCTGCACTTATCCACAACTTTGCTTCAGTCATCAGCAATCATGTACCTCCTGTATTTTCCGCAATTTTCCTTCCTACTCTTTTATTTTAGATTCCCACTTATTCACTATCCTTTTATCTGTTGAAATTTGGTTACCAGAGGACAGGTGGTTCCCTAAGGCTTTGATCTTTGGCCTAGGGAAAAGTGTCCAAAAGAATTTAATTTTTCTCCTAAAGTGACTTTATAAAGTTATAAAGTCAAATCTAATTTAAAAGTGACTTTAAGTGATAAAGTTACTAAGTCTAATTTTAAAGTGAATTTAATAAAGTCAATGTGAAATTAGAAAGTGAAAAGTGAATTTGGAAATAAATGAGTAAGTGGGTCTTTATTAGAGTGGGGTGAATTAAAAAATAGAAAGTGAAATTTAAATGAGCATTTAATCTCAGCCCTAGATCTAAAGCTATCTCATCCACTGGATTTAGGGATTCCCCAAAAGTCATTTAGAGTTAAGTTAAAGGAGGAAAAGAAGGGAAAAGGTCATTAATTCTTTCATGAGTAGATTGAGAGAAGGAGGAGAAGAGAGCTAGAGACATTTTCTGGTTTTGAGAAAGAGAAGGAGAGGAGCAGTTCAACAAATCCATACAGCAAGGAGAGGCTGCATCCATTTCAAGGCAGCAATCTGTACAGCAATAAATTAGCACAGTTTTCAAGGCAATTTCCGTACAGCAGCAGTAGGCACGTTTTTTGAGGTCCATACAACAACGAGGTACAGATTTCGAGGAGCAACAGCAGTGTGCAACACGCATTCTGAGGCTGAGTTGGCACGGTTTTCGAGGTTGAAAGCAGCTACTGTAATTTTCGTACAGTCCGTACAGAAGTACGAAATTTTTGACACGATTTTCGAGGAGGACGTACATCATTTAATGTTGTTATTTCTTGCTATAAAATTTCTATTTTTACTGTTTTTCTGATTTGGCATATTTTCCGAGGCAGAGGCAAGCACGGAAAACGAGATAAGTCTGTACATTGTTTGCTGGAATTTTTCTGTATATTTCATTTTTCTGTAAAAGCATTTTCCAGAAATAAGAAGAAGCTTTCGAACTGGTTTTCCCCAAGAGTTGTAGGGGGTTTTTCCAGGATCAAGTTGACCAAAAATCAACGTGTCAAAATTCTATGTGTGGCTGATTTATTTTCTGAGTTTTTATTTTTGCATTTCAGCATTGTGAAATTTCCAGAATTAGTGTTTTCAGAAAATATTTATTTTTTCCAGCTTGTTGAATGTATGGCTATGGGAATGGGCATTTAACTAAATGGGAGAAATAAGGAGAAACTGAAAACCGAAGTTGGTTATAAAATTTCTACATGGTATCAGAGCTATTTTGCTAAAAAGTGCATTTTGGGACAACAAGAAGAAAAATCACAAGAAGCTGATTTTTCACACAGAAAACAGTACCTTTACTACAACAGTGTTATTTTCAGTTTATTTAGGACAAGCAGCATGTCTTTGGGCTTGAGGGTGGAGGATAGGTTAGATGGGCATAGTAACTACAGTGTTTGGAAGGAGAGAATGCAGAACATCTTTGAGGAGGGAGAACTCTGGGATATCATGGTGCATTCCGCACAACACCCTGTTAATGTGCTTACTGATGCTGTTCAATTGGCAACATTTAATAAGAAGAATAACAAGGGTAAGAGACTGATTCTGGATGGAATCAAAGACCATTGCATTCCTTATGTGAGAGGAAAGAGATATGCTTATGAGATGTGGATATCATTGACCAATCTCTACTAGAGTAACAATGAGAACAGGAAAATGGTCCTAAGGGAGAAGTTGAAGACCATTAAGATGGGTAAGACTGATAGTGCAACTGGATATCTCACAAAGATTACTAATGTGAGAGATGCATTGGCAACAGTTGGAGAGGTCATTCCACCCACTGAGTTGGTGCGGATTGCAGTGAATGGCCTTGCCAGTTCATGGCTGAACTTTGCTGATGGGGTTTGTGCACATGAGACCCTTCCCTCTTGGGAGAGGTTCTGGGATGATTGCATACAGACAAAAATCAGAAAGAGCCAGCTTGGGGCAGCCAAACCAGTTGAGCAGGATGAGGATGTAGCATTGTTGGCAGGAGGCAAGAAAGGCAAGGGAAAGAAGCAAGCTTCCACAAGTGTTGGTGGGGGCAAAGGTAAAGGTAAACAGGAGAACACGCAGAAGGACTATTCCAAGGTGAAGTGTTGGAATTGTCAAAAGATGGGACACTATGCAGTTGTGTGTCTGGAGAAGAAGAAGAAGGGGAAGAACCAAAGCATGGCAGCATCAACAGAGAGGACTTTACGGATAGCATTGACCGAGAGTTTGGGTTCATTGCTTGTGAGTCCACTAGTGCAGGATCACCTGCCACAGAGGTTGAGAGGGAGTGTGCATTTCCCTCCACTAGCGGAGCATCTTCAGGTATCTGGGATGTTGATAATGGGGCTTCATGTCATATGACAGGAGTTCGTGAGTACTTCTCAGAGCTTTCAGAGAGTGGCATTGATATAGAGGTAGTACTCGGAGATGACAACGTTGTTAGAGCAGTCGGTGTGGGGACATTGACATTTGATAGGCAACCCAAACCTCCCTTGAAGTTGTCAGATGTTCTATATATGCCAGGGATGAGGAAGAACCTCATATTCGTCTCAGCATTGGAGGACAAAGGATATGAGATATTGTTCAGGAGAGGACAGGCGCTGATATATCCCAGGGGTGCTCCAGCTGATTCAGCTAGAGTGATTGGTGTACGGCATGCTAAGGTGTACAAGTTTGCATTTCAGCCCCTTTTGGCATTGAGTAGTAGTACCAGCAACAGAGCTAGCAGTTCAGAGCTGTGTGAGATTTGGCACCGTAGGATGGGGCACATGTATCATGGAGCCTTGAGGATATTGCAGGAGATCACTACAGGTATACCAAATTTCAGTACTGATCACTTTGATACATGCAGAGGATGTGCTATGGGCAAGTTTGCCAAATCCCCTTTTCCCAACAGTGACAACAGATCGAATGGGATACTTGATTTGATTCATTCCGATGTGAGCGGTCGGATGTCTCATGTTTCCTTGAGTGTATATGAGTATTATTATGTTTTATTCATTGATGATCACTCTCGGAGGACCTGGATTTATTTCTTGAAGACCAAGAGTGAGGTCTTCAAGCGGTTTCAGGAGTTCAGAGCTCTTGTGGAGACTCAGACAAGTCGGAAGATCAAGTCCCTGAGGTCGGACAATGGAGGAGAGTACACACTTGGTGAGTTTGTTGACTATTGTGCGGAGGCAGGCATTAGGAGGGAGTTCACAGTTCCTTACAACCCCCAACAGAACGGGGTTGTGGAGAGGAAGAATAGATCCATCGTTGGGGCTGCCAAAGCCATGATACATGATCGGGGGTTACCATTGTTTTTGTGGGCAGAGGCCTGCAACACTGCTGTATATTTACAGAACAGGAGTCTGCATTGTGCCTTGGGGCATGTGACTTCGGAGGAGGCTTTTTCTGGGAAGAAGCTTGATGTTGGTCATCTTCGTATCTTTGGGTGTATTGCATACTCCTACGTACCCAAGGAGAAGAGGACCAAGCTAGAGCCCACTACAAAGAAGGGTGTCTTTGTGGGCTACAGTGAGACCTCGAAAGCCTTTCGGATTTATATTCCCGCACAGAGGAGAGTTGTTGTTAGGCGGGATGTAAAGTTCGAGGAGGACAGGGCTTTCAAGAGGTCACGGGAGATAATGCGGATCGGCCCGGACCTCGAGAGCGACTAGAGAGTGGGGCCACCGGGGGAGGGATCTGGTGGGTAGGGATCAGGAGGATGGGAGGTACATCGATTACGGTGTGGTCGAAGTCGGTGAAACGTTGGCTCACAAAGTCGGAGGAGTGGTCTTCGGGCGGCATGCGAAGCGAGTTCACTGAGAGTCCCGCGGTGGACGAGTTCACCGATACTTAGGTGTCTGAGGGTTCGAGGTTTCGGCGAGGAGGACAACAGACGAACGATCAGAGTTCAGGCTCCTGATGATGAGGAGGGGGAGTTTCATTCTCCGGTGGGAGAAGTGTGCTCAGGGAAGAGGAAGCCCAAGTGGCTTCAGGATACCTTGAGAGAGGCCACATCTGTTGCTGGGCCGAAGAGACAGGTCAGAGAGAGCAGACCACCTGAGCGGTTCTGTAGCTATATGGCAATGGTTGCCAGCATCGTTGACTCCGAGCCTTCTAGCTATGAGGAGGCAGCTAGCCAGCAGGTCTGGAGAGAGGCCATGAAGGAGGAGTATTCTTCTATCATGAAGAATGATGTTTGGGAGGTGGTGCCGAGGCCTGACGGCAAATCCGTGGTTATTTCCAGATGGCTATACAAGGTAAAGCATGCTGCAGATGGCAGTATTGAGAAATTCAAGGCAAGGTTTGTGGCTAGAGAGTTCTCCCAGGTAGAGGGAGTTGATTATGAGGAGACCTTCGCTCCCGTGGCTCGATATACTTTGATTCACTCTCCATCATATCGATAGCAACAAAGATGGGTTGGAAGATCCACTAGATGGATGTGAAGACTGCATTTCTCAATGGCTTCATATAGGAGGAGGTGTACATTGAGCAGCCACAGAGCTTTGAGGTGCATGGGAAGGAGTCCCATGTGTGCAAATTGAAGAAGGCCCTTTATGGTCTGATGCAAGCTCCCAGAGCTTGGTACTCCAGGATAGATACATACTTGCAGGAGATGGGTTTCACAAAGAGTGATGCAGATCCGAACCTTTACTTTATTGTGATAGGTGAGGAGCCTCTCATTCTGGTGCTGTATGTGGATGACTTGGTCATTACGGTGCATAGAGACTCATTGAAACCTTCAAAGAGATCTTGCGTCGAGGTTCGAGATGAAGGACATTGGCTTGATGCACATTACTTTTAGGTTTGGAGGTGTGGCGAGCGGAAGGCATTTTCTGCGGGACGGGGGGAAGTATATTGTGGACATCCTTGGTAGATTCCACATGGAGGATTGTAGACCAATGTCGACACCAATGATCACCAACTAGAAGAAGCTTCACGCTTCAGATTCCGAGTTGGTGGACCCCACATTGTATAGACAACTGATTGGTTTCTTGATGTATTTGGTCAACACTAGACCAGATATATGTTTTGCAGTCAACACAATGAACCAGTTCATGTGTGAGCCTAGGAGGGTGCACTAGGTTGTTGCAAAACACATTTTGCGGTACTTGCAGGGGGCAGTGGATTATGGTCTAGATTATAGGCAGGGGGATGGAGTGAGATTGGCAGGTTACACTGATGCTGATTGGGCAGGTTGTGCTTCTGTAGGAAAACCGCCCAGGCCCATTTTTGAGTTGGGTTGAGGTTTGACGGTGGTGTCGTGGTTCGGCCACTTCAATTTATCGGTAACGTGAGCTCGGCAGTATATGGCAGCCAGTCTAGCTAGTTGTGAGGCCATCTGGCTCCGCAAGATGTTGTTTAGCTTATTTGGTCAGCCGTTGAGACCTTCAGTGATTTACTGTGATAATCAGAGTTGCATTAAACTCACGGAGAATCCAGTATTTCATGACAGGTCAAAGCATATCGGCATCAAATATCACTTCATCAGAGACTATGTTCAAAAGGGAGCTGTGAAGCTTGAGTATATTCCCACTGATGAGCAGGTTGCAGATATTCTTACCAAAGCCTTACCACGGGGCAAGCATGTCTACTTCAGAGACAAGATGGGTGTGGTGAGAAACACCTTCCTCGGTAAGAGGGAGTGTTGAAATTTGGTTACCGGAGGACAGGTGGTTCCCTAAGGCTTTGATCTTTGGCCTAAGGAAAAGTGTCCAAAAGAATTTAATTTTTCTCCTAAAGTGACTTTATAAAGTTATAAAGTCAAATCTAATTTAAAAGTGACTTTAAATGATAAAGTTACTAAGTCTAATTTTAAAGTGACTTTAATAAAATCAATGTGAAATTAGAAAGTGAAAAGTAACTTTGAAAATAAATGACTAAGTGGGCCTTTATTAAAGTGGGGAGAATTAAAAATAGAAAGTGAGATTTAAATGAGCATTTAATCTCAGCCCTAGATCTAAAGCTATCTCAGCCATTGGATTTAGGGATTCCCCAAAAGTCACTTAGGGTTAGGTTAAAAGAGGAAAAAGAGGGAAAAGGTCATTCATTCTTTCATGAGCAGCTTGAGAGAAGGAGGAGAAGAGAGCTGGAGACATTTTCTGGTTTTGAGAAAGAGAAGGAGAGGAGCAGTTCAACAAATCCGTACAGCAAGGAGAGGTTGCGTGCATTTCAAGGCAGCAGTCCGTACAGCAATAAATCAACACAGTTTTCGAGGCAGATTTCTGTAAAGCAGCAGTGGGCACGTTTTTCGAGGTCCGTACAGCATCAAAGAGGCACATATTTCGAGGAGCAGCAGCAATGTGCAGCACGCATTCTGAGGCTAAGTTGGCATGATTTTCGAGGCTGAAAGAAGTTGCTGTAATTTCCATACAGTCTGTACAGCAATACAGAATTTTTGGCACGGTTTTCGAGGAGGACATACAGCATTTAATGTTGTTATCTCTTGCTGTAAAATTTCTATTTTCACTGTTTTGCTGATTTGGCACATTTTCCAAGGCGGAGGCAAGCACGGAAAACGAGATAAGTCTGTACATTGTTTGCTGGAATTTTTCTGTATATTTCCTTTCTCTGTAAAAACATTTTCCAAAAATAAGAAGAAGCTTTCGAATTGGTTTTCCCCAAGAGTTGTAGGGGTTTTTTCCAAGGTCAAGTTGACCAAAAATCAGCGTGTCAAAATTTTGTGTGTGGCTGATTTATTTTCTGTGTTTTTGTTTCTGCATTTCAGCATTGTGAAATTTCCAAAATTAGTGTTTTCAGAAAATATTTATTTTTTCCAGCTTGTTGAATGTATGGGAATGGGCATTTAACTATATGAGAGAAATAAGGAGAAAATGAAACCCGGGGTTGGTTATAAAATTTCTACATTATCCGCACTTATATGCTTCCCTTGATCTGCACTTATATCCTGCCCTTTTATCCGCAATGTCTTCTTGGAGATGTCCGCAAACTTACTTGACTATCTGCAATCCTATATGCAAACTGTACCTTGCTATCCTTCCTGTATTTCACCATAACCTTCTTCCTGCACCTTTGATTTCGATCCGCACTTTTACTGTCCTTTATCCGCACTATAATCTCAGAGATATCCGCATTCTTGCTTCCATCATGACCACATACCAAATGTGTGTGTATATATATATATATATATAGGGCACATCTCTTTAAACAAGCCGACCATACATCTGTGAGTTAGGCCGACTAGATCATGGTGAATGAGACCGACTATATAAGGTTTATTCCAGCGTTGGAGAGGTATTTCTTCACTGCGTTTAAGGCTTGTCTTTCATTGTTGCATTGAGGGCTGTTGTAAGCTTCTTCCACAAGGTCTTGGAGCATAAATACCTAGACGAGATCCTTCATGTATGAGACACTTAATTCTACTTCTTCCTAGAAGATAAAAACCTAATAGACATCAAAAAGAAGTCCATCTACATAATAAAAATCTTGCTCATGAAACCCATGAAGCAAGTACACCAAAAATACATTTTTATTATCTTTGACTTCTTTACATAAATACATAATTACATAGTTAACATGAAGACCGACCTAGTTACACTTTTCAACACACGGTAAAGTCAGAGATATCTAGAATATATTTCTTAACTATGATGAAAAAATCAAAAATTTTGGGAACAAACTTCAATGATCAGTCACCGTGTTTGAGTTTGAGTTTGAATCCAACAAGCAAAAATGTTTTCCAATATCAAACATTATCAAACATTTTGTCAATATTACATGATTATCAGCAAATAGAAATTCATAAAATCATGTAGAAATTTAAATTTATTATTTTCTGAAAAATACAGAGTATTTAACATCCAAATCATCAATGCTTGTAACAGCGGACATTATACCCACTAGAACTCTCTCAGAGTGTTGTATTCATAAAATATTATGTTACAAACTTACAAGTGCAAGTTTATATTTCTGAGCATATATTCAAACACATGGAGAAATATTGACAAGCTGCAGCCCTGCAGACTCCTGAAACCTAACAGTCACAATCGGCTGCCCATGCCGAACAGTTTACCATTCTCCGTACAGCTATTTTACCATAAATGGCACATCATTGTACCAAAAACAGTCAAGAAACAGAAACATCATTTTTTGGGTGTTTCTCTGCCCATGGTGGCATTTTAAGAAGGAAGCTATAAAATATAGGAAATGAAATGCAAACGAAAACAAAAATAAACACACAAGCAATATGATGAGAACATAATTTGATTTTTGATAGACACGTTACATATGAAGGATTACTTTTGACATTTGAATCCTAAATGGATTTGACATTAGTGAAATATAATTTATTTTTTGTGTATAATATTCATAATTTCGAGGGTAGGAATTTCTTACCCCAAAATTTTCTGTCCCCTGTTTCTTATTTTGTTGTTGTTTCCTGTTTTGTGTTTATAGTAACAAAGCTATCTGGAAAGTACTCAAAACATTGTTCAATCTGTTGCTCCTAATGAGCTCTATACTAGATGACTTTGTTTTTCCCATAAGTACTTGTTATGCTTCTAATGAGATTCCCAAGATCTACATCCTTTTGTAGGTGACATCCACAGACTTCTATTTCAGATATCTTTCATGCTTCTTTACGATGATTTTACAAGCTCTTGCTTTCAACTGTATGCTTCTATGATGTCATCTCCTAACATGATGCATCCTATCATGCTTCTAGATCATTCCTACCATGATAGTTATACTTTACAACATAAATTTTGAAACAGGAACTTGAAAAGAACTAGGTGAGGAAGACTATTTCAATCATAGTAGGGATCTTTTACTTCCTCCTTCGATTTCTTCTTTCAGCTTCTTCCACTTCTTCAACGATATGGGCTTCTTCCCTTCCTCTTTTGTTGTTGTCCTTCTGAGTTTACGACAATCTCTCTTGTAGTGCCCATATTCTTAACATCCATAGCATTGAACCTTTGCCATGTTCTTCTTCCTTTTCTAAGTACCAAACTTTCCAAACTTCCCTTTACTCTTTGCCATGGCAGCATATGCTTGAGTTTGCTTGTTTGATCCTACATCACTTTATTCCTTCAACCTGGTTTCTTCAATTTTGCATAGTGACCATAGTTCATTGAATGGAGTAGCTTCCTTTTTCCCATAGATACTTGATGTGAAGTTGCCCCTTTCGTCTGGTAGTGCATTGAGCACTATGGTAGTCATTTCTCTGTCAGACATTATCTCTCCCAATTTCTGTAGTCAATCTCTTATTTCAGATATCCTCATAAAGTATGAGGCTATTCCTCCTTTTGATATTTTCATCTTGTAGAGTTCTTGCCTTAACAAGATTACTTCACCTACAGTGCTTACAGAGAACAACTCTAGAAGTTTGTCATATCTTTCTTTTGATGTTTCTAATTTAGATACATAGAGAATGAGGGAATCCTTGATGGATTCTATGAGAATCCTTTGAGCCCTTACTTCCCCTTTCATATATCGTGCAAGTGCTTGAGCATCTTCTTTTAGAGGTTTGGTGATTGAGCCCTTAACATGTTCCATGACCTAATTTTCTATGAGGTTTAGATCTGTCCTTTTCTTCCATGCTAGAAAGTTTGAAGCCCTGACCAATTTGTTGCTTTCCTTGCAAAAAGACATTTTGAGAGATACAGATGTAGATATAAATATACTTACTTGTGAAGATGCTCCTTTAGCTTGTTGCCTTCTTGAATTTGATGATGATATTGATAATAGAAAAACTTCTTAATGAAGATGGTTTTCTTCAAAAGTGATCCTTGACTCCAAAGAGAGGGAGATCACCTTAGACCTTTTGATAATGATTACCATGTTCTCGATCTTGCTTTCTTTGGATGAGTAGACTTTCAGATACTTCGAAACTTTTTTTTTTTGAGTAGCGATAATATTCTTTTGAGGTCTCCTTCCTTGTGATGATGTGATGAGCGACGATCCCAAGAATGCTTTTAGTGAAGACTTCTTCTTTGACCAATCTAGGTTTTTAACACTTCCTTTAAGAAGATGATGCAGACCTTAACTTCTTGGACATGAGAGGATCTTCTTGATTCTTTGATGCCCTTGATGCCTTTCTAGAACTTCGGTCTTTGAGTGCTTGGGAGTCCCTTATTGAGCTGCCCTTCCTAGACTTCTTACCTTAGCTCTGATACCATGTTGAGAAATCTAGGGCATAGGGATTAGGAGATTTCTCTTGAATGATAACTGCTTGTGATGCAACTTTTCTTAGTCTTTTATTAGATTCTTTCTTCCTCTTAATTATGTTAATGTCTTCCAGAGCCAAAACTTCTCCAACTTGAGAGGAAAACTAAAATGAATTCTTCTTCTTATAGAATCTTCAAGAGACGAATTCCAAGACCAAGACCCTTGACCTATTAACCTCTCCAAGGCCAAGTCACAAGGTTTCTTGAGCGAGTTCTTCTTCCTTGAGTAAACTTTAGTCAAACTTCTTGCTTCTCCTTAGATCTCGACCACCCTTCAGATTTCGATCTATTGGTTCAAATCTGCAACTCTTTGCCTCTTCAGAAACCCTAGTTGCAGCACGTGTGAGGGACCAACACCAATTTTGTCCCTTGATTCCCTTCTCTTAGATGGAGTCTCCTTCTTCTGCAATTCGGCTTGTATTCTTGACTTGCTTTCTCCCTTAATTCAGCCCCCTAAGATGGCAGTGATAACTTTGGCTTCTTCTGCAGCAAAGAACACTAGTCTTCCTCGCACGTGTGAAAGGTATTTGCCTAAAACAGATCAGAATTACTTCGGCTTCTTCTCCTCCTTTTCTTCACTTGATGGGAGGCTTCTTCTCTTGTGTTTCTCGCATTTTTTCTCCTATTTTAGATGCTTCTTCGAGATGCCTTCAAGTGAGGCTGAGTCCTCTATTTATACAGTACTCTGCCCATGAAATAAGTTGACTTGTGCAAGTGTGCAAGCCAACATGCTCTTCTAGAATGATCTCCATCTTCCTTTTAGGGCCAACTTGAAATAGTACTTGTGACAAGGTCTTGGAGGGTTTATGACACAAATAATTCTCTTTTTACAATATGTAAGATGCCCAAATGGGTCTTCAAAAGTTCAATACATGACACTAACTCAATAGAATTTATGACTTGATGACTAAACCTAACAGCTCAGAATCGAAGCTTTATCTATAAAATAAAATTCCTTGAGCATGAAACCCACGACTCAAACATAACATAAATAATTTTTTTTTCTTCTTTACATCAATATCATGATTATACATGTCATTATGAAGATTAAACCTAGTTATATATTTCAACACAGAGTCGCCAATTTGTTATATGGGATTTACAATTGTGGACAAAAGTATCTCCCCTAAACCTCATGCACTGGTCTAGAACAACAGAAGGCAAAGAACATAAAGCTTTTCTTAGAGAAATTGAAAGATGGAAAGAGGACTAATTGGGATATGTCGCAAGCTTTACTTTCCTCTGGGATTGTAAGCTCCAATCGTAGCTCTGATTGCTATAATTAGAACCTGCACATTCAACCAAAACAAGCCAAGGATCTACAACATCTACATAGCATGATTCAATTACTCTATTCAATGGATCAACAAAGCATTGAAATACATGAATATAAAAGTAACATAACACATATAGGAAAACAGTCTACTTTTTGTATTAATAGAAATAGGAGAGAGTTTACAGTTGGTTTTTGTAGCATCGGCAAGTGCTCTAAGGCCCAAATTTGGTGGAGAGGCTTAGACACGGGTATTCCAAAGAACCCAGAAACTGTTTGTGAAAATTCCACTTGGTTAATGTTTTATTAAAATAATTAATTATTTTAGTGGAGACCCTAAGTCTAAACTTAGGGAAATTAAATAATTAAAGGATATTAATACAACAGAGTGAGAATAATCTAGAAAAGGCGGAGATCAAGTCATGTTATAATATTAGCCGTTGATTAAAGATCTAATCTCAGTCATTGATTTCTCAATGAGAAGACTATAAAGGAAGGGTTGAGGGTCATTTGGAAAGACACACGGAGTGAATCTTGAGATTGAATTCTTCTGACGGAGGAGTGCTTGGACGAAGATCAGATCTAAGTGATTTAGTGCATTGAGGGAGGGGCAAAGTAGCTTTCGAAGAGAAAGATTTTCTCAGCCGGAGAATCATCTCCAAAGAGAGGCAGGAAGACGTCCAACAAAGCCAGCGTAGAGCCAGTTAGGGTGATGCAGAGGTTCAGAGGGTTTCTAAGATTCAGCTGTCGGATAAGATCCACAAGCCGAAAGCCGGGGTGTGAGACCGGGAGGCTCAAATCTGTGATTCCGGGAGTCAGATAGATCTGTTGCTAGGGTGACGCAGTGCCTACGCAATGACTACACAGAGACCTCCAGAGGTAGTCTTTCCAGTGTCCGGATCAGCCAGATTTTCCAGTGATTGTGTGAGGTAAAACTCACAATTTATTTTTGCCAGTATTTCTCTCTGTAACTGAATAACCCTCAGAGGTATTCAGCGATATTTTCAGAAACAACTATTGCTTAATAATACAAACCCTCAGATCTGCTGCACTGGTTTTCCCGCATTGGGTTTTTCTGGGGACTTAGTCCAAAAATAATTGTCCTATGTGTGATTGATTTCTTGCTCAGTTTCCTTGTTTCGGAATTGTATTTATTCAGTGTAGGTTGCTTTAGTAGTTACTTCAATAATTCAGATCTGAATTAATTATGTAAATGTAATTTACTTAATACGAGAAGTGCACTCAGTTGATGCTATAGGATTCCTTAGATTGTCAGATCTAGGAATTTTCACATTTACAACCAAAGATAGTAGATGATCGTGTAGAGATCTCCCCAAGTTGACTTGTCCTTCCTTGTCACAAAGCACACCTCAATGTCACCCTAATGCATGGAGATGATGACTCTCTTAGATTCAAGGCAGCAACATGAGGGAATGATCAGTTTCCAAAATGCAACCTTGATGTTGTGGATGATAGTAAATATATAGGAGAGATGGTAATTTAGGAATTCTTATCCATTTACCAATCTAAGATTGAGATCCACTTAAGATGGGAGGATGAGCTAAAGGGATAAGAGGTGAAAACTCCAAGGTAGGATTAGATAGATCTGGAGCTTCTTATCCAAGGTAAATGGTTAAAACAACTCCTGGAAGCTTTTGGAAGAGGAAGCTTCAGGATTCTTTTTAATTTTCCCGAATTTCTAGAATCTGTGCACCACTAATGAGGATCACCCTATTGTTGATCAGGGTTGGTGCAAAATGGAGCAACCTGTTGCTGAAAGCAGGTCCCTAAAGGGCAAGGGTGCACTGGGCCTTGAAAGAAATTGAAATGAAGCAGTCAAACTCAAAAACTCGGGGATTTGGAAGAGTCATGCTTAGGGCATTGTGTAGGGATGATGACAAGGTGTTCACGGATGACGATTGATCTGATTTGCAGGCCTATTGACCAGATGCGATAAAATGGCCTATAACAAGTATAGTAAGAATGAACCTGATGAAGTTGGGCTTCTCATTCAAAAGCGGATTCTTAATAAAGATCTTGAAGATATGGACATTGTGGTTCCTTGTGAGGTTGACATTTGTGATTTCTCCCATATCAATGAAGGAAAATGGGATGTTGGCAAACATGATTTTCACAGTAACCCTATTTACAATACTAACAAGGAAAACGAGGTTGAGAATGATTCTCCCTTTCTTTTAGAAATTACCCATAATGATGTACCTCATCCCACTGTTCAAAGGAGAGATCATTATTTTCCAATAAATGAAAGGATTGTTGGAAGTAGATGGCGAAAGCCCCATTTATGATATTGACGATGACACTGACAGGAGCCTTGCTTTCCCTTGCCTCCTCCAGGATCCTGAGCATACTGTCGCATTGTCGACAAGCCATCGCCTCACCCTTTCTCATACCATCGTTGACATTGATGAACCCTTTTCCCCTTCTGAGTATGATGTTGAGGAAGAGCCACTCAATAGATGTATCCCTTCTTCTCATTTATACCCTCAAGAATGTGAACACAAAATTGTTGCCCCTTTCCAATGTGACCAACATATCAAGCAACCTGCTTGCTGTGTTACTCCATTTAACCGGTCCCCTTTTCCTACCCATCATGATCATAAGGTATCCATGAAGCATGATGTTATGAAGAGTGATCATGATAGCAAATTTTTGAGCTTGGTCATTCAATCATCCATTCTATGCTTACAAGAAAGGCTTTGAATCTCAAAATTGGTATCCTTTCCCTAATCTAGCATTCCTTTCTACAGCATATGGATATCATATTTTCTCGCCTCCCACCCACATCAACATCCATATGAGTGTTTCTATGTTGGCTATTAGGTTTATTGAATAAGTAGTCATATAGGAAAGCATTCTCACATTAATATAATGATATGTTGGTTGCATTGGCTTTATCATAACACTTAGCATTCACTGTATCATATGCATGTTAGAGTAGGATGCATTGCAAATTGATTTTTGCAATAGAACTAACATCACATTATGTCATCACGCTAGATTAGGTGCATTTAGATTAAAGTTGTAGTTAGAATTAGATTTTATTTCCTGTTGATTTTTACAGGCTAATAAAAGCATGGGCAATCAAAGGACACCATAAAAACATGTTGCCCCATGTGCTTAGTCTTTGATGTGTAGGTAACAGGTTTGCAGTCCCAAGAGATTGCTGGCATTCTCATGACCGCCTGTTTGAGTACATAGTCTGTGTAATCTATTGAGAGCTTATTGCCCAAGTTAGACCCAGATGTTACCCATCACCCGTGGGTCACCCCCATAGGAGAATTTTTCTCCTTGATTTATCTTCAGCCGACAACCAGGAGCCCCTTCCAGCCACCAAATAGCTTGATGTTCCACCATTCTTCGCTACCTGAGCAAGCTATTATGTGCCCTCACCCATCCGTTATGATCATATGTTTGAAGATGGGCCTTCCAACCCCGAAGGTATGGCTTTCATTATGCAATTAGGTATATTTTCTTGCTTTTCTTGGAGACATTTGGACATAGATTAGTCGAGGGATTAGGTAGAAAGAATAGGCTCAGTCTGTACTCGTGTTCCCTTGTCCCAGCTTGGTGGTTAATCTTGAATCCTAGTGCCGTGGAATCTCCTCTATTGGCTACTAGTTTTAGTAGTGGCACTAGATGGGAAACCCTAATTTTGGTTGTGTGTGTTAGTTTTTGTAGCATCGGATGTGTTCTAGCCTTGAAATTTAGTGGAGAGGCTCAAATACATGAGATCTCCAAAACCCAAAAATCGTTTCTAGAAATTCTGCCTAGAAGTGTCTCAATTAGATTATTAACCGTGTTTTTAAATATTTCCTAAGTCTAAACTTAAGGAATATGGCTAATTAATCAACATTAATTGAGATAAGGCAAGAATAGTCTAGAAAATCACACGGAACAATCCAGAGATGATCCTAGCCATCGATTATGTTTTAATCTTGGTCGTTGGTGCTCCAATAGAGTAATATAAGAGGAGATAGATGTTGGTGATGGAGAATACACTTGAGACACCTGAGCGGTTCAATTACTTGGAAGATTGATTTCCAAAGTATTAGCAGTCAGTGGTCAGAGAGAGCCATAGATCGAAGCAGTGAGTGAGGGGCAGGGACAATGATCCGACGAAAGTTTTCCAGATCTAGAGATAGTCGAGTTATCCCAGTGAGGCAGTGGAGAAATCTGCAAAGTAGCATCAGAAAGGGCAGTTCAATTTGCTAAAGAGAAAGTCGTTCTCTGATCCAGAGACCGGGCAGAGGTTCCAGAAGGCTCGAGAGTGGAATTTCTCAACAACAGAAGGCAGAACAACCTAGAGATGATCCTAGCCATCGATTATGTTTTAATCTTGGTCGTTGGTGCTCCAATAGAGTAATATAAGAGGAGATAGATGTTGGTGATGGAGAATACACTTGAGACACCTGAGCGGTTCAATTACTTGGAAGATTGATTTCCAGAGTATTAGCAGTCAGTTGTCAGAGAGAGCCAGAGATTGAAGCAGTGAGTGAGGGGTAGGGACAATGATCCGACGAAAGTTTTCCAGATCTAGAGATAGTCGAGTTATCCCAGTGAGGCAATGGAGAAATCTGCAAAGTAGCATCAGAAAGGGCAGTTCAATTTGCTAAAGAGAAAGTCGTTCTCTGATCCAGAGACCGGGCTGAGGTTCCAGAAGGCTCGAGAGTGGAATTTCTCAACAACAGAAGGCAGAACAACTTCATCAGAGACCACTCAGAGGCTTCACGTCAAGCAGACAATGCAGTGGAGCATAGAGGCTGACGCAGAAGGTCAGAGGGCCGAGTCTTTTAAAGGCAAGTTGTGCCAGGGTTTGCCTATGGAGGAAGGGAAATTTCCTTCAACAATTTTGCCCAGATTTTCTTGTTGTGAATTGCCAGTTTCAGACATCTAGATTGTACTTAGAATTTCACTATTGCATAATAATAAAATCCCTCAACTGCTGCACCGGTTTTCCCGCATTGGATTTTTCCGGGGACTTTTGTCCAAAAATAATTGTGTTATATTTTATGTGTGTGTGCTAGCATTTCTCCACTTCCAACTTTTAATTATTCGGCTGAATTTTATTTATGAAGGTTGCAATGTGTTTATTTAAATATTTGTCGAAGCAAATAAATTGTTAAATTAATTAACAATTAGGACAAATAATACCAGTTGCTACAATAGGATTCCAGTGTAGAAATTTTAACATGGTATCAGAGCGCAGTTGATCAGTTGGAGTGCTCATACTTGAAAGGAAGAGTTTCATTGTTCAGTAAGAGAAGCAAGCCGAAATTCCCAAGGGCAGCGCAGTCTTTTGCTAGGTGGGCCAAGTTACTTGAGGAGTTTCAATTTTTCTAAGCAGAAGTAGAGAGGCAGAAAAATTCGATTTTCAAGATCGAGTGATTCCAGAGGCAAAGGAAGCAACTCTGATTTTTTGTTGGCAGATCTCTAGCTGAACGCAAAGGGTTTTTGCAGCAGCTTGCTAGAGCAAAGCCAGTGTCGGGTGCAAGAGAGAAGAGCACACATATTTGAGGGAAAAATTTCCTCGGGGAACTTCTAGTCTCAAGAAGTTCAATTTTTCCTTGCAGATTGGCAGTGGTTGTGGGCAGATCTTCTCACTCCAAAAGGGAGTGCAAGTAGCATACCAGCAGCCAAGCAGAAGGAAAGAGGGATTTTTCGACAAATCTTTGAGACGGCCACTGCAAGGCTTCGTGATCAAGATAGGTTGGATGGAGCTTCCAACTATGTCATTTGGAAGGCTAGGATGTCCTTCCTTCTAGATGAATATGGGGTGAAAGCCTACATTGACAATGTAGTGGCAGCTCCTCAAGATGCAGATCAGTTGAAGGAATACATAAAGGAGATGGGGCAGGCGAAATGGTTGATCCTGGGTGGAGTCCGGGATCATATAGTCTCAAATCTAGCGGCCAAGGGAAAGGCCAAAGAGATGTGGGATGCTCTCTCCACGTTGTACCAAGGAACTTTCGAGCAGCGGAATATGTTCCTAGAGGAGAAGTTGAGATGCATCCGAAGGCAGAAGGGGGAAGGCAAAGACCCCTTCATTACCAATATTAAGGAGGTCCGGGACCAGTTGTAAGCTGCTGGGGCAGTGCCTCAACCCACAGAGCTAGTGAGATAGGCACTCAACAATGTCTCAAAGGACTGGCAGGTCACTGTCCAAAGCATATTGGGAAGAGACAAGCTACCAGAGTGGGACAGGATGTAGGTTGACTTGCAGTAGGACAAATTGAGGCGAGCTCTTCTAAAGAGCTCCATCAATGGCAACAGCAGCAGCGGATCGAAGATGGTGAAGGAAGAGGAGAATGTGGCCCCCACATCTAAGGGTCCCAGTCAGGGGAAGGGGTAGCAGACAAAGAAGAAGAAGGACCTATCAAAGGTCAAATGCATCAAATGTAGTGAGTTTGGCCACTACAATACCCAGTGTCCTCACAAGAAGAAGGACGAGGAGAAGCAGGACTAACAGGTAGCTTCAGCAGAGAACGACAAGTTTTCCTCCAGGTTGGAGGAAGACTTCGCTATGTTCGTCAATATACCTTCAGGAGTGAGGTGGGTTGACTTGGTGTTGTAGCCCCAGAGAGCTACAGATGGGAAGGATCACTGAGGAATCCACCTCATGGATCAGTACCTGGCTTCGAGGGCCCAAAGTATTCAGTAACGGGATGGATCAGTGGCAATAGTCGCAGTCAGATGCCAGAGTGACAGTTGCAGAAACTAGAAGCAGTTAGATGTTGGGGAGCACAGTGCAATGTTGGCAGCAGTGCAGGTGTCACAATGTGTTGAGAATTCAATAGGGAAATGATTATGATTAATTCTCTTTGAGAGATAATTGCTTATGAATCCTCTTTACTTATTAGCTTTGTCCCTTATTATTAAATGTGTCAAGCATCAAACAGCTACCAAAAACAAGAAGAACAATGACACAGTATATGGGCTGCAAGCCAAGGCCAAAACCCCTCCTCTTGAGAAGAAAACCCGTAAATCTCTTCTCTTCCTTATAGATTCTTCAATTGACAAATTCCATGACCTTAAGACTGAGACCAATACCCTCCAAGACCAAGACCAACCTCTTTGGATGATGTGCCAACTTTGATCTACTCAAAACCAGTGAAATTTCTTCCAATAGCACTTCTTCGACCTCTTGCTGCAAGATTTTCGGCCTCCTACTGCAGATCTAAAATTTTGGCCTCCCTGTAGTTGCAGTTTCCCACATGTGAGCTTCGATCTTCCTGTAGAGCCTTCCCTTGACCTTCGCTTGCCTTTCCCTGCCTTCTGGAGCTTCAGGATGACCCTTGGTGACCTTTGCTTGAACTCTTTGTCTCCTTTTATCCAAGATCGAACTTGAAGATAAAAACCCTAGGTCTGTTGCAGAAACCCTAGTCTTCCTTTAGCACATGAGAGAAAATAGCCCAAACAAAGATCCTCTTCGTCCTCTTCTTCCTTCGCTACCTTCTCCTTCCTCTTCCTTCGCTAGAATGAGTGGTCAGTAAATGGACTTCAAGTAGGACGAGTCATCTTCTATTTATAGGCTCTTCAAGGGTGCATGTGACTTTTCCTTTAGGTCGACTTGCTAGCCGCCAGGTCGACTTGGTTTTGGAGGCTATTTTGACACTTCTAAAGACAAAAATAGTTTTCTTTACAAGTTACAATGTCCCTAGTGGGGTCTTCAACTTATGGCAATGACTCTTTTGACTTCTTGACCTAGGACAAACCTTAGAAGCACTCAATGGGTGCATGACCTATAAAATAAAATACCTTGAGCATGAAACCCATGCTCCAAAATAATAATAATAATTTTCTCTTTCATTTTATAATCTACAAGAATCAAAAATACATTTCATACTTATGAAGACAAAACCTAGTTACACATTTGTCAACACTCCCTCTTAACTAGGGAAGTATTCATAAGATGTACATGGACATTCTCAATCTGAAGAGATCTAATAAGAAGATTCGGATTGGTAACCCATCTGTCTAGCATCACATCAACCAACATTGTCACATAGCAAGGCCTTGACTAACAACTCTATCTCTCCACAAGATCAGAGCACACTGTTGGTGAGACCAATGATTTATAGACACCATCATCATTGTCTCTCAAGGTACATACTCTACTCGAGTGTTCACCAAGTATGACCTCCTTTGGACTATTCTTATCTTGGATAGCTAGTCCTCAAAGAATATCGGTCCACGACTACTCTTATCTTGGATGCCCTACCTCATCCTCAAAGAGTATCATATGCAAGATGGTTAACCAATCCTCCATTTTGTCTGCCCAAGTGAAGGCAAGAATGTTGTGCCTATCTCTCCCTCTCAACTAGGGAGGATATATCAACCAAGACAAGCTTGTCTCTCAAGTACACAAGCTTCTTGTTAGGAAGAGATTTCGCCAATATGTCAGCTACCTGTTCATTGGTGGAAATATCTGTAGTTGCAACACACCAATTTCTACTAGCTCCAGAATATAGTGATACTTGTTGTTTATATACTTTGTATTTCCATGAAATATTGGGTCTTCAGACAATCGTTTACAACTGGTGTTGTCACAATGTATCACTGTAGGGTCCATCGGTCCTTCGAATAAGTCGAATAGCAACTTCCTTAACCAGACCGCTTATCTGCTTACTTAACAAGCCACAACATACTAAGCCTCGGCACTACTCAAAGCAACTGTGTCTTGCTTTCTGCTCATACATGAGATCATGGAGGATCCCAAACTAAAAAATCCTCCTGCAGTGCTTCTTCCATCCTGCTCACTGCCTCCCTAGTCGGAATCTATATATCCAATCAAGTGGACATCATTCCTTCTATCATATTTCAAGCAGTAGTGGATAGTTCCTCACAAATATCTCAGTATATGTTTTGCTGATATCCAATGATCATGCTTTGAATCCACTTGGAATTGACTGAGAATGTTTACTACAAAACATATGTCTAGTCGAGTATTCACCAAGTACATTAGTGAGCCAATCAGTGGTCTATACGTGGAAGGATCCACAGGGCTCGATTCGGAACTCCTTAGTCTCTTCAAGTTTGTGATCATGAGAGTGGTCATTGGTTTGCAGTCCATCATGTCAAACTTCTTCAACATCTTGATCACGTACTTTCCTTGACCCAGATAAATTTCATCAAGTCCTTGCCAGACTTATAGTCCCAAATAGTAATGCATCAGCCCTAGATCCTTCATGTCAAATTATGTTGCTAGTTGCTTCTTACATTCTTCAATTCGACCTTCTACACATGTTAAGAAAAGAAAATCTACATAAAGAAGAATGATTACAGGTTCTCCATCTACAACTTTGATATAAAGGTTCGAATCAACGGAAATTTGTGTGAAGCCTATTCTTTGTAAGTATGCATCCATTCTAGCATACCATGCCCTTGGTGCTTGCTTGAGGCCATATAATGCTTTCTTCAATCTACAAACATATACCTTCCTGTCTTTAACTTCAAATCCCAAGGGTTGCTCTATATAGACTTCCTCATCAATTGTGCCATTTAGAAACGCAGACTTGACATCCATTTGATAGATGTTCCATCCCATCGATGCTGCCAGAGAGACCAATGAACGAATCATTGTATAACTTGTTGTCGAAGCAAATGTCTCTTCATAGTCGATGCCTTCTTGATGAGAGAAGCCCCTAGCCACAAATCTTGCCTTATATTTATTGATACTTCCATCTACCGCATGTTTGATCTTGTAGATCCATTTGGAAGTTACCACAAATTCGTCTTCGGGCCTAGGTAAGATCTCCCAAACTCCATTCTTCATTATAGATTGATACACTTCATTCATGGCGTCCTTCCATTCCTGATAATTGACAGCCTCTTCAAAAGTGGATGGTTTTGCTTTTATTAGTTTTGTCATGTGTGCAGCATACCCAGAATATCTCTTGGGTTTCTTGCTTTCTCTAAATGAACCTTTTGTTGCAGTGTAGATTTCAACTAGTTTGGTCTCTTTCTTGATTCAGTGAGGACCACAGGTTGAATGGGTTCAAACTTCACTAGGACCCTCATCTTCATGATGAGATTCTTCTTCTTCCCTGTTAACTTCTTCTTCAAATACTAGAATTTCTTTGACATCAGAGTCCATGGGAAGTTCCTTAGATTTCTTGAATGCTATACTCTCGTCAAATATGACATTTCGACTTACTTTTATATGGTGTCCCTCCTTTATGTAGATTATATAAGCCTCGGAGGAGTTTCTAAGCCAACAAATGTTCTCTCATGCCCGATGGATCCAACTTCTTTCTTTTGTCCTTTGGTATATGAATATATACGGGACACACAAAGATTCAGAGATGATCTACAGTAGGTTTATTCCCAGTGAATACTTCTTCGGGAATCCTCTTGTCCAGTGCCTGTTGGGACTTCGATTTTGAATATATTATGTTGTCTTCGTGGCTTCTCCCCACAGAAATTTTGGTAGATCTTGATCATGTAACATTGCTTTTACACTCTCTTCAATGGATCGATTTTTTCTGTTTGCAACTTCATTTTGTTCGGGATTATATGGGACTATCAGTGCCCTCTTAATCCCATAAACCTTATAGAATACTATAATCTCCTTGGATGTATACTCTCCTCCATTATTGGATCTTAGTATCTTGATTCTTCTTTCTGTAAGATTCTCCACCTCGGCTATGAATTCTTAAATTTTGTAAATACTTCATCCTTGTTTTTTCATTAAGTAAACCCAGGTCTTTCGTGAATGATCATCTATAAATGTGACATAGTATAGATGACCTCCAAGAGATTTAGGAGTCATAGGACCACATACATCAGAGTGAATGAGATCCAATATTTCTTAACCGTGAAGCATTGCTTCCAAATGGTCTCTTTGTATTTTTACCCAATGCACATCCTTTACATACTCCTTCGTGATCTTCTTTCAGTTCAGGTATTCCATCTACTATGGAGCTTAGATTTGGGAGGATCTTGAAATGAAGATGACCAAATCTTCTATGCCATAGTTCACATAAGCTAATTTCAATGTGAACCAACGCTTGAGTTAGAGGAGATATCAGCTTGTAAATTCTTCCTTCTCGAATACCAATTACTCTAGCATTCTATATGCTTGAGTTTTTACTCCATACAACAAAGTTTCCATTAATGAAAGATACTTTATCACCCTTAATCTTCTAGACTTGAAATGGAAAGTAAGTTCTTATGCAAACCTCTAACAAATAGGATGTTGTTCAGGTGAATGTTGCTTCCATTCTCCAGCTCTATAGAGGTTGATCCAATACCTCTCACGGGATAGCTTTTATAATCTCCAAGTTCCACTGAGTAAGAATATTTTCCCTTTGATAAAGTCTTCAACTGCTTGTGATGACCTATCATGTGCCTAGATGCACCACTATCGATTACACAAATGTTCTCATCTTGGAAAGTGCCAGTGAGTGCCGAGAAGAGACCTTTGTCTTTTTCCTTGATTACTTCCTTCTTTGTAGAGAATAAGAGACTCCATGCTTTCTTGATGCCTTTCTTGAGATAGCTTGCTACCTTTGAACACTTCTTGATAAACTTCTTCAATGAAGTGGAGATCTTCATGATGCCCTTAGCCAACCTTAGCTCCAATACGATGTTCAGAATTCAATAGGGCATTAACTATGATTAATTCTCTTTGATTGATAACTGCTTGTGATTCCTTTTTACTTATTAGCTTTGTTCCTTATTATTATATGTGTGAAGCATCAAACAGCTACCAAAAACAAGAAGAACAATGACACATTATATAGGCTACAAGTCAGGGCTAAAACCTCTCCTCTTGAGAGGAAAACCTGTAAATCTCTTATTTTCCTTATAGATTCTTCAATTGATGAATTCCATGACCTTAAGACTGAGGTCAATACCCTCCAAGACCAAGACCAACCTCTTCGTATGATGTGCCAACTTTGATCTAGTCAAACCTAGTCAAATCTCTTCCAGTAGCACTTCTTCAACCTCCTGCATATCTGAAATTTCGACCTCCCTGCAATTGCACTTTCCCACGTGTGAGCTTCGATCTTCCTGTAGAGCCTTCCCTTGACATTCGCTTGCCTTTCCCTGCCATATGGTGCTTGAGGATGACCTTTGGTGATCTTTACTTCCCCTCTTTGTATCCTTTTCTCCAAGATCGAACTTGAAGATAGAAACCCTAGGTCTACTACCAAAATGTCAAAAACCCTAGTCTTCCTTTAGCACATGTGAGAGAAAATAGTCCAAACAAAGATCCTCTTCTTCCTTCGCTACTTTCTCCTTCCTCTTCCTTCGCTAGAATGAGTGATGAGTGAATGTGCTTCAAGTAGGACAAGTCCTCTTCTATTTATAGGCTCTTCAAGGGTGGACATGGCTTTTCCTTTAGGCCGACTTGGTCTTGGAGGGTATTCTGACACTTTTAAAGACAAAAATAGCTTTCTTTACAAGTTACAATGTGCCTAGTGGGGTCTTCAACTTATGACAATGACTCTTTTGACTTCTTGACCTAGGAAAAACCCTAGAAACACTGAATAGGTGCTTGACCTATAGAATAAAAGACCTTGAGCATGAAACCCATGCTCCAAAATAATAATAATAATTTTCTCTTTCGTTTTATAATTTACAAGAATCAAAAATACATTTCATACTTGTGCTGACCAAACCTAGTTAAACATTTTTCAACATAGTGGAGAGTAAGCAACAACGCAGAATATTCAGTGGATAGACCTAGGACAAACCCTAGAAACACTGAATAGGTGCTTGACCTATAGAATAAAAGACCTTGAGCATGAAACCCATGCTCCAAAATAATAATAATAATTTTCTCTTTCGTTTTATAATTCACAAGAATCAAAAATACATTTCATACTTGTGCAGACCAAACCTAGTTAAACATTTTTCAACATAGTGGAGAGTAAGCAACAACGCAGAATATTCAGTGGATAGTGCAGAGGCTAGTAGCAACGAGGACTCGAGTGACAAATGCATTATACTGATCATAGTTGATTCAATATTTTGGAAGTTTTTCAGTTGCAGAGGTTGCAGTAGCAGCAACAACAGAGTTGCAGTGCAGATGCAGTGTTGGCAGTAGTACCGCAGGGACAGCAGCAGCACGGATGCAACGTATATCAAAGTTGCGCAGTAGATGGTGGGCAACAATAGCCATACATCAGCAGTGTGACATGAGATGATGCAGAGATAGGGTGTTGTGGTAGGGTGTGCAGCACTAAAACACGTTCCTCGCTAAGAGGAAGTGTTAGTTTTTGTAGCATCGAATGTGTTCGAGCCTTGAAATTTCGTGAAGAGGCTAGAGTACATGACATCTCCAAAACCCATAAATCGTTTCTGGAAATTCTACCTAGAAGTGTCTCAATTAGATTATTAACCGTTTTTTTTAAATATTTCCTAAGTCTAACTTAGGGAGTATGATTAATTAATCAATTTTAATTGAGATAAGGCGAGAATAGTCTAGAACTCACACGGATCGATCCAGAGATGATCCTAGACATCGATTATGTTTTAATCTTCGTCGTTGGTGCTCTAACATAGGATTATAAGAGGAGATCAATGTGGTGATGGAGAATACACTTGAGACACTTGAGCAGTTCGATTTCTTGGAAGATCAATTTCCAAAGTAGCAGCAGTCAGTTGCTTGAGAGAGCCAGAGACCAAAGCAGTGAGTGAGGGGCAGGGACAATGATCTGGAGGAAGTTTTCCAAATCTGGAGAGGCGGCAACAAGAGGGTCGAGTTATCCCAGTGAGGCAGCGTAGAGCTCTGCGCCAGTAGCTTTAGAGAGGGCAGTTCGATTTGCTGGAGAGAAAGTTGTTCTCAGTTCCAGAGGTCGAGCAAAGGTTCTAGAAGGTCGAAGAGACAAATTTCTCAACAGCAGAAGGCAAAACAACTTCATCAGAGACCAGTCAAAGGCTTGACGTCAAGCAAACTACGCAAAGGAAGACGCATATGGTCAGAAAGACGAGTTTTCTAAAGGCAAGTTGTGCCAGGGATAGTATCTGGAGGAAGGGAAATTCCCTTCAATAATTTTGCCCGAATTTTCTTGTAGTGGATTGTCATTTTTAGGCATCCAGATTGTACTCAAAATTTCACTGCTGCATAATAATAAAAACCCTCAGTTGCTGCACCGTTTTTCCTGCATTAGGCTTTTCTAGGGACTTTTGTCCAAAAATAATTGTGTTATCTTTTATGTGTGTGCTAGCATTTCTCAGCTTCCAGCATTTTATTTTTCTGCAGGATTTTATTTGTGAAGGTTGCAGTGTGTTTATTTCGATATTTGTCATAGCAAATAAATTGTTAAATTAATTAACAATTAGGAGAAATAATACCCGTTGTTGCAATGGGATTCCAGTGTAGGAATTTTCACAGCGTGGTCCCAATTTCCGACACCATCTATCTCACTCCCCTCCACTCATTATAACCCCTTTTCACATTTTTCCCATTTGGGTCCACATTTGTCCATTGGATCCACAAGGAGTTAACCTTCCCCTCCCCTTGTCCACACTTTGGGTCGGGACTGGAACGATGCCCTAGAGGTTGACGCAACTAAAAAGAAAGTTAAAAGCATAATTTGGCCACTTACAACAGGAAATCTACCATAAAATGCAACAGATGGGCAGGACATAAGAATTTAACACATTGGCAAAAGCAAAACATGAGCCCATGATTCCTAGGGACCCTATGTGTGCCCCCTACATCATTAAGAAACCAATGATTGCCGCAACCCCTGGTGGGCGATGAACTGCCCAACCTTAAGGGTATTGAAAAGTGTAACTAGGTATGGTCTTCATAATGACTTGTAATTATGAATTTATGTAATGAAGAAGACAAAGATAATAAAATGTATTTTGTAATGCTTGTCTCATGGGTTTCATGACCAAGAAGTTTTTGTTATAGGTCAAAGACTTTTTCTTGATGTCTTTGGGAGTTTTTCGTCTTGTCATAAATATAATTTAAGAGTCATGTATATGAAGTGATGTTACAGTTGTAAAGGGACAAATTGTTGATATAATTGCATGCTCCAAGACCTTGTCAATATGCTCCACAAGTTGGCTCAAATACGATAAGAAGTCTCCTTGATGATGTTGACCTCAAGATGCACTGTTAGTTATGTCATCTCACAAAAATAAGTCACAATAGTTCACTGGAAAAGGTCGGCTAATAAACAGGGCCGAACCAATATAAATAGGTGCCTAGGCACCTTGCATTAGAGCAAAACAAAATTTCGCATATCTCTGAGATTCTCGGGCTAGATTGCACAAAGGAGATTCGGACAAGTCTGAGACACCATGAGGAAGAGTATGTGGTTTGATGCGAAGAAGAGAAGACAACTACAATGAGGAAAGAGGCCTAACCAGAGTAGGAAGAGAGATCCTTTGGATCTTTGTTTTGGGCTAGTAGTCTCGGATTTCTATTTTGGGTGACACATTGGAACTATAGTAGGTAACTTGACAACGAGAGACAAGGACCTTGCAAGGAGTGCAAGGATAAGGTAACTCAAGTATATTACATGGATGCTATATCTCGGATATCTCAGAAATATACAGTGCGTAAAGGAGGTTGCAATCAGTGTGAGCCTCCCCTTGTTTGGAAAGAGCCTAGGGCGTATGCATTGCGTGGAGAAGAAGGTATCACAACTAGAAAGAAGTCTCAGACTAGTGCAGCAAGGATACTGAAAGGTAAGCTGAGGAGGATTGTCTAAGTGATCGAGGCTAGAAACCTAGGGACCGAGCTTCCCTAGGGCTAGTGCAAAAAACAAGTTCATCATAAGGAGCCTAGAAGAGCAGTGACAAGGGTCTTGGAGGCATGTTGATGTCAGAGTCTGTGCCATGGTGATGGTACTTGTCAATTGAAGATCTAGAAGAAGAATTACTACTGGGTTTTCCTCTCCAAGAGGCAGAGGTTTTGGCCCTGACTTGAAAAGCCAAAATTCAGTGTCTCTTTGTTTTGATAATTGACTTAATGAAAGACATAATAAGCTAATGAAGATAAGATTTAAGTAATAGAAGCATAAAGGGTATAACACAAGCAGTTATCTAGTAAAAGAATTGAATTAAACATTGCCCTACTAAATTCTCAACATGGTATCAAAGCTAAGACGTTGAAGAAAGGAAAGGGCAGTTTTGCAAGAAGGCACAAGGTCCAAGCTTCAAAGGAAACAACAAGGATCAGTTTTTCTAGAAGACATCAAAGAAAAAAAAAAGGTTTTACATTAAAGAAAGGGATCTATATTGAAGAGTAAATCTTTAGATCTACGAAGATCTTCGCTCATTCAAAAAGGATCTAAAGCTATCCCGTGATTAAATTCAAGTCAACATTATTGAAGACATCATCAAATCATCATTTTGCTGAAATCATCATCAACCCATCCATCGTCAAGGATTAAAGGTGATCTAGTTCTTTTCACCTCTCTTGAAGAAGCCAATCTAAGAGGGAGCTCTTGCTGCTATCTACATCATTATCAACAAAGAAGTTGGTAGAAGAGAAGCATCTACTCAAGTAAGTATCTTTATGACTTCATCTGAATCTGTCAAAATCTCTTTTTGCAAAGAAAGCAACAAACTGGTTGGGGTTTCAAACTTTCTTGCATGGAAGAACAGGACAGATCTAAATCTTATTAAGAATGAAGGCATGACAAATACATGAAAGGAGACATAAGAGCCCAGAGAATTCTTATACAATCCATAAAGAACTCTCTCATCCCCTACGTATCAAAACTAGAATGTTGAGGGATGGAGATTAATACAAATTCTCTTCTTGATAATTACTTGTGAGCTTACTTGAGTTACTTATGTCTTCTCTTCGTTATCTTGTTTAGTCTTTCATCAAGTCAATTATCAAATAAACAAGACACAAACTTAGGCTCCTAGAGCCGGGGCAAAACCTCTCCCTCTTGGAGAGGAAAACCTGCAAAGAATTCTTTTTATAGATCTTCAAATGACAAGTACCATGACCAGGACTTAGACCCTTGACCTATAAATTCTTCCAAGACCTCATCGTTGCTTCTTTGACTGTTTCCAATGCTGATCCTTTATATTTACACCGTCTTACACTGATCCGCTCCACCATTTAGAGAACTCGGTCTCTACTTATATTTACCTTTGTTTAGTCTTTGGGCTTATCAAGACATTGCTTCTATATGTAGATCACTTTCTTTTGACTGCTGAGAATAGGAAGGTAAAATTTACCTTCCTTTCATCTACTTACCCTTTATGTAGATATACACCACATTAGAGATATCTGCATATCTTCTTTCAGGAAATCCGCACCGCATATCTTCTTATTATAATCGCATTACACTTCAGAGATATTACATTTCAGAGGTTCAGAGATATTACATTTCAGAGGTGACTGTATTATATTTCAGAAGTGACCGCATTACATTACAGAGCTGACCGCATTGCACTTCAGTTGACCGCATTTCATTTCAGGTGACCGTATTATTACATTTCAGTTTTCTGCATTATATTTCAGTTTGACCGCATTACACTTCAGGTGATGACATTATGTTTCAGGTGACCACATTATATTTTTATGTGTTACTTTAGAGAGATCCACAATGTTCTTCGCTCAAAAATCTGCACTTAACTTTTTGCTGAGATTCACACTTCATTTCAGAGATAACCAAAACTCTTTATTACATTATCAAGTATTTACATCTTCTTTCAAACTTATGTCTTCATTAGATGCTGTCAAAATTTCGTATTCCATCCCAGATACATCCAAAGTTTCTTTTTCACAAATGAACACAGAACAGGTGTATATATAAAGGAACAAGTTCACGGAATTTAGGCCGACCATCCTATGGCTTGTAGGCCGACTAGTCATGTTGATGGAAGTTCGACATAATTCACTACTTTGATAGCTGATTTTTCATCGTATATAAAGGCTGTCATAAGCTTATTGTTTCACTGATATTATGACAAGGTCTTGGAGCAATAGATCCCTAGATCCCTCATATCTATATAACACTAAATTATATTTTTATCTAGAAGACAAAACCCTAGATAGACATCAAGAAGAAGTCTATTTAACCTATAATGAAATCTTGCTCATGAAACCCATGAAGCAAGTACAAAATGCATTTTCTTATCTTTGTCTTCTTCTTTACATAAAATACATAATTACAGAGTCAATATGAAGACCGACCTAGTTACACTTTTCAACAGAATCTTCAAAAGATATATATGACAAATTGCTGGAGCTATTCTTGGTGAGTACTACAAAAGAAGTAATATCTCTGAGATAAGAACTATACAGGTTGAAGATGTCAAGAGAAGGAATAACTTCATGATTTATGAAGTACGAGATCAATTGTAGGAATTGGGAAAGTAATATAGTGATGTTGAATTCTCTACCAGAGGGATGTTGATTTTGGGTAGCATTGGATGTGCTCTAAGTCTCAAATTTTGTGGTGAGGCTTAGACACATGTATTCCAGATAACCCAGAAATCGTTTGGTGAAATTCCACTGGGATTGTATTCTATAGAAAAGATTAATTACTTTTAAAGAGAACCTAAGTCTAAACTTAGGAAAATAAAATAATTAAAGTTTATTAATAGAATATGAGTGAGAATGATCTAGAATACATGGATCAAGTGAAAAGTTAATCTTAGCTGTTGATTAGAGATATAATCTGGGTCGTTGAAATCTCAATGAGAAGATTATAAGAATGACTTGAAGGGTCATTTGAAAGTGGACAATGTGGAGACACAGAGGATCTAGAGATCGAATTTTTCTGATGGAGCAGTGCTCGGAAGAAAATCAAATCTCAGTAATTCTTGATTGCAGTGAGGGGCAATACATCCAGTTGGAAGATTCCCTGAGCCAGAGAGTACACAACAGCAGAGACAGAGAGAGCCATAAAGCAGCGCAGAACCAGTGATGCAGTGCCTACGTAGTCACTACGCAGAGCTAGAAGGAAAGACGTTTTCCTGCTAAGGAGACAACGCAAAGCTAGAGTCAGATCTCGGAGAGAACTTTCAGAGGACCAGTAGGCTTTAGTTTCCATCCAGCAATGAGATCAGCATAGAGGAAGAGGGCAGCCACAGTGGTGACGCAATCATTGCACAGAGGCAGCGCAGGGCAATCCAGCCTTGGTGTAGATTAGTGCCAGTTTCCCGTGGAGTAGTGAGGTTTGTCGCATGAGATCTCTACTGTCATTTTCCCTGCATGATTTAACAGTCTCATAAAACATAGATTTGTACTCAGAATTTACTGCATAATAACATAAACCCTCAGACCTGCTGCATTGGTTTTCCTGCATTGGGTTTTCCCGGGGACATTGGTCCAAAAATAATTGTGTCGAATGGTTGTGTGATCTATGTGTGTTCAGATTTGTTTCCGCACTTGTATTTCTTCCACAGTTTAATTGTGAAGGTTGTAGTGAATGGATTTCAATATTTTCTTGTAGAACACAGTAAATAAATTTGTTAAGTAACAAATAGAAGACTTTCCATCAGTTGCTGTAGTAGGATTCCGGGTAACACGAATTTTCATATGGTATCAGAGCTTGTTTAAGTTGAGTGCAGGCGAGACAAAGAGCAGATCCAGCATTGCAGTAGCAGCTGGGGATCAAAGAGTTGCGTAAGCAACAGATCAATTTCCCATTGAAGTGTGCAGTCCAAGCCAGGAGGTCTAGACAAGCAGGAAAATCTCTCTCTGAGTGAGCCGACTGTAAGCCCCCTGATTTGCTCTCTTTTTTGTCATTTTCCCCTTCCTAAATCATAACCACTTACCGTTGTTTTACCTCTTTTATGCACCCTCATCTTGCACCAGTCGAAACACGGTGACATATTTCGTATAAACTTTATTTTTCATATTTTTAATTCAACTTAGCATTAATTAATCATTTATTACATGATTTCTTACTTTTAATCACTCTTTGTAACTTATCGATATCTCCAATGCTTATTTGGTAGTTAGAGTACTTACCGTGACCGTTGATCCTAGTGCAGGATCGGATCTTGCACCGTTGCCAGCACACCAAATCCTTGCAGCAGATCCGAACCTCCTTGATCACCGCCTCGTTTTGAGCAGCTTCAGCCACGACAGCAAGATCGATCCAAAGGCAGTCGAGACCAAATCTGTGAAGGACGAAAGCTGGAGATTGGCTACGGCCAATTTTGCTAACTGTCTAATTTTGAAGGCCGAAAAGCTAAATTCTGCGTTTGGTTATGTAATCGGTTGAATGATCTATTTTGACCTTTGGCCAAAGATCTATATAATGTAGAATGTAAACAAGACTAGGAAAAAAGAAGTTTTGATAGCAGAAGAGAACAGAGACACAATCAGAGAGGCGGTAACAGGTTGTTGTATTTTGCTATCGCCCGAATCTGGGCTGGACGATGTATTAACGTATGTACTTGCCTCAGTGAATTAATAAAAGGGAGCTCCGCCTCATGTTTCACAAATTGTGTTTCTGTATTTGAGTTGATGAATTGATTAAGGTACTGAGCAGTGTTTTTATTTAAAAGGGAAACGCGCTGGTTGGCTAGGGCCCAACCGACCCAACACGTTTACCCCGTTTCCCGTTTTCCTGTAATTTGTATTTACATTGTTTAGTGTGATTTAATTTTAAGCACATGCATTCCTATTTGATTGAAAGTAGATTCGTTGTGTGAAGTAGATAAATTTCCTTTTCCTGCAATTTCATTTCCTACACTTGATTTCAGACTGGTTTTCCTCCGTCTGGTCCAAGCAGGAGAAATAACCCTGCACCAGTGCACGTTGGTGTGATATCTCATTTTCTGCAATTTTGTTTGATTGGTTTTCCCACTTGGTCCAAGCAGGAGAAATGAACCTGCACCAGTGCACATTGGTGTGATGCAGCAAGCCTTCTTAGTCTACTTCCCGCAATCTTCTTTCTTTCATTAAATGCTTATGACAGGATAAATGTATATTGATTGTTTCTTTATTCCTGCACTCTGTTAAGATCAGAAACATTCACTTTTTATGTGTGCAATTTGATTTAACAGTATAATAGCACTTACAATAATTAAGCACTCATTTTAAGAATTAAATGCTAAGTGCAGGAAGCTCTGATCTGGTGCAAGAACTAGTTTCTTGCCACAAGATCTGAGTGCTTTGAACTTGGAAAAGTTCAAGCCCTTGCATGAAGTAAAAAGCCTTTAGTAAAGACACCATTTATACCTTCTGCATAAATCTTTGTTCCTGCACTAGTGCAAGCAGACTGCGAAAGTGCAGGACATATTAGGGCAAGAAGGAAATCTCTAAAGGAGCAGGTTTAAGGGCCCATCTGATGAGACTGCTAAGTGTCTCTGCTAAAGAAAAACACACACTCAGTAGTTAAACAATAATTAGCTAGAGTGATTGCCTTTTATCTTTAATTCCCTCTTGCAAATGCATTCTTTCTTGTTCCAGTCTTAGATTATTTTGATGGTTCAAGTTGCCTTTTTCTCTTTTTAATTTGATTCTGCAATCTTTCCTTTAAAGAAAGTAGGGATTTATATTAGGAAGATTCATACCATCTCTGGCATTGCCTGTGCTTCGTCTCTAAGTTTATGGATCCCCTGGGTTGACAAATTAAGTGTTGAGGAGTTTGCTTAAGTGTAATTCCTGCACCCAACACCGACAGAGAGGTAGGATTGTTCCAGATTGTTGTTTTTCCGAGGCAGAGGAAGTAGCGCAACAAGTCTACACAGATCAACAGTTGGAGGGACGCAGTTGAACGCACAATAGTGACTACTAGTGCAGAGCATCAGGAAGCGTAGTTGAAACACAGTTTTGGGGATTTCTAACCTCATTGAGTTTCTGGCCCAGGAAACTCAGATTCCTCGTGCAGAAGAACTAGATCTTGTGGCTTGCTCCATCAAGAGTGCATAAAGCCAGCTGCGCAGAGGGTGAGAGGCAGCAGATCGACAATGGTCGGGTGAGATGGCAATCGGCGGATTGCGTGACCAGAACCGGTTGGAGGGTGCCTCTAACTATGTAATCCGGAAGGCAAGGATCTCCTTCCTTCTAGATGAGCATGACCTCAAGCACTTTATTGACAATGCTCAAGTTGAACCGGAGGATGTAGCCCCATTACAGGCCTTCAAGAAGAATATGGATAAAGTCGAGCGGTTGATCCTCGATGGAGTGAAGGATCACATCATTTCACACATCTCTAGCAAAGGGGCAGCCAAGGAGTTTTGGGATGGGATGCAAACGCTATATCTAGGGTCTTCCAAGCAGCGGAAGATGTTTTTGGAGGAGAAAATGTAGACCACCAGGTTGCAGAAGGGAGAGCGTATTGATCCATTCTTGTCTAGGATTCAGGAAAACCGAGATCAGTTGGCAATCATAGGAGCAGCGCCTAAGGCCACAGAGATGGTCAGATTGGCCCTCAACTCAGTGTCCGAGGATTACGAAGTTTTTGTTCAGAGTATCCTGGGCTAAGAGAACTTGTCGGACTGGGAGTCAATGTGGGCAGCTCTTCAGCAAGAAGAGATGTGGAGAGAGTTACTCAAGTGTCAACTTGAGGGCGGCAGTAGCAGCAGTTCGAAGATCAAGAAGGAGGAGGAAGAGAATGTGGCCCTTGCATCAAAGGGACGACTAGAGCAGCGCAGGAGGAAGAAGGATCTGTCAAAGATCAAATGTTTTTGGTGTGGCGAGATGGGACATTACGCCACACAGTGTCTTCTCAGAAAGGAGGACAAGGATGAGAAGCATGATGATCAGGCTGAAGCAGCGAAGATAGAGGAGGAGGAGTTTGCTATGATAGCTCATATACCTCCAGGAGGGAGGTTGGCTAATTTGGAGTTGTAGACCTAGAGATCTACAAGATGGGCAGAATCCTTGAGGAGTCCACCTCTCAGATACTCACCTTGCTACGGGAGCCCAAAACAACAGTAGCAGGATGGACTAGTGCCAATTGGTGCAGAGGAGTATTGATGTGACAGCGCAATGGTTAGCAGCACCAAAGTCTGAGCAGCGTAGAGCAATGTTGCAACAGCATAGAGGGACGCAGTGTAGAGCAGCAGCGACGCAACAGCTTCAGAGAGGCAACCCAAAGGCTAGCAGCAATCAGATCTTCATCACCGAGATGCAGTATACTTGTCCAATTTTGGATATTTTTTTTAGTTGCAGAAAGCAACTGTGTTGCAGTGCAGTAGCAGTTGCCAGTGGTAGAGTCAACAACAGCACGGATGCAGAATTCAGAGGGAGTTGCATTACGGATGCAGTGGTAGCATCAGATGTGCGCTGAGTGTCAAATTTTGTGCAGAGGCTTAAACACATGTATTCCAGATAACCCAAAAATCGTTTGGTGAAATTCCACTCGGATTGTATTCTATAGAGCTAATTAAATATTTTTAAAGGGACCCTAAGTCTAAACTTAGGAAAATAAAATAATTAAAGTGTATTAATAGAATATGAGTGAGAACAAGCCAAAAGTTAATCTTAGCCGTTGATTAGAAATCTAATCTGGGTCGTTGAAGTCTCAACGAGAAGATTATAAGAATGACTTGAAGGGTCATTTGGAAGTGGACATTGTGGAGACATATAGGATCTAGAGATCGAATTTTTCTGACGAAGCAGTGCTTGGAAGAAAATCAGATCTAAGTGATTATTGATTGCAGTGAGGGGTAGAAGATGCGATTCGAAGATTTCCTAAGCCAAAGAGTACACAGCAGTAGAGACAGAGAGAGCCAAAAAGCAGTGCAGAGGCAATGACGTAGTGCCTACGCAATCACTGCGTAGAGCCAAAGATGCAGTGCTTACGCAATCACCGCGCAGAACTAGAAGGAAAGACATTTCCCTGCTGATGAGACGACATAGAGCCAGAGTTAGATCCCAGAGAGAATTTCCGGAGGACCAATAGGCCTTAGTTTCCAGCGAGAAGTGAGATCAGCGCAGAGGAAGAGGGCAGCCACAGCGATGACGCAGTCACTGCGCACAGGCAGCGCATGGCAGTCCAGCCTTGGTGTAGATGAGTGCCAATTTCCCATGGAGGAGTGAGGTTTGTCTCACGATATCTCTACTGTCAGTTTCTCTATATGATTTGACAATCTCGTCAATCATAGATTTGTACTCGGAATTTACTGCATTAAACATAAACTCTCATATCCGCTACACCGGTTTTCCCACATTAGGTTTTTCCGGGGCATTAGTCCAAAAATAATTGTGTCGAATGGTTGTGTGATGTATGTGTGTTCAAATTTGTTTCTGCAATTGTATTTCTTCCTCAGTTTAATTGTGTAAGTTGTAGTGAATGGATTTCAATATTTTCTTATAGAACACAATAAATAAATTTGTTAAGTAACAAATAGAAGACTTCCAATCAGTTGCTGCTGTAGGATTCCGAGTAACACAAATTTTCATAAGGGATAAACTTCACTTCAAGTATCTATGGGAAGAAAGAAGCAACACCATTCCAGGATCTATTGTCTCTTTGTAAGATAGAAGAGACAAGGTTAAAAGCTAAAGTTAATATAGGATCAAATGAAGAGAATCAAGCCTATACTGCCATGTCAAAAAGAAAGGAGGATTTGATAAGTTTGGTCCTCAGAAGAAAAGAAGAAACTTGGATAAGATACAATGCTATGGATATAATGAACTTGGGCACTACAAGAAGGATTGTCCCAAATCTAATGAGGACAAGAGGAAAAAGGAAGAAGCCCATGTCATTGGAAAAGTGGAAGAACCAGATTCAAAGAAACCTAAGAAAGAAGAAGTGAAAGATCTCTATTATGATCATCTTTCTCTATAAGAGGAATTTGTCAGTTGTAAAATAGTATGGTAAGAAGCATTGAACATTAGATGGATATATTACTTTAGAACTGGCATCATGATGGAAGCATTGAAGGAAGAGCACTCATCATAGGAGGATGTCTGTAACACATATGTGACATCTATGTTATAAAAGTGGCTACTGGGAACCTCACTGAAAACAACATTTATGTAAGGCAGTCATCTAGATCAAGGGTCATCATTCAATAATCAATATGGAAACAAGTGTTGACATTTTCTAATGGAATCCTCTTTGGATTCACTGGTTAGAAAGAAAGCAACAGGTTCCTTTGAGAATTCTAACTTGCAGAATTCTGGGAGTAGAATTCTGATGGCATATTGATGAAGCAGGTCAATAGAATGAAACTCTTTTATTCTAAGGAAACCTGCTACAGGATGACTCAAAAGGAAAAGAATGAGGTACATGTATATATAAGCTAAAACTGGATGCTATGAAGTCATGTCATGTGGTTGCAGGTAGTATACTTCTATCTTCAGAAGTATGATCAAAATAAAAGAAAAAACTCTTTCGATGCACAGGTTGTCAAAAAGGCATGATCTACACTAGATGACATCAACATAAGATGTCCTCATATGGAATATGAGGTGATTGTACATTATCAAGGAACTGCACAATGGCAGTTCCTGGGAATAAAATAAAACTGTGTGGAAAAAGAAAAAGGAAGAGATCATGGGAAGTATAACCATGGAAAGAAGCAATCAACATCCAAGGAAGCGAAGAAGACTTGAGTAGAAAATCTCTTGGGAAGATATTTAGACTCTCATAGAAGTCTAGAAAATATGGAGACCCTTGATAATACATATCTTTAGGAGATGTGTCAATCTGTAAACAAAGGATGTTGATGCCTACAAGAAGATGTCATGGTGAAAAAATCATCACTAAGGTAACTTTTTATTTAAAAGTTCATATTTATAATTGATTAATATCTGATGAGCTTATGCAAGGCTGCCAAAGGGAAACATATGTCTTCCACAAGATAATAACCATATGGCAGGATGAAAGATCCTTGGAAGCAGTATGGTTCGAAAGAAAGCAGCATGCCATTAAGCTAGATCAAATGAAAAAATTGATAGATCAGTTTTTGTTAAAAGACATGGCTCTTGGATGAAAGTGATGGATGATCTGTATCCTATGAAGAGATCCCAAAATTGAAGTCTCCTCAATTCATGACATCAATGAAAGAAGTTCTTCAGGAGCAACTAGATGTTTTCATCATTGTTGTTGCAGGTCCCTGATTAATAGGGAGCCTAATTATAAGTTTCTTACTTGGAAAAAACTCTGTAATTCATAAGCCAAGCGGGAAGCTTAGCAATATGTCCTCCCTAATTAAGAGGGAGATAGACACATCATTCTAGTCTTCACCTGAAAGACAGAATGCGGGATTGCATAGTCATCTGACATCTGATACTCTTTTGGGATGTATTAGGGCATCCATGGAAAGACTAGTCATGAAAGGACGGATATTCTTTGAGGATTAGCTATCCCGATAAGAATAGTCCTAAGAGGTCATACTTGGTGAACATTCGGGTGGAGTATGTACCTTGGAGACAATAACGAAGGTGTCTATAATCATTAGTCTCGCCAACATTGTAGCTCATGGTCTCGTGGTGATATGGAGTTGTTAGTCAAGGCCTTGCACTGTAACAATCCTAGTTAATATGATGCTATAATAGATGGATTACCAATCGAATTCTTCTTATGAGATTCTTCAGATTGAGAGTGACCACGTACCATTATGAATACCTCCCTAGTTATGAGGGAGTGTTGAAAAGTATAACTAGGTTTGGTTTATAATGACTTGTAATTATGAATTTATGTAATGAAGAGGACAAAGCTAATAAAATGTAATTTGTAATGCTTGTCTCATGGGTTTCACTAGCGAGAATTTTTTATTATAGGTCAAAGACTTCTTCTTGATGTCTTTAGGAGTTTGTCGTCTTGTCATAAATATAATTTTGGAGTCACGTATATGAAATGATGTTACGCTTGTAAAGGGACAACTGTTGATATAACTGCATGCTCCAAGACCTTGTCAATATGCTCCACGACTCAAATGTGATAAGAAGTCTCCTTGATGATGTCGGCCTCAAGATACACTATTAGTCATGTCGACTCACAGAAATAAGTCACAACGGTTCACTCACAAAGGTCAGCTAATAAACAGGGTCGAACCAATATAAACAGGTGCCTAGGCACATCGCATTAGAGCATAATAGAATCTCGCATATCTCTGAGATTCTCGGGCTAGATTGCAGAAAGGAGATTCAGACAAGTCTAGACTCTAAATCACCAAGAGGAAGAGTCTGTGGTTTGATGCGAAGAAGAGAAGACAAGTACAAAGAGGAAAGAGGCCTATCTAGCATAGGAAGAGATATCCTTTGGATCTTTGTTTCGGGCTAGTAGTCTCGGATTTCTGTTTTGGGTGACACATTGGAACTGCAGTAGGTATCTTGACAGCGAGAGATAAGAACCGTGCAAGGAGTGCAAGGAGAAGGTAACACGGGTCTATTACTTGGATGCCATATCTCGGATATCTCATAAATTTCTGTTTTGGGTGACACATTGGAACTGCAATAGGTATCTTGACAACGAGAGGTAAGGACCGTGCAAGGAATGCAAGGAGAAGGTAACACAAGTAGATTACTTGGATGCTATATCTCGGATATCTCAGAAATATATAGTGTATAAAGGAGGCCACAATCAGTGTGAGCCTCACCTTGTTTGGAAAGAGCCAAGGGCATATACATAGCGTGCAGAAGAAGGCATCACAACTAGAAAGAATTCTCGGACTAGTACAAGAAGGTAAGCTGAGGAGGATTGTCTAGGTGATCGAGGCTAGAAGTTTGGGGACCGAGCTTCCCTAGAGTTGGTGCAGGACAGTGCAGAAAAGAAGTTCATCATAAGGAGCCTAGAAGAGTAGTGACAAGGGTCTTGGAGGCATGCTAATGTCAAGGGTTTGTGTCATGGTGATGGTACTTGTCAATTGAAGATCTAGAAGAAGAATTACTTATGGGTTTTCCTCTCCAAGAGGGAGAGGTTTTGGCCCTGGCTTGAACAGCCAAAATTATGTGTCTCTTGTGTTTTGATAATTGACTTGATGAAAGACATAATAAGCTAATGAAAATAAGGTTTAAGTAATAGAAGCATAAAAGGTATAACACAAGCAGTTATCTAGTAAGAGAATTGAATTAAACTCTGCCCTACTAAATTCTCAACAAAGGGGGTAATCATTGCTTTATCATACACATCATATTCTCATACCCTGGAGCTTCAAGCAATTAAAAGAAATAAAAATCAATAAAAGGAAAAAGGCATATAAAGAATGGTGGAAAAACAAAGCCCGAGGTAACTCATCTGCCACGATTGCTCCCTCCTACATCCATACACCCATATGTGGGATTCCCTCATTATAGCAACCCTTGTTCCATGCAATGTGGCTTAGAGCCTTCCCTGTTGCCCCACTCCATTCCACCATCATTTCACATGAGACCTGCCATTTGACGGATCTACCTTGGACTTGTTGCTCCCTTAGAGGTTGAAACCACCTAATAGAATCCTTTATCAACCTCTCTTGTTGAGCAAGGAAACACTTGTACCTTCTAAAGCCCATTTGGAAGGGCATGCCACACGTGTTGATTTGTGGTAGCATCAGATGTTCTCTAAGTCTCAAATTTTGTGGAGAGGCTTAGACACATCTATTCCAAATAACCTAGAAATTGTTTTGGGAAATTCCAACCGGAAAGTTTTATTTGATAAATTAATTATTTTTCATGTGACCCTAAGTCGAAACTTAGGAAATTAAAATAATTAATGGGTATTAATCTAAACTATGGGTGTAACTTCTAGAAGAAGACGAGGATCAAATCAAAATGATCTCAGCCATTGATTAGCTTCTAATTTGGGTCGTTGAATGTCAACGAGAAGATTATTTAAGGAAACTTGAGGTTCATTTGGAAAATAGACTAAGGCAGATACTCAGTTGCCCAAGAAGATCGATTTTCTCACTAGCTGAAGTTTAGCACGAGAAATCGATTCAGAGGGAGAGTTGCAAGGTGGAGAGAGAGAGGGGATCAACAAGAGCTGAGAGTTAAGAATTCAATCGAAAGAGGCAACGCAGAAGAGGGACATCGCATAGGTAGTGATGCAGTAGCAGATGTAGCGCAAAGGCTGTGACATTGGGACTGCGCAGTCACTGTGAAAAAGTTGACGCGGTGAGACGTAGAGAGGCACAGGGGCTCTCCAGGGTTAGATATTCACTGAAAAGCAAGTGAAGAAATTGTTTGTAAATTTCTCACAAATATTCCTCTTCTATACTATTGGTTATTTTCTGTATAAGAGATTTTGCTGAAGAATAATAAAGAAACCCTCATCTGCTGCACCGGTTTTCCCACATTGGGTTTTTTCGGGGACAATTGTCCAAAAATAACTGTGTCAATCTTGTGCTTGTATTTCTTTATAGTTTGCTCAGTATTTTGGTTGTGAAGACTGCAATAGAATTTATTTTGATGTTTACTGAAGCAATTTTTGTAAATAACTTATTGTTGAATAATAAGTAGGAGAAATAATATCAGATACTACAGTAGGAATTTTGTTGTAGAAATTTTCACATGGTATCAGAGTCAGACCGAACAAAGGCATAGAAGAGTTTTGCGTTAAAGGGAAGTCGTGGGTGCTTCATTAACAGCAAATCGAACTCCAGAGGGATTGCGCAGTTTTCTGCAGAGGCTACTAGAGAAAAGAAAAAGCATGATGGAATATCATGACATTTAAGAGTTGTCTTCCAGATTGGAAGAGGAATTTGCGTGTTTATCGACTTCTACATCAAACGATGATTGGTACATTGATAGCAGGGCTGCAGCTCATATGACTTGAGTTCAAGAATATTTCTCAAGCTATCAGGAAGAACGGATGAACTTCCAAATTACTATGGGAAACAAAACAAAGTGTACCCCAGTAGGAAGAGGGACCATAGCATTTCAGACAGAAGCAAGAGATAATCTTTGAGCCACGAATGTGCTGCATGTGCCAGGATTGGGAATGAACTTAATTTCAGTGTCCCAGTTGTAGGACAAGGGATATGATGTGTACTTCATTGGAAGGAAAGTATACGTCAAACATCCAAGCTGGAAGAAAAAGGCTTAGATTGGAACTTGAAGCAATAGACTATACAAGTTGCAGCTTGAGTCTCCAATGGCACTGAAAGGCAGCGATCTCAATGGAGAAAAGGAAATGAATGAGCTATGGCACAAACGAATGGGGCATCTACAACATGGAGCTCTGAGAATACTCAGAGAAACTGTGATGGGAGTTCCAGTCTTGAGTACCAAGCACGATGACGTATGCAGAGGATGCGTACTAGGAAAGTTCGCCAAAGCAACATATTCCAGCAACAATAGGGCTCCAAGTGTATTAGGGCTAATACACTCAAATATCTGCGGACCAATGTCTACTAGAGCTCCTAGCGGTGGTGAATATTTTGTCACCTTTATTGATGACCACTCCAAGAAAACTTGGATCTACTTCTTAAAGAACAAAGATGAGTTCTTTGATCGGTTGAGAGAATTCAAAGCTCTGATTGAAAATCTGACAAGGAAGAAGATAAAAATATTGCTCTCCAATAATGGTGGAGAGTGCACTAACAAGGACTTCACAAATTTCTGCGCAAAATAGGGCATCAAAAGAGAATGGACAGCTCCATATAATCCAAAGCAGAATGGGGTTGCAGAGCGGAAGAACAGGACTATTGTTGGGTCAGTAAAAGCAATGTTGTATGAAAAGGACATGCCAAGATTCTTATGGGCAGAAGCATGCAATACAGTTATATATATATCCATAATAGAACTCCTCATAGGGCCTTGGGCAAGAGAATGCCTGAGACTATCTTCACAGGGAAGAAGCCAGAAGTGAGTTATTTAAGGATATTTGGAAGTGTAGCATATTGTCACATCCCAAATGAAAAATGGAGCAAATTAGATCAGACTACAGAGAAGGGGTATCTCGTAGGATACAACGAGACCTTGAAGGCTTATAGAATCTGCATTCCAAGCAGCAGGAAGATTATAGTCAGAAGGGATGTAAAATTCATGGAAGACAAAGCTTTCAGAAAATCCCGAGAGATGCCTCTTGGAGAGAAGTCTAAGGATGTTCCTCTGGTCCAGCAGCAGTGGGGGGAAGAACCAGCAGGTGGACAGACATCTGGATCGAGCACCCTAACTAGTACTAGTATTTCCTCAAGTGAGGAAAATCCAGATAGTTCACATCAGAGCCGACAACAGGAAGAGGAACTGGTTGAGCCACCCACCACCAATGGTAGAATGAGCAGAGAAGTACGCCAAACGCTGAGGGACACAGAGGAGTTTGTTAGATCTCTGAGAACCAAGAAAAGGCAACGTAGACAACTTGACCAATACCAAACCTTGGTAGCACAGGTTGAAGAACCCTCTAGCTTTCGGGAGGTCGTACAGTATCAAGTTTGGGTGGATGCCATGGTAGAGGAGTATAGCTCTATCATGACTAACGATGTTTGGGAAGTCGTTCCTAGACCAAAGAACAGATTAGTTGTTGGTTCGAGATAAATCTACAAGATCAAGTATGTTGCAGATGGTAGCATAGAGAAATACAAGGCTAGGTTCATGGCCAAGGGGTATGCACAGAAGGAAGGAATCGATTATGAGGAGACCTTCACCCCTGTTGCCAGATACACCTCCATCAAATCGGTTGTGTCCTTAGTAGTGCAGATGGGATGGTAAATTCACCAAATGGATGTCAAGAAAGCGTTCTTGAATGGAGTGATCAAAAGAGGAGGTGTAAATTGAACAACCTAAAGGCTTTGAGACCCATGGGAGGAAATCTCATGTATGTAGACTGAAGAAAGCCCCATATGGGCCAGGCACCCAGAGATTGACGAGTACTTGCAGCAGTTGGGATTTGTCAAGAGTGACGCAGATCCCAATCTCTACTATTTGATGGTAGAGAATGAACCACTTATCCTGATATTGTATGTAGATGATTTTCTCCTTACAAGATCATCTAGGCTCATCAAGGACTGCAAGAAAAACATGGAAGTTGAATTCAACATGAAGGATTTGGGGTTGATGCATTACTTTGGAGGTCTGGCAAAAGGATGGAGAAATCTTCCTAGGACAAGTAAGATATGCCTCAGAAATTCTGAAGAGATTCAAAATGCAGGAGTGTTGACCCATGGCAATGCCCATGATAACCAACTGGAAGAAGATAGATGCATCGGAAGACAAGGAAGTGGACCCCACCTTGTACATGCAACTCATCGGATCACTTACGTATATGGTCAACACCAAGCCACACATCTGCTTTGCGGTCAACACCCTCAGTCAGTTCATGGTAGAGCCAAGGAGGGTACACTAGGCAACAATAAGGCACATTCTCAGATATGTGCAGGGAACAATCGGATACAGGTTGAAATACACTCGTGCAGATGATGTCAAATTGAGCGGGTTCATAGACGCAGATTGGGCAGGAAGTTCAGTAGATTAGAAGAGTACTTCAAGGTATTGCTTCAACATCGGATCAGGGATGACCTTTTGGTTCGGTAGGAAGCAGAAATCCCTAGCACTAAGCTAAGCAGAGGCGGAATATATGGCAGCAAGCACAGCTATGTGCGAAGCCATATCTCTTAGAAAATTGCTAGTGAATTCATTCAAAAGAAAGATGGAAGAGACCAGTATCTGCTGTGATAACCAGAGTTGTATCAAACTCTCTGAGAATCTGGTATTTCATGATCGGTTAAGGCACATTGACATCAGGTGCCATTTTATTACAAACTGTGTTCAGCGAGGGGTTGTACAGTTGTAGTACGTTCCCACAGGGAGTCAAGTGGCAGACATACTCACCAAAGCTCTCGAGAGAGGCAAGTTTGTTCACTTCAGGGAGCAGATGGGTATGGTAGAGAATTCATTTCAGTAGTAGAAATAGGCAATATGTTAGCCACAAATGCAACATCGAGAGGGCGTTGCAGTACAGATGTAGCAGTAGCGCAGTAGTTGGTGGATAGCACGTCAAGCATTAGCATGCAAAGGGAGATGCTTCAGAGTCAGAGAAATATGCAGCAAGGTGTATTGCTAGAGCACATTCCTCGCTAAGAGGGAGTGTGGATTTGTGGTAGCATCGGATGTGCTCTAAGCCTCAAATTTTGTGGAGAGGCTTAGAGACATGTATTCCAAATAACCCATCAATCGTTTTGGGAAATTCCACCTGGAAATAGTTTTATTTGATAAATTAATTATTTTTAATGTGACCCTAAGTAGAAACTTAGGAAATTAAAATAATCAATGGGTATTAATCTAAATAGTGTGTGTAAGTTCTAGAAAAAGACGAGGATCAAGCCAAAATGATCTCGACCATCGATTAGCTTCTAATCTAGGTCGTTCAATGTCAACGAGAAGATTATTTAAGAAAACTTGAGGGTCATTTGGAAAATACACCGAGGCAGATACTCAGTTGCCCAAGAAGATCGATTTTCTCACTGGCTGAAGTTCGGCACAAGAAATCGATTCAGAGGGAGAGTTGCACGGTGGAGAGAGAGAGGGGATCAGCAAGAGCTGAGAGTATACAATTCGACCAGAAGAGGCAGTGCAAAGGAGGGACAGCGCAGAGGCAGTGACGCAATAGCAAAGAAAGTGTGGAGGTTGTGACACTGGGATTGTGCAGAAGTTGACGCAATGAGACGCAAAAAGGCTCAGGGGCTCTCCAAGGTCAAATATTCATTGAAAAGCATGTGAGGAAAGTGTTTGTAAATTTCTCACAAATATTCCTCTTCTATTCTGTTGGTTATTTTCTGTAGAAGAGATTTTGTTGAAGAATAATAAAGAAACCCTCATCTGCTACACCAGTTTTCCCACATTGGGTTTTTTCGAGGACAATTGTCCAAAAATAACTGTGCGAATCTTGTGCTTGTATTTCTTTATAGTTTGCTCAGTATTTTGGTTGTGAAGACTACAGTAGAATTTATTTTGATGTTTACTGAAGAAATTTTTGTAAATAACTTATTGCTGAATAATTAGGAGAAATAATATCATAGGAATTTCGTTGTAGAAATTTTCACAATGTGTCCACTTTTGTCGTTGATTAGCAAGTTTATTTACTCAATTGGGTTAATAAATTGTTGTACTGGAAGGTGAGGAGAGGCATTGGATCTTATACAAGATTGCAAATGGGTCTTCATCTTGGGCTTGGCCTCCCTATACAGGATCCAAGCACTTCAAAGGGTCATAATGGCACTTACAAGGTGAGCATTTAGAGCCATGGGCCTCTACCACAGCAGAGCATATATTTCCATGCCATGGGCATTTTTACCACTCCACATTAGTTGTTCATGCCCCAACCATACATAGATGATGATGCACTTGGACGACAATGCCCATCCAGCCACACCTTTGCACATGACACTTGGCAGTTGATCCAGGGCCTAGATGCGGTGTTGTCTCATCCAGAGAGCTTGTATCATCATTCTAGCACTTATTGATGGAGCATCGACAAGTTTGATCCAATTTGAGACCCATGAGACTATTCGTTGTGCCCCACATTTGCTTGGAGCACCACAGATGATTTGCTAGGAAACCAAGAGGCCACCCCCTTGGTCATCATTTTGGGAGCCTTCCTCTTCATCTTGGCACATCAAGGACTTATCTAGGCCTTTCAATGGCCCTTTTACACCATTATTTTATCATTTCGGTCACATTAGGAAGGTTTTTTGTGCACTTTGGAGCTATTTGGTGGGCTTGTCACAGATAGGGTTGTTATTTTTCACATTAAAGTCATTTTTAGGGGCTTATTAAGCTAATTTGACCAAATCGAACTCCTAAAGGCTCATATAAATAAAAGAAGAGCCTCATTTGTGAATCATCATCATTTGGATTGGGATTTTCCCTCTTAAAAAGAATTTGGACCTGCAATTGATGGATGAAATTGTTGATCTTTCATGCATTTTGATGTTTGGATATTTCACTATCTTGTCTTGGAGCTTCTGATTGTAAATATGATGGATGGATATATTCGCTTTCTCTTGTAATTTCTATTTTGATGTTATTCCTTTATTTGCTACATGATTAATGTACGGAATGTCTTGTCATTATCTTAATGTGCCCTAATTGAAATGTGAATTCATGATAACAATGGGATTTTGAAATATTGCAAACATTACATGTTAAGATAAGGTGAATGAACGTTCCTAGAGGCGTGTGTTGTCTTGCAAACCTTGAAACTTCGCCATCTCTTGCCAAAGCGAAGTATAAATACCTCTTGTAGCTTTGTTGCTTCCTCCTAGGGTTAGTGAAGAGTTGCATAGGTCTCCCTGGAAGAGAAAAGTTCCTTCATCAAAGTTGATGTTGACTCCATTTCTCCCAGTTCTCATGGCACTAGGTCCCATTCCTACTTGATCAACCTCCAAACAATTTCTTTCACTTTTTCCCATTTTCTTCCCTAACCCTAGAAGGTATCCTAGGGCATCGTGCGAAATGCATTTGGGTGGTTTTCTTTAAGAGCGAGATGGCATACTACTGCGCTAGAGTTTCCTCTAGGTCTCATCAAAATTTGAAGCAAATCTCACAACTAGATTTGGAGAAACCTAAAGCCTTAGTTCCAACATCAATTCTTCTCCTACGCTTCTTTGGTAACCAACTCTCCATAGGTGAATCACTCTTGAAAACTCATTGGAAGTTAACCACTCTTTGACCTATCCTATACTCGTTTAACCTAGGATATCTTAGTCCTCTTGATTTTACAAACACTAAGCCTTGCTTGGATCCCTTAGGTCTCTCTTGTGGTCCCAAACCTTTATTTGATTACTATCTCACAAAACCCTAAGAGAGGTCATTTGTAAGCCTCGATCTAGGTATATCCCTTTCCCCTAGGTCTAGGCCTCTTCCTCATAAGCCCTTATTGGAGAGCCCTTATCTTGCTTTTGAAGCAATCAAGCCATTATTTGAACCTCTCATTTAAATGGGCAGTGGAAATCACGCATACCTAGCCATTGACCTTATCATTCTAGTGATTTCCTTCACACCAGGACTCCTCCCATTAGTAAAAGTTTGTAAAGAGCAGGGGACATTCACTAAGGTGATAGTGGGTCTTTGTCCCATTGTTATCATTTGGTCTAGTAGTTGTCTCTTCGGTACTCGTCCTAGGACCCCTACTAGATTGTGTGGCAACATTTTTGGCACCGTTGTCGGGGACACAAGACCTGTGTTTTGTTCCCCATACGACAATATTGACATATCATTCTTGGTGAATCCATTGGAAGAACGATGCCCTAGTTCTTCATTGAAATTCAAAGTCAATGCTTGAAGGATGAAGCAAGCATTCGTCAATGCATTTTCATTCATCTTGGTGACTCCCATGTCAGTAAGAGCCCAACAACATGTTAACCGTAGATATGACAGGGACCCCATTGTATCCCACAAAAAAAGGCATGGAAAACATGCCAATGTTCGATAGGGTCCACATTGCATAGCCAATCATGTTGTAAGGTTCATAAGATATGTTTCAAGGCAAAATACAACTCAACCTTGTGACTAAATGGAATTGTTTGTCCTATCCATTTTCCCGGATACTGATAGGCTTGAATTATGTGAACCTAAAAGCATTTCTTCTCTCTCAATATTGGTTTTGCACTTCCTTTTGAATAAAGGTCCAAGTTTACAAACTGATAAAGACATATGCCAAATGTTGGACATGTCCCTCAGAGAGTAGGAAATTATTGAATATGGTTATGTGCTTAAGGAAGAGTGTCTTGATTCTTCCCTAAATTATCAAGATCAAATAATTGATGTGGACCTTGAAGATTGGGCTGAAAAAGAGACTTGTGAATTGGAAAACATGTCCTCCAAGGATGATAAAGAAGATCTAGACCCTGAGAGCCTCCAAGTGTTGCAAGAGAGGATGATGGAATATGAAGAGTCTTGTAATCATCTTATACAAAAATATAATGCCAAGTATCTCTTCTCCCATTTGTACAACCAAGGAGAGAGGCTCTATGAGATGAGATTTGAATATAAATAAAATCCTACGGGCACACTTCTCTTTGAACTTTATTTCCAAAACCATGTGATAGAGACCTTCCATGATATTGTTTGTGAAAAGGAAAAAGAGGATTTGCAGCCTAGCAAACATGAGATAGATGATGAAGAATTGAATGACTCAAAATAAAATCATGATAATAAACCAGATGAAGAATCTATAGATAATTTTTGGGTTGGTGACTGGGGAAATGGGTATGAGTATAGTACGAACGAGAGCCCCATAGAAGCTTGAGTCCATGAGGATGAATCTGATGAAGTTGGGCTTCCCATTCAAAAGGGGATGCTTGATAAATATCTAGAAGATATGGACATTGTGGTTCCTTGTGAGGTTGACATTTGCAATTTCTCCCATATCAATCAAGGAAAATGGGATGTTGGCAACCATCATTTTGAGAGTGACCCTATTTATGATATTGACAAGGAAAATGAGGTTGAGAATGGTTCTACCTTTCTTCAGCACATTAACCATAGTGATGTACCCATTGTTGAAAGGAGAGATCATTATTTTCCCATAAATGAAGAAGGACCATTGGAAGTAGATGGCGAAAGCCCCATTTATGATACTGATGATGACACCGACAAGAGCCTTGCTTTCCCTTGCCTCCTCCAGGATCCTGAGCATATTGTCACATTGTCCACGAGCTATCACCTCACCCTTTCTCATACCATCACTGATATTGATGAACCCTTTCCCCCTTCTGAATATGATGTTGAGGAAGAACCACTCAATAGATGTATCCCTTCTTCTCAATTATACCCTCAAGATTGTGAACACACAATCGTTTCCCCTATTCAATGTGACCATCATATCAAGCAGCATGCTTGTTGTGTCTCTCCATGTCACCGGTCCCCTTTTCCTTCCCATCATGATCATCAAGTGTTCATGAAGCATGATGTTATGAAGAGTGATCGTGATAGGGAGTTTTTGAGTTTGGTCATTCAATCATTCGTTCTATGCTTGCAGGAAAGGCTATGGATCTCAAAATTGGTATCCCCTCCCTCATCCAGGATTCCTTTCTATACCATATGGATATCATGTTTTCCCGAGTCCCACCCACATCATCATCCATATGAGTGTTTCTATGTTGGTTGTTGAGTTTATTGCATAAGTAGTCATATAGGAAAGTATTCTCACATTGATATAATGATATGTTGATTGCATTGCTTTATGAATACACTTAGCATTCACTGTATCATATACATTTTAGAGTAGGATGCATTGCATATTGATTTTTGCATTAGAACTAACATCATATTATGTTATCATGCTATATTAGGTGCATTTAGAATCTAGATAAAAGTTGCATTTACAATTAGATTTTATTTCCTGTTGATTTTTATGGACTAATAAAAGCATGGGCAATAAAAGGACGCCATAAAAACATGCTACCCCGTGTGCTTAGTCTTTGATGTGTAGGTAACAGGTCTGCAGTCCGAAGAGATTGATGTTGTTCTCATGACCTCCCCGTTTGAGTACATGGTTCATGCACTCTATTGAGAGCTCAAGTCCGAGTTAGAGCCAGATGTTACCCACCACCGGTGGGTGACCCCTAGCTGGCAGCCAACAACCCCTTGCAACCACAAGATAGCTTGATGTGCCACCATTCTCCACCACCCGAGGTAGTTATGATGTGCCCTCGCCCATCTATTATGATCATATGTTTGAATATGGGCCTTCCAACCCCGAAGGGTATGGCTTTCATTATGTAATTGGGTACATTTGCTTGCTTTTCTTGGACACATTGAACATGGATTAGTGGGGGGATTCGACAGAAAGAATGGGCTTGGATTGTACTTGTAAATTTTTGTAGATGTTCTATGCTTGAAGCAACTTTACTTTCTTACAGCAATCACACAAATGGTTAAGTAAAATGCTGATAGAACATATAAGTGGATCTTATAGAAGACAAACCAGAAACAGAAAAATGTGGTGGTGCGTTACGGCAGTCAACAGGATGCTTCAACCAGCAAAGTCTCCTTGGTCAGCCAACCCAAAATGTGTCACAACAGTCCTCCAATCAGCAACCGAGTCAACCCAAGTCAACTCCAAAAAGTCAACGTTGTCCAGAAAAGTCAACGCAGGGCAGCAAGCTAAAAGTCAACGCAGCAGCAGTTTGGTCAACCCTTTGACCTCGATTTCTGTGCCAAACAATACGGCCTTCCAAAATCGAACTTCCCAACAATTTTCAGCCCTTTCGGACCATGCGTTGACCAAAGTCAACGCTGGTCAAACTTCCAGCAAAACCCTAGCTGCAGAAATTCGTCCTTCAGCTCAGCCGTACAGATTCGTCCTCCTTCTTCTTCACACGTGTGGGCTGAACTCGTCCTCCAAGGAGCTCGTACTAAATCAGATGAGAGAAGAAGGTGTGTTGAGTTGTGGTGAAATGCTCTCCAACTTTGCCTGTATTTATATCTATCATTGGGGTGTGTGACACATCTGCTGGGGGTGTGAAACCTTAAGGCCGACCTTCACATATAATTTATTATGAATAATAAATTCAAAATAAATGTTCTGCTCATCGGATTAAGACATATTATATATGGATTTTACACCTCTCCGAAAGAGGAATCCAACAAAAATATTAGCCTCTTAATCTGAGCATCATAACATGGAGTTTGGACCTAGTTGTCCAAATTTAACAGTACTCTTGTTTCCTTGTCTCAACTTGGTGGTTAATCTTATATCCTAGTCCCGTGGGATCTCCTATATTGGCTACTAGCTTTAGGAGTGGCAGTAGATGGGAAACCCTAATTTTGATTGTGTGGTCCCGCTTCCCAACACCATATATCTCACTCCCCTCTGCTCATTATAGCCCCTTTTCACATTTTTACCATCCGAGTCCACATTTGTCCATTGGGTCCATAATGAGTTAACCTCCCCCTCCCCTTGTCCACACTTTGGGTCGGGCATAGAACGATGCCCCGGAGGTTGATGCAGCTAAAAAGAAATTTAAAAGCATAATTTGGCCACTTACAACAGGAACTACCATAAAATGCAAAAGATGGTCGGGACATAGAATTTAGAACGTGGGCAAATGCCAAACATGTGCTCTACCCCTATCACCATGGCCATCAACCTAGTTTCTAGGACTCCTATGTGTGCCCCCTACATCATTAAGGAACCCATGATGATTGTCCCAACCCCTAGTGGGCGATGAACTGCCCAACCTTAAGGGGGTAATCATTGCTTTATCATACATATCATGTTCTCATACCCCTGAGCCCCAAGCAGTTAAAAGAAAAAAAATCAACAAAAGGCAAAAGGAATATGAATAACGGTGGAAATACAGAGGTCGAGGTCACTCATGTACCACAATTGCTCCCTCCTACATCCATACACCCATATGTAGGCTTCCCTCATTATAGCTACCCTTGTACCAGGGCATGTGGCTTGGAGCCTTCCCTATCGCCCCACACCTTTCCACCATCATTTCACACGACACCTACCATTTGACAGATGTACCTTGGACCTATTGCTCCCTTAGAGGTTGGAACCACCTAATAGGATCATTTATCAACCTCTCTTGTTGAGCAAGGAAACACCCGTACCTTCTAAAGCCCATTTGGAATTGCATGCCACTATGAAGTGTCCACTTTTGCCCCTGATTAGGAATCTTATTTACTCAACTACACTAATGAATTATTGCACTGGAAGGTGAGGAGATGCATTGGATCTTATACAGGATTGCAGGTGGGTCTTCATCTTGGGCTAGGCCTCCCTATACGGGATCCAAGCAATGTAGAGCATAATAATGGAACTTATAGGGTGAGCGTTGTGAGCCATGGGACTACACCACAGTAGAGCATATATCGCCAAGCCATGGGCATCTTCAGCACTCCACATTACTTGTTCATGCCCCAGCCATATAGAGATGATGATGCACTTGGACCACGTTTCCCAGCCGGCCACACCTCTGCATATGACACTTGGCAGTTGATCCAAGGCCCAGATAGGGTGTTGTCTCATCCACAAAGACATGGGAGGGCTTGTATCATCATTCTAGACCTTATTGATGGAGCATCAACATGTTTGATCCAGTTGGAGACCCATGAGACCATTCGCTGTGTCCCACCGCCACTTGGAGCACCATAGATGTTTTGCTTGGAAACCAAGTGGCCACCCCCTTGGTCATCATTTTGGGAGCCCTCCTCTTCATCTTGGCACATGGAGGACTTATCTTGGCCTTCCAGCGGCCCTTTGACACCATGATTTTATCGTTTCGGCCTAATTAGAAAGGGTTGTTGTACACTTTTGAGCAATTTGGTGGGCTTTTCACCATTAGGGTTGTTATTTTGCACATTAAAGTCATTTTTAGGGGCTTATTAGGCTAATTAGACCAAATCGTGTTGAAATTTTTAGGGCAACTAAGGGATGAATTTCCCTTAGAAAAGGATCTCTCCTTGCCCCATTAAGGAAACAATATTTAATTTAATTAATATTGAAAGGAAGTTTGATTTTCCACTAAAGAGGGAAAAAATTTATAAGAACAAAATTCAAATTCAAATTTTTATTTTTGTTCCCTCCTATTTGAGGCCGGCTCCAAGCCTCTATGTCAGCTAACCTCTGTGAAAATTCCGCTACTCGGAATCCTACTACAGCAACTGATTAGATTTCTATTTGTTATTTGTCTGAACAAATTATTTATCGTGTATTACGGTAAATATCGAAATAAAATATACTGCAACCTTCACAATTAAAAATTATGCAAATAGTAGATGCAAGGAAAAATGCTAGCACAAGTACAATCACAATCACAGTGATTTTTGGATAATCTTCCCCAGAAAAAACCAATGTAGGAAAACTGGTGCAGCAGATGAGGGTTTCTTTATTATTCTTTAGCAAAATCTCTTGTACAAAATACAACCAGCATAATAAGAGAGGAATTTCTGTGAGAAATTTTACAACCAATTTTTCTCACGCTCCACATTGAAATTCTGACCGTGGAGAGGACCTATAGCCTCACTGCGTAAGCCTCTGCGTAGTGACTGTGCAGTCCCAATGTCACATCTTTTGCGTTGTCCCTGTCCCTGCATCACAGCCTCTGTGTTGTCTCTCCTCTGCATTGCTCCCTTCGGTCTGATCCTGCACTCTCGACTCTTGTTGATGCCCTCTCTCTCCAACCTGTGACTCCCCCTCTGATTCGATTATCACTTGTCGAACTTCATCCAGTGAGAAAATCGATGTTCTTGGAGAACTGACTGTCTACCTGGTCTATTTCCAAATGCCCATCGAATTCCTTCTTATAATCTTCTCGTTGAGAAATCAACGGCTCGGATTAAAACATAATCAAGGGCAGAGATTAACTTGTCTTGATCTTCATCTTTTTCTTGAAGATTCACACCCAGTTCTATTAATACACTTTAATTATTTTAATTCCCATCACCAACAGTGTTGGGCAGTAGCACCATCCCCTCCACGCAGAGTTACGCAGTCCAAGGACGGACTGCGCAGTCCAGCTACGCAGAATGACGCAGAGGGTGTAGAAGGACATCCCGTGTGTCAGGAATTCTTCCAGAGTGTCCGGAAAATTCATGCCAAGTGTATGCTATTTTATTTTGCTCACCAAGACTTCTGTAAAAGATCTTTTCATTGTTGAAGATAAATACAAACCCTCATCTGCTGCAACGGTTTTCCCACATTGGGTTTTTTCAGGGACAATTGTCCAAAAATAACAGTGTTCATATGGTTGTTTCTATTGTGCTACATGTGTTATTTTTGTTCTTCTTCTTTTGATTAGAGTGAAGTACTGCAGCAGTGTTTATTTCAAAATTTATTGAAGCATTTGTAAATAACTTATCTAATAAGTAGGCAAAATAAATCAATCACTGCAGCAATAATTTTCAGATTTGAAAATTTCACATGGTATCAGAGCAAAAGGCGAAAGGTAAAAAGGGAGGATCTGCTATGGACCAAAGATCCAACATCCGGAAGGGTTCACGCAGTTAGAAGGACTCACGCAATCTCCCAGAGCACACAGAAACGTAGAGGGAACATGACATGACGGTGCTGGCATCCAGACTAGAGGAGGATCTCACTTGTGTGTCAAGCACGACTCCTCCAGGTGTTTGGTATATTGACAGTGGAGCATCTGCTCATATGACGAGGATTCGAGAAAGTTTTTCGAGCTACCAAGAAGAACAGATGAATTTCCAGATTACTATGCGAAACAAGGCCAAGTGTACCCCCGTTGGAAGAGATACCATAACATTTCAAACAAAAGCTGGCAACAAGATTCAGGCCACAAATGTTCTGCATGTACTAGGGTTGGGAATGAATTTGCTCTCAGTGTCTCAACTTCAGAACAAGGGTTATGACGTATACTTTATTGGAAACGAAGTTTATGTCAAACATCCTAGCTGGAGCAAGAAGGCACAGATTGGAGTAAGGAGTCATAAACTATATAAAATCCAGCTTGAATCTCCCGTGGCTCTGATTGGCAGTACGGACGAACGAGATCTGAATGAATTATGGCATAGAAGGATGGGGCATCTACTTCATGGAGCCTTGAAGATTCTCAAGAAAACTGTCATAGGAGCTCCTGAACTCAGCACAAGGAGAGATGAAATTTGCAAGGGATGCGTACTAGAGAAGTATGCTAAAGCAGCATTTCCAAGAAGCAGCAACAGCGCCAAAAACGTATTGGAGTTGATACACTCTGATATTTACGGTCCAATGTCAACAACTGCTCTCAGTGATGCAAAGTATTTTGCTACCTTTATTGATGATCATTCCAGAAAGACTTGGATCTATTTTCTCAAAACCAAAGATGAAGTCTCTGAACGTTTCAAAGATTTCAAAGCATTGGTAGAAAATGCAACTAGAAAGAAGATCAAGAAACTGCGGTCGGATAATGGTGAAGAATATATCAATAAATACTTCACCAGTTTCTGGGCAAAGGAAGGCATCAAGAGAGAATGGACAGCTCCATACAATCCAGAGCAGAATGGAGTTGCAGAAAGGAAGAACCGGACCATTGTAGAGGCTGCAAGGGCAATGCTATATGACCAAGACATGCCCAATTTTTTGTGGGAAGAAGCCTGCAATACATCGGTGTATGTGCAGAACAGAGTACCCTGTAGAGGAGCATTAGGGAAAGTAACTCCTGAGAGTGTGTTCACAGGAAGCAAGCTGGAGGTGAGCCATATTAGGATATTCGGCAGCATGGTGTATTGCCATGTTCCAGATGAGAAGAGGAAGAAGCTGGATCAGACTGCGAAAAAGGGTTATCTTGTGGGCTATAGTGAAAATGTGAAAGCATATCGCATCTATATTCTAGAAAGCAGGAAAATTGTAGTAAGGCAGGATGTAAAATTCATGGAGGAGAGAGCCTTCAGGAAATCCCGGTAAATCGCTACAAATACGCAAATTGAGGAAGATCCACTAGTACATCCTCAACGGCCTAAAAAGGATACGTCAAGTGCCTCTCCACGGCACAATGATTCTGAGGAGAGTTCCTCCGAGGAAGAGCAAGAAGGAGAGCAGGTAAGACCACCCACCACCAGTGGAAGACCGAGCAGAGAACTCCAACAAATCCTAAAGGATGCAGAAGAATTTGTTGGAGCCCCTAAAGATGGGAAGAGGGTATGGACGCAACCTGACAGATACAAGGCCCTGGTAGCTCAGATTGGAGAACCCTCCAGCTTTCGGGAGGCAGCTTGGCATCAGGTGTGGATGGATGCCATGGCGGAAGAGTATAGCTCCATCATGACAAACTATGTCTGGGAAGTAGTCCCTAGACCACAGGACAGATCAGTTGTAGGATCAAGGTGGATCTACAAGATCAAGTATGTTACAGACGGCAACATAGAGAAGTTCAAGGCTAGATTTGTGGCTAAGTGGTGCGCACAAAAGGAAGGGATCGACTATGAGGAAACCTTCGCCCCTGTAGCACACTACACTTCTATCAAATCCATCATCTCTCTAGCAGTGCAGATGGGATGGGAGATTCACCAGATGGATGTCAAGACAGCGTTCTTGAATGGGGTGATAGAGGAGGAAGTGTACATAAAACAGCCAGAGGGCTTCGAGACACATGAGCAGAAGACTCATGTTTGCAGGCTTAAGAAAGCCTTGTATGGTTTAAAACAAGCCCCCAGAGCATGGTATGGGCAATTGGATAGTTATTTGCATAAGATGGGGTTCGTCAAGAGTGACACACGTCGCAGATCCCAATCTCTACTACTTGAGAGTAGGGGATGAGCCGTTAATCCTAGTATTATATGTGGATGATCTATTTCTTACTGGATCATCCAAGCTCATCAAGGACTGCAAGGAGAATCTAGCTACGGAATTCGACATAAAGGATTTGGGGCAGATGCACTATTTTCTTGGTTTGGAGGTCTGGCAATAGAAGGGAGAAATCTTCCTGGGGCAAGGAAGATACACTACAGAAATCTTGAAGAGATTTCAGATGGAAGACTGTAGACCCATGGCCACGCCAATGATTACAAACTGGAAGAAGATAGACACTGAGGATGATGAGGCTGATCCCACCTTGTATAGGCAGCTCATCGGATCATTGATGTGTTTGGTCAATACTAGACCAAACATATGTTATGCAGTGAATACCCTCAGTCAGTTCATGGTGGAACCAATGAGGGCTCACTGGGAAGCAACAAAACATGTTCTAAGATATCTGAAGGGGACAGTCGAATATGGATTGAAGTAGACCAAGGGCAATGAGGTCCAGTTGAGTGGGTTTACAAATGCAAAGTGGGTTGGAAGCACAGTAGATCGAAAGAGCACCAGTGGGTATTGTTTCAGTCTCGGATCAAGAATGACCTCCTAGTGCAGTAGAAAACAGAAGTCTGCTGCACTAAGTTTAGCCAAGGCAGAGTATATGGCAGCGAGCACAACTTCGTGTGAGGCCATATGGCTTCATAAATTACTCTTGAACCTACTCAAGAAGAGGATGGAACCGACCGGGATTATGTGTGATAATCAGAGTTGCATCAAGCTCTCTGAGAATCCTGTGTTTCATGACCAGTCAAAACACATTGACATTCAGTGCCACTTCATAAGGGACTATGTCCAACAGGGAGCAATGCAGTTGAGATACACTCCTACATGAGAACAGGTGGCAGATATCCTCACCAAGGCTCTGAGTAAGATTAAGTTCACTTACTTCAAAGAGAAAATGGAGATGGCCAAGAACCCCTTCCATTAGAGGAACGGGTGGTCTTTAGAGACAGAGGGAGATGCAATACGAATGAGGCAGTGACAGAGACAGTGTCACAGGCAGCAGTACAGAGGGCAGTAGCGCAAAGATGAGGGGCAGCAGCCAGGACATCATCAGCGCAACAGATGTTCTAAAGTTAGAGCAGTACAGTGGTATCTTGCTTGAACACTTTCCTTGCTAAGAGGGAGTGTTGAATTTATAGCATCAGGAAGTGTTCCAATTCTCAAATTTGGTGGAGAGGCTTGGACAACAGTTATCCAAAGAACCCAGAAATAGTTTGTGGAAATTCCACTCGGATCTTGCTTTATTAAAATAATTAATTAATTTGATGCAGACCATAAGTCCAAATATAGGGAAATTAAATAATTAAAGGGTATTAATAAAGCAAAGTGTGAATCTTCTAGAAAACGAAGATTAAGTCATCTTTTAATCCGAGCCATTGATTAAAGATATGATCTTGGTCATTGATTCATCAGCGAGAAGATAATAAGAAGAGGCTTGAGGGTCATTTGGAAATCAAACCGGGGACATTCTTAGTACCTGAAGGAAATTGATTCTGAAGTAAGAGAATTCGATTTCAGTGGGTGAGTTTGTATAGGCGAGATTGCAGAGGCAGAAGGAGGAGGGAGAAGTTAGCTGACGGAGAAGCAGAAAGCAGAAGGGTGAAGGGAACAGAGTGTTGGGCAGCAGCACCATCCCCTCCACAGAGAGTTACGCAGTCCAGCTACGCAAAATGACATAGAGGGTGTAAAAGGACATCCCGTGTGTCGGGAATTCTTCTGGAGTGTCCGAAAAATTCATGCCAAGTGTATGTTATTTTATTTTTCTCACCAAAACTTCTATAAAAGATCTTTTCATTGCTGAAGACAAATACAAACCCTCATCTGCTGCACCAGTTTCCCCACATTGGTTTTTCCCGAGGACAATTGTCCAAAAATAACTGTGTCCATATGGTTGTTTCTATTGTGCTACAGTGTTATTTATGTTCTTCTACTTTTGATTAGAGTGAAGTACTGCAACAGTGTTTATTTAAAAATCTACTGAAACATTTGTAAATAACTTATCTAATAAGTAGACGAAATAAATCAATCATTGCAATAATAATTTTCAGATTTGAAAATTTCACAGCGACTGCCCAATGTACCCTTTTCGGTTCCACCATGAACTGACTAAGAGTGTTGACAGTGAAACAAATGTCTGCCCCGGTGTTGACCAGATACATGACTGACCCAATGAGTTGTCTATATAAGGTCGGGTCTACTTCGTTGTCTCCTAATGCATCTATTTTCTTCCAGTTGGTGATCATGGGTAGACAATCCTACATTTTGAATCTCTTCAAAATATCTATAGCATATCTTCCTTGCCCGAGGAAGATCACTCCATTTTTCTACCAAACTTCCAACCCTAGAAAATAATGCATCAACCCCATATCCTTCATGTCGAATTCTGCTTCAAGATTCTTCTTGCAGTCCTTTATAAACCTAGATGACCCTATAAGAAACAAATCATCTACGTATAATACAAAAATGAGTGTTTCATTCTCTACCATCAGATAGTAGAGATTGGGATCTGCATCACTCTTGATGAATCCCAACTACTGCAAGTAAATATCAATCTGACCGTACCATGCTCTAGGTGCTTGCTGGAGCCCATATAGGGATTTCTTCAATTTGCATACATCAGTTCTCTTCTAATGGGTCTCGAAGCCTTCAAGCCATTCTATGTACACCTCCTTTTCTATCACCCCGTTCAAGAATGTTGTCTTGACATCCATCTGCTGAATCTCCCATCCCATCTGAGCTGCTTGGGATATAAAAAATCTGACAGAGGTATATTTGGCTACAGGGGCGAAGGTCTCCTCAAAATCTATTCCTTCCTTCTGCGCATACACCTTTGCCACGAACCTAGCCTTGTACTTCTCTACACTACCATCTGCAGTGTACTTGATCTTGTACATCCATCTTGATCCTACAACTAATCTATCCTCGAGTCTAGGTAGCACCTCCCAGACATCATTCTTCATGATAGAGTTGTACTCTTCTACCATGGCATCCACCCACACTTGGTGTTGTACAGCTTTCTGAAAACTGGAAGGTTCTTAAACCTGTGCTACCAAGGCTCGGTATCTGTTAGGTTGCCTACGCTACCTTTCGTCATTTTTGGGAGATCCAATGAACTCCTATGCGTCCCTCAGTGTCTGTTGTACTTCCCTACTGGTTCTACCACTAGCTGCAGGAGGCTCCCTCAAATCCGCCTCCTGTTCCTGTTGTTCGATCTGTTGAGAATTGCCAGAATCTTCTCCTCCTCAGAAAATGCTGGTACTGGTCACTGTACTCGATCCTGGTGTTTGTCCTCCCCGCTGCCCTTGCCGTTGTTGGACTAATGGAACATCTGTTGACTGTTCTTCTGTTGGCATCTCACGAGATTTCCTGAAAGCTCTATGTTCCATGAACTTTGCATCTCATCTTACTACAATTTTCCTGTTGCTAGGATTGTAGATTTTGTATGCTTTTGAGGTCTCGCTATATCCTACGAGATACCCCTTTTCTGTTGTCTGATCCAGTTTACTACGCTTCTCGTCTGGAATGTGACAATATGCCAAACTTCCGAATATCCTGAGATGGCTCACTTCCGACTTTCTCCCTATGAAGACTCCTTCAGGCGTTTTCTTCCCCAAAGCTTTGTGAGGGTTGTATTCTTAATATACACCGTTGTGTTGCATGCCTCTGCCCATAAGAATCTAGGCAAGTCTTGGTCATATAACATAGTCTTTGTCGCCCCAACAATAGTTCTATTTCTTTGCTCTACTACTCCATTATGTTGTGGATTATATGGAGTTGTCCACTCTCTTTTGATGCCCTCATTTGCGCAAATATCTGTGAAGTCTCTATCCATATACTCTCCACCGTTATCTGAGCGCAATACCTTTATCTTTTTCCTTGTCATGTTCACCACGAGAGCCTTTAACTCTCTAAATCGATCAAAGACCTCATCCTTGGTCTTTAGAAAGAAGATCTAAGTTTTTTTGGAGTGATCATCAATAAAGGTGCCAAAGTATTCGCTACCACTAAGAGCTCTTGTGGACATTGGGCCATAAATATCTGAGTGTATCAATCTTAATACGCCCTTTGCTCTGTTGTCACTTCTGGGAAAAGTTGCCTTAGCGTACTTACCTAGTACGCATCCTCTACATACGTCACCATGCTCAGTACTGAGGACTGGAACTCCTGTAACAATCTCTCTAAGCATCCTTAGTGCCCCGTGGTGCAAGTGTCCCATTCGCTTGTGCTATAGTTCATTCAAATCTTTTTCACCATCAAGATTATTGCTTATCAGTGCCATTAGAGACTCGAGTTGCAATCTATATAGTTTGTTGCTTCAAGCTCCAATTCGTCTCATCTTCTTCCAGCTTGGATGTTTGACGCATACCTTCTTTCCAATGAAGTATACATTGTATCCCTTGTCTTGTAACTGGGACACTAAAATCAGATTCATTCCTAACCCGGGCACATGCAGAAAATTAGTGGCTTTGATGCTTGTTCCTGCCTCCGTCTGAAACGCTATGGTGCCTCTCCCTGTTGGAGTGCATTTCGTTTTGTTTCCCATAGTGATTTGGGATTCCATCTACTCTTTCTGTTAGCTCGAGAAATATTCTCATACTCCAGTCATGTGAGCTGACGCTCCGCTATCAATGTACCAAAGTTCAAACACTTGCAGATGCTGAACTTGACAAGCATGCGAAGTCTTCTTCCAATCTCGAAGATAATTCAAAGACATCTTGATTTTTCATACTTATCTGTGCTATTTTTCTTTCGATTTCTGACGCTTTTTCTACCCAGCAAAAATTGTGTCCCACCTGAAGACTGCACTGCACTCAAGTTGCTGCGTTGCTCCCTCTGTCACTAGCAAATTTTCGATCTAGAAATATCTCTTTGTCGATTCACTCATAGAGAGATTTTCGCAAGAAAATTTTGCCCTCCTGGACTGGACTGCGTAAATCCCTCAGGGGATTTGGTCTGTTGCCTACATAGTCTTCTGATCGCCTTCTTCTGTTCGGCGTTGCCTCTTCTAGATCTCTCTTCTTAGCTCTGATACCATGTGAAAATTCCTCTACTCAGAATCCTACTGTAGTAACTGATCAGATTTCATCTATTTGTTATTTATCTGCACAAATTATTTATCGTGTACTACGGTAAATATCGAAATAAAATATATTGCAGCCTTCACAATTAAAAATTTTGCGGAAAGCCCCGAATGTGGATCACAGTAGAAGTACGCATGATAACTGCATCTCCCACACTCGAGATGACGAAGATCTGCAGCGCAAGTCTTCACTTGACGTGGAACCACACTCCTGCAATCATTCGTATGAGATGTCAGAGATCGGGCATAATGAAGACATGCTAGGACAGCATCATCCCCTCCAGGGTACCTCTCTGCCACAATCTTTTGAATGATCTCCTGGACGGACATGACGCTCGGCCATAACTCTACGCACATGCCTACTCATGAAAACCATTACAGCACGCAATTGTGCGCAAGGCATAATAATGCTCAGCAACTTCGCATGTGTCACAGGCCTATTAAAGGGAAGGACCTACAGCACAAAGTGACTCACAATCTGTTCCTTCTGGTTTTTCTGTTGTTTCAGTTCCTACCCTCTTGCGTGCCTAGTCTGTCGCACAGCCTCCCCCATAGTGTTGCGCTGTGCAGAATCCCCCTGGCTACGCTCCCCCCCGATTACGCGACTCACCTCAGCTCCATCTGCCTTGTTAGTTTCATAAGCCTGGGTGCTCCCAACATCCTGCGCCCCTTGCCATGCATTGCCCTTCAGCGCACCTCCCTGTCCACTAGCACCTTGCTAGGCACCTCCCACCACCAGTTAGATCTGCTCCATCCTTCCTCTCAAACCCCTATCAATCCTCTGCTTCATCTGACCATGGCACCTAGGTTGCGCCAAAGAACCATCAGAGGAGGCTAGAGAGGTGCGCTCCCTGGTCGCTACCACTGGGGGCCTGATAATCGCCTAGAATCTGTTGAAGGCTCCTCCTCAGGCAGTCACGTTAGAGAGGCTCCCCGGAGCCCCAAACTCGACCAAGAGGAGGAGGCCCCCACTCATGTTTTACAGAGAGGCAGAAGCGGACCAAGGAAGTCCACCATTGCGCACCAAGTTCACCCCTTGCCCTGCAAGACTGAGCCTCTTCCGACACAGGAAGATGATGGGGATGACATAGATGTTTGGATAATGGACTCAGAAGGAACCTAGACGAGAGTCCGGGATGCCGAGTACTCGGTGGCTCCCATCCTCTGCGCACCGGTCTCTAGGCCTCCACGTCAACCCACCGCTGAAGAGGAAGTTGCCACGCAGGCGTACGCCTGTCCCATAGTGGAGGAAGATCCAGACAGCGATGATGATGCAAAAGACTCATGACAGCGCTGCAACTCAACTCTTCCTAGTTTTTTGTCATGCTTGTTATTATCACAGAACTTCTATTTTCACTGGTGCTACAACACATTTTGTAATTTTCTGTTTCATGTTCTTTTTGGGCTGGTTTCCTCCACGGAGGCAACCCCATGCGCAAAAAAGGCTGGGATTGGTTAAGCACAGCTTACCAACTCAGCCTGTAGCATAAGTATTGTTCTATTTTTGAATTAATATAGATTAGCCTCATTTACCAAAAAAAAAAAAAATTGCGGAAAGTAAATGCAAGGAAAAATGCTAACACAAGTACAATCACAACGACAGTTATTTTTGGAAAATCATCCCTGGAAAAAGCCAGTGTGGGAAAAACGTTGCAGCAAATAAGGGTTCTTTATTATTCTTCAAGAAAATCTCTTGTACAAAATACAACCAGCAAAATAGAAGAGGAATTTATGTGAGAAATTTTACAACCAATTTTTCTCACGCTCCACAGTGAAATTCTGACCCTGGAGAGGCCCTATAGCCTCACTGCGTCAGCCTCTGCGCAGTCCCAGCGTCAGAGCCTCTGCGTTGTCCCTGTCCCTGCATCATAGCCTCTGCATTGTCCCTACTCTGCGTTGCTTCCTCCAGTCTGATCCTACACTCTCGACTTTTGCTGATGCCCTCTCTCTCCAACCTGAAACTCTCCCTTTGATTCGATTTTCTCTTGTCGAACTTGAGCCAGTGAGAAAATCGATCTTCTTGGACAACTGAGTGTCTGCCTGGTCTGTTTCAAATTCTCATCGAAGTCCTTATAATCTTCTCATTGAGAAATCAACGGCCCGGATTAAAACATAATCAAGGGCTAAGATTAACTTGACTTGATCTTTGTCTTTTCTAGAATATTCACACCCAGTTCTATTAATAAACTTTAATTATTTTAATTCCCTAAGTTTAGACTTAGGTTGCCATTAAAAATAATTAATTATTTTAATAAAACCTCACCCGGGTGGAATTTCCCAAAACGCTTTATGGGTATTTTGGAATACATGTGCCTAACTCCCTGCAAAATTTGAGACTTCAAGCACATCCGATGATACCAGAAACAACCTCAAATGGTCACGTCTCTACATTCTTGGAAACTACTATATATATCCCATGAATAGTTGGAGGAATGGCACATCTAAGGGTCTCGGATAGCACTTATTCTCATAATCATGGTCTCACATCTGGCACAGAACCCTTTCTCTCTCACTCAGATGACTACAGAGTTCTCGTTTTGGATTGGCATGTGATCTCTTTCTCTTGTACTCTCACGGGATAGAAAGGACTCTCGCATCTGCTTCAACACTCTCGCATTGCCATTCTTTGTTCTAAATCATATCTTTGCACCTTACATGGTCTCGCATCCTTGCATTAGTCTCCCTCTTCTATTTTAGACATGATCTCACCTTTGGACATTGATCTTGCATCACTACATCGAATAGATAACCTTGCATGACTGTAATGGCATCATCACAGATATTTGTTTGACAGAGGTTATATTATATTCATCATCTCAGAGGTTTGTTACATTATGTTTCACTACAAAGGTTCATTACTATTAACGCTCTAATGTATGGTCACGGGTTTGCGCTTTTCTTATGGTTTCAATAGCTAAATTTTGTGTATTATATATATTGTTATCTTGGCCTTATGACATGTAAACCTTAGCACAATCAATACGTAAATTCTTTGGCATAATATGTCCTCGACACAGTGTTTATGTATACGGGTATGTAGTCTTCGCTCAGTATAGCACATATATATACATTACGGTTGTTGTCTTTGATGTTCCTCTCTGTCGATTAATCTCAACATCACTCTAATACCTATGACTCTTGGTTGCATATAATCTACAGCCTTCTTGGCATCGCACTATATTATATGGTATGGTCTCTGCAGTATCTTTGGATGGTTCAGGCACAGTAATATATGTTGATATTTCACACGCAATACATATTCATTGGCATCATAATTCTCCCTATTGTATGTTTGACATCATTATCATCATTCAATTATGTATGTCATCTTAGAATTATGGTATCATTGACATCAGTCCAGTTATTTATGGCATCACAGTCAAAAGTGTACGACATCTCAATATTGTATGGCACCTCGGTATTATTTCAGTATTATGTATGGTCTCCCTCAGCACAGTAATATATATGCTCATGATCTCGCACAATACACAGTATTGATCTTGGCACAATGACATAATTTGTCTCAACTCTATGTATGGCATTATTACAATCCCGAGGCAAGGATGATATTTATATGTTGAAACCCTAATGTCAAGTATGACAGATTATTGGTAACAAGCTTTGTGTATCGATGAATCTTGTTCTCAAACGAAGTTGAGAACAAGACATGCATAGGCCCTAGGTAGCCTGTTGATATTTGTACTTTGTATCACAACTTATCAATTAATGAAATCTAATAGAAGAAGAAGAATTTTGGGTTTTCCCCCATTGTGGGGTTTTACCTTGGTCCCCGACCAATCCTAGTGTCTCTATGTGTGCATTCTTTTCTTTTGATGTTTCTTTTACTGTTACGTTGCATTTATGATGCAGTTGTTCTTTCTACATAATTGCACATGATGTAATAATGATAAGGAGTGAATTTAATGTGTTTATGATTTTGTGCAATTATCAAAGCAAAGAACAATATAGCCCTAAGAAAAATTAACAAATCGAACTCCTAAAGGCTCATATAAATAAAAAAAGAGGCTCATTTGTGAATCATCATCATTTCGATTGGGACGTTCTCTCTTAAAAAGAATTCAGCCTTGCAATTGATGGATGCAATTGGTGATCTTTGATGCATTTTGATGTTTGGATATTTCGCTATCTTATATTGTAACTTCTAATTGCAAATATAATGGACGGATATATTCCCTTTCTCTTGTAAGAGTTATTTTGATGTTATTCCTTTATTTGTAACATGATGAATGCATAGAATGTCTTGTCATTATATTAATGTGCCCTAATTGAAATGTGAATTTATGAAAACACTGGATTTTGAAATATTGCATACATTACATGTTAAGATAAGGTGAACAAATGTTCCTAGAGGCATGTGTTTTCTTGTAAACCTTGAAACTCCATCATCTCTTGCCAAAGCGAAGTATAAATACCTCTTGTAGCATTGTTGTTACCTCCTAGGGTTAGTGAAGAGTTGCATAGGTCTCCTTGGAAGAGCGATGTTCCTTCATCAAAGTTGATCTTGACTCCATTTCTCCCAATTGTCATGGCACTAGGTCCCATTCCTAGTTGATCAACCTCCAAACCATTTCTTTCATCTTTTCCCATTTTCTGCCCTAACCCTAGAAGGTCTCCTAGGGCCTAGTATGAAATGCATTAGGGTGGTCTTCTTGAAGAGTGAGTTGCAATACTACTGCATTAGGGTTTCCTCTAGGTCTCATCAAAATTTGAAGCAAATCTCACAACTAGATTTCGAGAAACCTCAAGCCCTAACTACAACATCAATTCTTCTCCTAGGTTTCTTTGGTTAGCGGCTTTCCATAGGTCAATCACTCTTGGAAACTCGTTTGAAGTTAACCAGTCCTTGGCGTATCCTATCCTCGCTTGACCTAGGATATCTTAGTCCTCTTGATTTTGCAAACACTAAGCCTTGCTTGGATCCCCTAGGTCTCTCTTGTGGTCCCAAACCTTTATATGATCACTATCTCACAAAACGCTAAGAGAGCTCCTTTATAAGCCTCAATCTAGGTATATCCCTTGCATTGAATATCCATTTCACCTAGGTCTAGGCCTCCTCCTCATAATCCTTTCTTGGAGATCCCTTATCTTGCTTTTGAAGCAATCAAGCCATTATCTGAGCCTCTCCTTTGAATGGCCTTTGGAAATCACACCATACCTAGCCATTGACCTTATCATTCTAGTGATTTCTTCACACCGGAACTCCTCCCATTGGTGAAAGTCTGTAAAGAGAAGGGGACAATAACTGATGTGACAGTGGGTCTTGGTCCCATTGTTGTCATTTGGTCTAGTAGTTGTCTCTAAGGTACCCCTCATAGGACCCCTCTAGATTGTGAGGCAACAGGTCCAAGGGTTTTGGCATATTTGTAGTGGATTAATGGACAACGTCAAATTCAAACCAAGGGCACCAAAAAGACAAAATTGGCATTAAACACCCATACACAAAATATAACAGCCACCTCATTTTAAAAAATCAGCTTTTTACTACATTATTTGCAATGAAAAATGGAAAAAAGAGAGTGCATATGAAAGTTTGAAAAAGAAAATGAAGCTTTCTATCCAAATATGGAGAAAACCCTTGCAATGGTTCATGGGCATGAAAATCATAGCAAATGACAACAAAACAAAGAATCAAAATGTCGGTAGGCAAAGAGGCAAGCAAAGCATAAGCCTAAATCTATGAAAAAATTCATTAACATAGGGGTTTTTAAGAACATACCTATTAATGGAAGTAATGATGTTTGTCTCATTGATCTTGAATCTTTGATCCACAAAAAAAATTTGGTTGGTGATGATAATGGTTGTTTGATCCTCAATCCCTCCTTGAAAACCACCACAAAGCTCTTCCCCTTCCTTCTCCAAGACCAACAAAGCAAAATGACCAATTAAAACCCAAAAAAATGTTTTTCTAGTCACGGCCCCATGCGCCCAGTGATATTTTCCATCGTCGCATGATATTTAGCCGAGATTTCACTGATATTTCATAAATATCGCAATATTTTCAAAGTTGAAAATATCACGATATTTAATGAGTGATATATCGTTTTCAAGAAAATCGCGTGATATTCGCGATATTTTGCGAAATATCACTGATATTATCATCACTGACCTAAAGTGCTTAATGAGGATTTGCACTCAGAGGCACTTAGCTCAGTGAAAGCCCAATAAATGGCAACGAGTCTAGCAAGTTGCGAGGCTATATGTCTTTGCAAGATGCTCCCAGAGTTGTCTTGAGATGGGGCCTAGTGATTCATTACAATAATCGAAGTTGAATCAAGCTTTTAGAGTATCCAATCTTTCATGATAGGTCCAAGCATAGAGATATCAGGGACCACTTCATCAAAGACAAGGTCCATAGAGATGTTGTCAGACTGCAGTATATTTGAATAGGGAAGCATGTAGCAGATATTCTCACCAAGCCTCTAGTGAAGGGGACATTTGTTTTCTACAAAGAGAAACTGGGGGTGGTGGAGAATCCCTTCCTTGCTAAGAGGGAGTGTTGATTTTGTAGCTTTAGAAGGTCTTCTGCATAGGCTTGTGTCTAGCATGCAAGAGAAGTGGTCATGTTTATGTAGTTGTTCGAGACAAGCAACTACCATGATCTCCTTTCTATTTTTTTAACTGACGAAAAGTACATTGATTAATTATTTAATTAATGTTGACTTTGGGCTAATGTTTATCTAAAGGATAATTTTTTAATTATTTAAGGGACTTAGATCTAACCTCCACTGTTGATCTAAGAAGACTGACATTTAATCTTAGTTGTCTATCACTTTGGAGATCAAGGATTCGGCCCATGGAGAAATTATAGAGAGAGCCTATGGGAGAGGATGAAGACACATTACATTGCTACTGTTGAGAGACTGGAGTGAGAGACTCCATGACTAAAGAGAAAGGAAAAGGATTGTAGCAAGGAATTTTTGGGAGCAAATTTCAAGAAGGTCGAGTCTAGGAGAGAGAGGCCTAATTGTTGAAAAGGAGGGCCGAAATTGCCGAGGCCTATTTTCCCAAGTGCACAAGGGCATACGAGGTAATAGAAGGACCCAATTTTGCTGGTGGGCTAAATTATCCAGGACTGAAATCTTCTCGGATGGCCAATTTCTAGTGGGCCAAATTCTTTGAGGCTGATTTTCCAAAGGGGCTGATTTCCAAGTTTCAAGCAGCTGTAATTTTTCTGTGTATTCTCTATCGGTCTAGGCCCTGATTTTCCTGAGTAACATAAGTGAAGAAAGATTGCTTTGGACACAATTTTCTACTGTTGTTTGATTTATTTCCCTATTTTTATTTCTACTATAAATTTAATTTCTGAAATTTAAAATTATCAGTGAGTTTATTTTATAGCAGTTTTCAGATTTTATTGAGTAAATAATTTCTTGGTATAAAATAACTGTTGAGGAATAAATGAATCAGTTCTCGTATTGGAGATTTAACACAAGTGGACTCCGAGTCAAAGGGCTCATTAAGTCCAATTCAATTCCAAGTATAACTGATTTCCTACAAATACTCCACCTTTTTTATAGACAAGCAAACCACATCCAAAAAACAAAAAATGAGAAAAATCAACTATACCAGAAAATGAAAGAAGTAAAAAGGAAACAACTACTAATTGTCATCTCAAACACCTAGCATGCCAATTTTGTGTTGCTTTTACCATACTTGATTATACATTACGAAATCCAAATATCATATTATGGCTGATTCTAAGTTTCTATTTGGCTTGAACAACTTGCTTGAAGGTAATTTATCATCTTAATATCACCCAAAAAATGAAGTTAGTCTCTTTACAGTCACATCATCTATGTAAATGGATCTAGGCATCACTCAGCATAGTTCTGACACCTGAGGACATTACAATAAATATAATATATTCACTAAAATTTTATCTGAATCAATCTTTCTTTGTGCAAACCTGTCATTTGCTCAAGCCCTGGGCTCAATATAAATACTAGTAACCAATCTGGGTTCTGAATAGAGCATAAGCTTTTAAGACAATGGAAATTTCATGTAAAAGGATTGAAACATCAAGTGTAAAAACCAGCTCTCCAGCACATATTATTAGATTTACATGAATGAATATGAGAATCAGTGGGTGAAACAGATAACCTTGGTAAGATTTAATGTTCCATCACAAACAATGCTGACAGAAGAAACACCAGGGTCATGTACATGATCATGTTCATGGTTATGCCCGTTACTGTCATGCCCATGCTCATGATGATCTGCACACCAAAAAGAAATGAACCTTCAATTCCTTTTACCTACACAACAACACTAAACGAAAGGAAATGGTGAAACATTCCATCAAAAGAAGCACAAAAAATAATACACAAGAAGCATACTTGACCTTCTAAATTAATATAATTATCCTATCTTATCTTATTTCTGTTCAAATGCCATCATTCAAGATATGAGCTTAGAATTCCATATTCCAAATAGAAAACTGTAGTTCATTTAGCATTGCACTCCACAAAATTATAAAATGAAAAAAGAAAGGAAAACATGAGTTTATTAACTATATTAGGGAAGGCAAAACACAAAAGGTAGTTATGCCTATCAGGAAAGAAAATATGATACTTAGAGCACTGTTTTATAACAAGTAGCGATTATTGATGACAGCGGGGACCCCGAATCTTCTGGAAGCCAGAAATGACTAACACACTACCTTCCCACCAACCTATAAAGCCTCTTATAGCGATGAGTCGTTAGACTATAACATTTATAATACTCTGCTCTATTGACTTGGATACCTTTGTATTCCACAGGGGTTGCCATGGCAATGACATACAAGGGAAGTGCATTGTTTGAAGATAACAGGAGATTTAACTGTCAGCAAAACTACAGCAGCACTCCACTCTTATTGCTCCTGATTCTTTTCAAATATCCTTGTTTGTTAACTTGTTCTAAATGTGAAGAATCCAAAAAGATGTTTCGGGTTGTTACCTGTTGGAGATGTCATTGAGTTTCTGCACGCACAAAGGTTTGGAGTAGATACATGTGTCATGAGGTATATGATAAATCATAAACATGAAACTGGCAACTAATCCATGAAAACTAAAATGTGTACACTGTACAGTATAGACTCTTTCTACCATTATGATTTAATCATAAAATTTAGAAGTGTGTGTTCCCATATTCATAAACACACCTTCAAAAGTTCATCACTATCTGAAACTTGAAATATCCAAAGTATCAAAACTGAGCACGAAGTGCAACCACAAGAAATGTTCATGATTAGTTAAACTTTTACACAAATGGAACGAGATTTGAAACAATCAAAACTTTCCTCATTTACATTCATTCCTAAAATTTTCAATTCAAAAATATTAGCTAGCTAGATCTATTTGTGTAAGATAGGTCATTAAATTAGTTTTCAGTGTTCACAATGTTACACTGAAAACTAATCCAAAAATAGATGTTTTGGGTTGTTGCTTGCTGGGCATATCATTCAATTTCAGCATACACAACAGTTTGGAGTACATACATGATGTATATCATAAATCATAAATCATAAATATGAAATTCATTGCTGATCCATGCAAAACTAGAACGTGCGCAATACTACCGTTATGATCTAATTTAAAATTGTGTGTTCTCAGTATTCCTAGACACCTTAATAAGTTCATTATTCTTAAATATAAAAAATTCAAAATATCAAAACTGACCATCAAGTGCAACCACAGGATATGTTCATGATTAGTCAAAGTTTTACACATATAGTGCAAGTTGTGAAACATTCAAAACTTTCCTCATTTCTATTCATTCCTAAAATTTTCAATTTGAAAATATTAGCTAGCGAGATGTATTTATGTACAATAAGTCATTAAATTAGTTTTAACTTTTCAGTGTTCACTATGTTAGAGTTATACACTAGTGACTGGAAAATGATTAAAAAAAATGCTTGAAAGTTGAATCTGATATTTCTTCAAGTGATATTTAAACTCTTTGTTATCCATGCATTGGTCATTATACTAAAATGATAAATCCAATAGTGATTATTTACATGTGTTGGAATGCAAATACTAAAATTTGAGAGCATACAAAATATTTACCTACTTGAAGTTGTTAAGCATTCGTACATATGCTAAAACCAGTGCTATCGGAACCAAACCAGTTTCGGAAAACCGGCCGGTCCAACCGGTTTGGAGGCAAAACCGGTCCAAACCGGCCCTCCAAACCGGAAATGACCAGTTCGGTACCAAACCGGCCGGTTTCGGCACCGAACAGGGCGATTTCGGCACCGAACCAACTGGTTCCGTATTGGTCTGGTTCGGACCGGTTCAAAAACTGGTTCCACCGGTTCACAAGCATGGCCATTAAATTTTTATTTTTATTTTTTTTTTTTTTTAATTAGTAGTTTTCCTAGTTACTAACGCTACCCTAGGCCCCCCCTAAAGCTACTTAAACTCCCCCATCTCCTCTATTTCACTCATACTATTCATTCGAGTCTCTTGCAATTCTTGAGCTGAGTTCGGTGAGGAGAATTCAGAGAGTTTTTGTAGGGTTGTTCTAAGGGAGATTTTTTGCAGATTTGAAGAGCTGATTGGAGTCTTGGAGAGTTGTTGGGTTGGCAGATTTTCGAGCTACTTCAAAGATTTTTTTTTTCCCAAAAATATTTAGGTTTTTTTCAATGGTTTTTGCAACTGGTGGAAGATTTTTTTTTTATTTTGTTGGGGCTGCTACATAGTTGATTTCAAAGGATTTTGGAGCTGATTTTCTCCAAAATTTTAGAGGGTAAATCAAGGGCCATGGGAATCAAGCCATATTCCCATTGCAGACTTGGATGCTACTCATTCTTTAGATGAGGATAAGGAGGATGATCAGGATGATGATTTTGATGATGATTGATGAATGATGATTTGATCATTGATTTGTTGTCGTTGTAGCTTGTAGTATTGTAGGTTTTAGTATAATACTATGATCTATGATGTTATTTTGGACTATAAAGACCTTTAGAACCTACTTCTTGCTGTTTGTAACTTTTTTGTTTCAACGATGTTTTGCACTAAGTGCTATTTTGGTTGTATGCACTATTACTTCCTATATAAATGAGAACTTTTGCATATTTGCGTATAAATGGTTTGGATTCATATGGATGCACATGAATATATCTGTTTTTTCTTTATAATATGAATATTTTATGTGTTTTTGATAAACCCGTTTTTTTCCGGGTTTATTCCGGTATCAGTGCGGTTCCGACCGGTTCCCGGTCCACAAGGTTTTCTAGTTCGGTTTCAATAACATTGGCTAAAACCCTACCAATAAATGAGGAAACATGGGAAGATGAGTTATTCATGCAAAAACACCTACAACTAGTTAAGTGTTGAAGACTGTTAAATCTCCTAATACCAACCCAGATTTATTTTCTCACAACAATTATTTATTCCCAGAAATTTATTTTATTAACTAAATAAATTATGAATTGTTGAAAAATAAAATCACTGGTATTTTAACATCCAAAAATTTATATACAGCGGAAATTAAATCAGAGAGAGATCAATCACACATTACAACATATAAACACCCACAACAATCCTCCATTAGTTATTCTCAAGAAAATCAGGCTTTCGATCCTCAGAGATTTACAAGGAAATATACATCCACTGGAACCTGCAACTTGGCCCCACCGGAAGAATTCGGCCCACTCGAAATTAGTCTTTGAAGAAATTTGGCCCACCTCTCACCAATAACTCGGCCCTGACCTTCCCTTCGAACAGCCTCTGCGCATCAAGAAATTCAGCCCTGGAAAATCAGCCTCTCCAACAATTAGACCTCCTCCTCGCTTCAGCAATTCGACCCTGCAATGTCTAGCAATTCAACCTCCAAGAAATTCTCTTGAATCAACCTGCACTCTTCCTCCTCTGTGTTATAGTCTAGTTGAGCCTCTTGCTCTAGAGAAAATCGCTTTCTCCACTCGTGTGTCTTCACCTCTCCCTTAGGCTTATTTTATAATCTTCATAAACCCCAAAACCCTAACCCTAATCTCCCTTCTAGAAGATCTAGGACATCAATGGTTGAGATCCTTTCTAAGCCACTTAAATAATTTCATTATTTATCCTTGGAAATTGACATAATAGTCCACAATAATTAATTGACTATAATTATTGTACGTTTCCTAAGTTAGACTCTAGGAAAAAAGACAAATCACTTACTCCATCAAGCAAGCACCTAAAGAGGCAATAAATCATCTTCTACATGCTAAGACACCAAGCCTATGAAGAAGACCTTTTGAATCTAACACAAGCTTCAACACTCCCTCCTAGCAACGAAGGGATTCTCCACTACCTTCAGCTCATCTTTGTACTTCACAAGCTTCCCTTTCATTAGAGGCTTAGTGAGAATATCCACAACCTGTGCCTCTGTGGAAATAACAGCAATCTCATAGCATCTCTCTGGACTCTGTATCTAATGAAGTGATATTTGATCTCGATGTGCTTAGACTAATCATGAAATAAAAGATTCTCAAAGAACTTAATGCAACTCTGATTATCACAGTGAATCATTGTTGGCCCCATCTCCAGACCAAATAATCCTACAAGCTTCTAGCAAATCCATACCACCTCGCAACTCGCCATACATCCATGTACTCTGCCTCTACTGAACTAAGTGCCATTGATTGTTGTTGATTTTTGTAGCATTGGAAAGTGCTCTAAGCCCCAAATTTGGTGGAGAGGTTTAGACACGAGTATTCCAAAGAACCCAGAGATCGTTTGTGAAAATTCCACTCAGTTGATGTTTTATAAAAATAATTAATTATTTTAATGGAGACCCTAAGTCTAACTTAGGGAAGTTAAATAATTGAAGGACATTAATAAAACAGAGTGAGAATAATCTAGAAAATGCGGAGATCAAGTCATGTTTTAATTTTAGCCATTGATTAGAGATCTAATCTCGGTCATTGATTTCTCAACGAGAAGACTATAAAGAAAGGCTTGAGGGTCATTTGGAAAGTGACACATGGAGTGAATCTTGAGATCGAATTCTTCTGACAGAGCAGTGCTCGGATGAAGATCAAATCTAAGTGATTCAATGCAGTGAGGGGCAGAGTAGCTTCCGGAGAGAGATTTTTAGTCATAAATAAAAAGGGTGTTGGGACCCATAACCCAACTTAGGAGAAATAATCTTCCTAAAGTCACTTAACCAACATCATGCCTTCAGCATGGGGCCTAGGGGGACCAAGTGACAGCGCAGGGAGAGGGACAACGTGGGCCAGGCAGCCCAATGGCAGTGTGGGCAAGGCAGCCTAGTGGCAACATGGGCTAGGTAGCGCAATGGCAGCGTGGGCCAGGACAGCGCAGAGTAAGCAGGGCAGCATGGCAAAGGAGGACAGCGCAGCACAGTGGGGCCCAAGGGGATGTTAGGGTCTCAAGCATAAAAGGGAGTGAGGGACTAGCTTCTCATTCATTCTATTATGCATCTTCAAAATTTCTATCTAACAGATATTGAGCACGCTTACAATGTTTAGCTAAGTCTCCAAGTGTTTTTCACCACACGGATGTGTCCGAGCGGAAATCCCAACCTCAGCCTCGGGGGACTTCGATTGTCCACTCTAGTGAGGAGCTTTACCACCCTTTTTCATAGCAGAGAACGCAGAGCCATTCACCCAGGAGTTACGCAATCTTCAGGCAGTGCAGTCACTGTGAGAGATTACGCAATCTTGGAGAAGGGCAGCTTCGGGAGCGAAGGAGATTCGGGAGTTTCAATCCGAGAGAAGTGCGAGGGGATCAACCCTTCACAAGTTGTGTTTTGGAGCAGTGAGAGCCCAGCATTTCCAACCATTCAGTTCAGAGGCCGGCGTACTCACCAGGAGTGTGTAATTTTGCCAAGGGGATCAAATTCCGAGTTCAGCCTTTCTGGAATTCCTTCCTAGGTTTTTTCGGCTTTTGGGAAGAGAGTTCATAGCCAAAGTTTCAGAATTTTCTGAGCAGGGGAACAGCCCCAAAGAGCGGATCCATTCCAGCTAGAAGCAGCACTTTCTAGCAGCAGCAGCAGCTCAGGGAGTTACATAGTCACTGGGAGAAGTAGCCATCTATAGCAGGGTTTGGAGAGATATTTCAGCTTGCCTTGAGCAAGCCAAGGTGCCATCAGTCTGATCACCTTCTTGTACTCATTCCCTATTATTAGATATATAATAAAATGGCTCAGCTTTTCTGAAATATTTCCAGTGATTTTTATGGTGCATCTCTATTAGTTGTAGTTTTTGTTTATGTTGCTTTGTATTGTTGTTTATTTCCTATTCAGAATATTACAGTGGTATCAGAGCTCATAGACTTGGCTCAGCCTATGGAGCAGATTAGTCTATGACACTCGGAGAAAAAGAATACATCACCTACCGGAAGGAGCAGTACAGGAGCAGAAAGCGGAGGCTCGAGCCCACATATGGTGAAGGGGATTGCTCTCTAGTAGAGGACGCAGAGGAGGAAGCACCCATGGAAGATGAAGTAGATGATGAGGAGGAGTTCGGTAATCTCCTCTTGAATTATGTACAAGAGCTCTCCAGAAAAATAGAGGAGATGGGTCAGAAGATTGCTGGGGAGAACAAACAACGTGAGACCCCAAGGGGATTTCATATCGGGGAAGGGTCCGGCACTTCTCATCACAAACAGGAGCAGAACACAGCGCAGCAGGTGGTGCTACGCACTTCCCCACGTTCCACTATGCCCACATTCTTGACTACAGGTACGGGAACGGGAGGACCCCAGGAGCCGAAGATAGCTCACTACGGGGATTATTTTGAAGAGTATCGGTCACACTGGCGAGAGTTTGGGGAAGCCCTCACTTTCCATGATTTCTGCCAGCTGAAGAACAATAGCAGATCCCGCAACCATAATAGAGGAGGTGGGTACAGGCAAGGAGGTGAACTGCAACATACCACGGGTAGATTTTTCTTGCCAACATATGACGGGTCATCAAAATGTTCAACAAAAGCTTGGGTGGAAAACATGGACATTTACTTTCAGCTTAACTAGATGGCGGAGGTGGAGGCCATCAAGGTGGCAGCGCTGCACCTCCAGGGGGAAGCCTATGACTGGTGGTTCCATGGGATGGCCACGCTGGGTCACTCAGGAGTGATAGCATATGCAGAGTTCACCCGGAGATTGGTGGAGAGATTTGACTTGAAGGATCCGAAAGAGAATTTTGTCGAGTTGACCAAGCTCAAACAGACCGGGAACCCAAAGACCTACATTTCTAAGTTCTTGAGACTTTCAGTGATGGTGCTAGACTTGTCTATAGCCAAGAGGATTTACATGTTCATTGATGGGTCAACAGAGCCTCTACGTGGGTTAGTCAAGTCTACTAGGCTTGCTACACTTCAGGACGCAGTTGGGAGGACAAGGGACTTGCAGGATGCTTTGCCCAAGACTAGAGCTCCTTTCCCCCAGAGACCGACATTTCAGCCAAACAGGAAAGACACGAGAGTTCCACCACCGAAGGGGAACCAGGGCCGAGGGCCTTTGGACAATGACACCAGGAGAGATTTGAGACGAAGGAAGCTATGCTTCACATGCCAGGAGCCATGGGCACCGGGTCATCGATGTGCCGCAGAAAAGGCACATTACATCGAGGTCCTCTACGACAGTGAGGGAGAAGAAGATGCGTATGAGGAGATAGAGGGAGATGTCAGCGTTGATGCACAGAGAGGAGATCATCCACCACCACCTCCCCCAGGAGCAAGAGGGGCAGCATTTACACCAACAGGAGGAGTCATTGCATGTGCAAGGCACCATCTAAGGACAACGTGTTTCAGTTCTAGTAGATAGCGGTGCCACTCATAACTTCGTTGATGCCCAACTAGTGCAGAGGAGGGGCATACCGATAGAGAGTTTTGATGGGTTCTCAGTGTTGGTCCTAGGCGCCAAAACCATGAAGTGTATGAGGTATGTTTCGGCATTGGCAATGACCATGGGAACGTACACGATGACTGACCACTTTTTTGTGGCTGACATCCTAGATCCAATGTGGTATTGGGAATGCAGTGTGTGAAAATTCTACTACAATGTATTGGTTTATTTCCTCCTACTTGATTTAATTTATACAAGTTATTTCCATAAATTAGATTCAGAAAATACCGAAAATAAACACAACTACAGCCTATACATGCAGATCATTTATTGAATAATTCACTCATGCAACAAAGTGACACATGGATTTTTGGACATAAGTCCCCAGAAAAACCCAAAGCGGGAAAACCGGTTCAACAGATATGAGGGTTTCTTATTAAGTAGTTCTGAGTACAACAAATCTGGGTTCCAACCTGGGAAAACCCGACAGAGAATAAAAGATATCAAATCTATAGCTAACCTGAAGATCTAGTGCTAAATATCTAACTGATCCACGCCCTCGAACGGGATTTACAAGACTCAGCCCGAATCTGACCCTAGAAACCCTCAATGTTGCTTCTGAAGCCCTAGCGTTGCCCTGGAGGGACTGTGTCAACCTCTGTATGGCTCTAGCATGGCCTGCGTCACCCTAGGAGGGTCTACATTGCCCCTGCGCTGCCTTTGCTTGGCCAGCGTGGCTCTAGCTGCCTCTGCGCTGTCTCTGCACTGCCCCAGCTGCTCTGCGTGGCTCTGAAGCCTCTCTGCACTGCTCTTGTGGCTACTCCTCTTACCTCTTGCTGTCTCTTGGGCCTGGAATCAGAACAGTCCCTTGGCCAATACTACCCCTCACTGCAGGAAATTCCACTGGAAATTCTTAGCAAACCCGCCCTAGAATTTCAGATCTATTCCTCAGTTCTACAGAAATTGTGTGTGTTCAATTGACCCTCAAGCCTTTCTCTTATACTTTTTTGTTGAACCCTTCAACGGCCGAGATTAAATCATCCATCAACGGCTGAGATTAAAAGATTGCTTGATCCATGTGACTTAAGACAATTTCAACACATGCGTTAATTAATTCACTTTAATTATTTTATTTTCCTAACTTAGACTTCGGAAATCCATTAAAAATAATTAATTATTTGAATAACTTGAACACAACTTGAAATTTCTCAAATCCCTTTCTGGGTCTTGTAGATCAAGTGTACTCTAGTCCCTCCACAAAATTTGGGAGCTAGAGCACAACTGATGCTACCCCAAATACACAAAATCTCAACACTCCCTCTTAGCATCAGGACTGTGCTCTAGCAGTGCATCACACCATGCATTACAAGATCTTGAGTACTACATCTGTGTTGTTTGATGCTTGGCTACTGCCCTCCATCTACTACACTGCTGCTCTCTGTATTGCTGCCCATGCCACTGCCACTGACACTGCACATCTGTACTGCAGCTCCCTCTCAAATTGTTGCATCATGTTGCCCATAGCACTGCCACTGCTAACTGTTACACTGCAACTCAGTTGCTGAGAAGTAAGCAACTGAAAGACAAGGCCAACTGTTTGACAAACAAGTCAAATTGTCGTCCACCACTGAAGCCTCCTGCATACTGAATCATGATGTCCCTCTGGAGACATTGTCATGCTGCAACATTGCACTGCGTGAGCCTAGCTTCTCTACACTGCTGAAGTCCCATCAACCTCTCTGCGTTGTTGCCTCCACGTTGCTGCTGCCTCTGCATAACGCTGCTCACTCTTCAGCTCTTCAACTCCCTCTTTCTCTTCAATGTGGTCATCTACAACCATCTCCCAACTCATCCTGCTCCCGCCTCGTATGTGATCCAAGAGTAGGGCTGACTCAAGGATCCCGCCAATCAAACTAGATACTTTATATATCCATGTCACCCCACCTCTTCTCTCGAGGTGCATGAGCACTCATGGCTGCATCGTCATCAGAGCCATCGTCATTTGTTGTTGCAGCCTTGGAATTAGAAGCTCATTTGTCCTTCTTCTTAGGACAGCTGCTGGCGAAATGACCAAGACCACCACAGTTAAAGCACCAGACCTTGGAGAGGTCCTTCTTCTTCTTCCCTTGCTTCTTTTCCCTTGATGCAAGGGCTGCATCCTCCTCTTCTTCTTCCTTCACTCTAGCTGATCCGCTTCCTCCATTGATAGACTGCTTCTTGGTGATCCCCCTGATCTCCTCTTGGCGGAGAATAGCCCATGTATCTGCCCATGATGGTAACATTGCCCTTCCCAGAATGCTTTGGACAAATGTTTCCCATTCTTCAGAGAGAGCATTCAGGGTCGTCCTCACTAGGAGCCCTTCATCTGGATTAGCACCCATGCCAATCAATTGGTCACGGATAGCTTGAAGTCCGAAGAGGAATGGATCTATCTCTTCACCCATCATCATTTGAAACATTTGCATCTAATTCTCAAGAAGTATTCTTCTTTGCACAGAGCCTCCTTGGTACATTACTTCCAAAGCTGACCACATGTCATGTGTTGTATTCTAACCAGTAACATGAGGAATCACGTGGTCCTTGACTCTGTCTATGATCAACCTCTTTGTCTGTGCTTGATTCTCTTCATACTTCTTGAGTGGATTTGCATTGGTTGGTACAGCAAGTGTCTTCTCTGCATGATCTTTGAGAACATATTCATCCAGAACTGAGAGGATTTTGGTCTTCCAGATAACACAGTTGGACATGCCATCCAATCTATCTTGATCCCCCAGTCCATATCGAGCCATATTTGCTCAGATCTGAAGAAAACAGTCCTTCTCCCTCTGGATCTAGGTTTCTTGGTGACTAGAAACCCTTTAGTAACTGCTTCTGCTACAAACTGAATTCCCTTCTGGAAATCTTCCACCAAAACTCAAACGGACAGTATTCTTTGATCCTCCTGATCAAATCTCAGATCCGCTGAATGACTGTCTTCCTCCCTTTGTTGCCTTAGCTAGGCACAATTCTACACCTGCAGAATCTCAACCCCACCAACATTGTTGAAGATCATTCCGAATCTTGGCAAAATACTTCTGAAACAAGAGAAGTGACTGGACAGCGTCCTCCTGGCTGGCCCAATGTAATCCCAGCGCTACTCAGAAGTGGACTGCGTAACCCCTGACTGGGTGACGCAATCCTTACGCTGCCCTAGGAAGGGTCTGCACAGGCCTAGAGACCTTCTGCAGCGTCAGCACTGTCTCCTGGATCTGCTTTCCCTTGTTGCCAAGATGCCCTTTCTGGGTTTGCTGCTTCTTCTGCCACCCTGCAAAAAAAATATTTCTTCCGCTGATTACTGGAGATTCAGCTTTTTCTGTTATCGCTCTGATACCACGTGAGAATTATACTGTAGTGTATTGGTTTATTTCCTCCTACTTGATTTCATTTATACAAGTTATTTCCAGAAATTAGATTCAGAAAATACCGAAAATAAACACAACTACAACTTACACATGCAGATCATTTACTGAATAATTCACTCATGCAACAAAGTGACACATGGATTTTTGGACATAGGTCCCCGGAAAAACCCAAAGCGGGAAAACTGGTTCAGCAGATGTGAGGGTTTATTATTAAGTATTTCTGAGTACAGCAAATCGGGGTTCCAACCTTGGAAAACCCGACAAAGCATAAAAGATATCAAATCTGCAGCTAACCTGAAGATCTAGCGCCAAATATCTGACTAATCCACACCCTCAAACAGGATTTACAAGACTCAGTCCAGATCTGACCCTAGAAACCCTCAGCGCTGCATTTGAAGCCCCAGTGTTGCTCTGAAGGGACTGCGTCAGCCTCTGCATGGCTTTAGGAGGGCTTGTGTCACCCTAGGAGGGTCTCCGCTGCCCCTGCGCTGCCTTTGCTTGGCCAGCATCAGCCCAGCGTGGCCCTAACTGCCTCTGCGCTGCCCCTGCTGCTCTGTGTGGCTCTGAAGCCTCTCTACGCTACTCTTTTAGCTACTCTTCTTTCCTCTTGTTCTCTCTTGGCCCTGGAATCATAACATTCCCTTGGCCAATACTACCCCTCACTGCAAGAAATTCCACTGGAAATTCTTAGCAAACCCGCCCTAGAATTTCAGATTTATTCCTCAGTTCTGCAGAAATTGTGTTGTCAACTGACCCTCAAGCCTTTCTCTTATACTTTTTCGTTGAACCCTTCAACGGCCGAGATTAAATCATCCATCAACGACTGAGATTAAAAGACTGCTTGATCCATGTGACTTAAGACAAGTTCAGCACGTGTTAATTAACTCACTTAAATTATTTTATTTTCCTAAGTTAGACTTAGGAAATCCATTAAAAATAATTAATTATTTGAATAACTTGAACACAACTTGAAATTTCTCAAATCCATTTATGGGTCTTGTAGATCAAGTGTACTCTAGTCTCTCCACAAAATTTGGGAGCTAGAGCACAACTAATGCTACCCCAAATACACAAAATGTCAACATAGTGGCTGATTACGCTGGGTAAGGTCACCACAGATTGGGAGACACTAGAGATGGAGTGGATAGACAAGAAGAGTGGGAAGCATGTGATGATCAGAGGCATGCATACGTACCCTCCTCAGACAGTGTCAGCACACCGGATGGAGGCAAACTTCCAAAAGGGTGACATAGAGTGGGCAGTAGAGCTACGTATTTCAGAGGCAGGAGCCACAAGGCATTCAGTACACCATGATGTGCACTCGATATTGGACAGATACTCCATAGTTTTTGGGGACATACCACCGAGGTAGCCACCGGACCGGGGGTTTGAGCATACCATCGAGTTGGAGCAAGGGATCCAGGTCATGATCACCACCCCCTATCCATGATCTCTTAGCACTGGGACAGATCCGACCCAGTACTAGCCCATTTCTTTCTTCTGTTGTTCTAGTGAAGAAGAAGGATGGCAAATTGCGGATGTGCATTGACTACAATGCACTCAACAAAAAGACCATGAAGAACTAATACCCCATCCCCAAGATTTATGAGTTGATGATGGATGAACTAAGGGGATCGAAGTTCTTCTCCAAGATCGATCTGAGGTCGGGGTACCATCAGATCAAGGTGAGGTACCAGGACGTCCCCAAAACTGCATTCATATGCCACTATGGCCATTTTGAGTTTTGGCGATGCCCTTCGGGCTAACCAATGCACCAGCCACCTTTCAATCTTGCATGAACCACATCTTTCATGGTCAATTGAGGAAGTTGGTGTTGGTGTTCTTTGATGACATCCTCATCTACAGCCACACATGGGAGCAGCACTTGCAGCATATTGAGGCGGTATTGAATATTTTGGAGGAGCAGCATTTCTATTTTAAGTTCTCCAAATGCGAGTTTGGGCTGATAGAGATGCTCTATTTGGGTCACATCATTGGTGTGGAAGGGGTGAGAGTCCATGACAAGAAGATCCGGGCCATCCGGGATTGGCCGCAACCGAAAAATGTGACAGAGCTCTGAGGATTTGGGGGCATCTACACCTACTACTGGAAATTTGTCAAGGGGTTTTCCCAACTTGTTGCACCCCTCACAGATCTTACCAAGAAGGGGGCATTTAGCTGGACTGATACTCCGTAGAGGGCTTTTGACAAGCTCAAAGAGGTGATGAGCAATTGTCTGGTATTGGCCTTGCCGGATTTCACGCAGCCCTTCATTCTGGAGTGTGCTGCTTCGAGGGAAGGAGTAGGTGAAGTGTTGATGCAGGGGGGCCACCCTATAGCTTTCGAGAGCCGGAAACTACTGCTGCATGAGAGGTTGTATCCGATATACGACAAGGAGATCCTGGCAATTATGCATGCATTGGCCAAGTTTCGACAGTATCTGGTAGGTAACAGGTTTCGGGTGAGGAATGACCACAACAGCCTCCAGTTTTTCCTTGAGCAGAAGAAGTTGCAGGAGAGGCAGCAGAAGTGGGTTAGTAAGATTCAGGCCTACGACTGTGACATAGATTATGTCAAAGGGAGGAACAGCGTGGTGGCAAATGCTTTGTCACACAGGTTAGCAATGTTATCCTTGACGAGCTTAGACGTAGACTAGAGGGCTCAACTACTGGTGGAGTATTCGAAGGATCGCTTTCCCTGTAAGGTGTTGGATGGCCAGATTACAAATGACAGGTATAGGGTGATGGATGAGGTCATCTATTACAGGGACAAGATCTTCTTGACAGGAAATTCCCAGCTCAAAGAGAAGAAACAACATGCATCCCATGATTCTCCGTTATCAGGCCACCAGGGATTCACAAAGAACTACAGGGCCATCAGGGAGAGGTCCTCTTGGAGAGGACGTATTCCAATTTCCGGCATGTCAAGGAGTGGGAAGTATGTCAGAGAAATAAGGGGGAGATGAGCCACCCTGCCAGTTTGCTACAGCTGCTTCCCATTCCGGAAGGAAAGTGGGAAAGCATTTCCATGGACTTCATCACAGGGTTGCCCACAGTGCAGGGCAAGGATTGCATCTTTGTGGTTGTTGATCGACTAACAAAGTATGCCCATTTGTTCACCATATCAACGCAGTACACAGCTTCACAAGTGGTCGAGTTATTCTTCCGTGATGTTTTCAGATTGCATGGTCTTCCCAAGACCATAGTCAATGATAGGGACAGTCGTTTCATGGGCGGCTTTTGCCAGGAGCTCTTTCGTTTGGTGGGTACGAAGTTAACTCCTAGTACCAGCTATCACCTATAGACAGATGGGCAGACAGAGATAGTAAACAAGTGGTTGAGAGGCTACTTGCAGAACTATGTCATGGGGCAGCAAAAGGCATGGTTGTGTTGGCTTAACCTGGGAGAATACTGCTACAACACTACTTTCCATATGTCTATCAATACGTCTCCATTTTATGCTTTGTATGGATATCATGCTCTGACTTTTGTTGATGTTATGTTTGGAGCTAGCAAGGGCCCCAGGGCTACAGACTGGATCCAAGAGAGCCAAGATATACTCCGAGCGCTAAAGGACAACCTAGCCACAGCACAGAACCAGAAGAAGTTGTATGCAGATAGAGGGCGGGGAGAGAGACAATTTGAGGTGGATGACTTGGTCTACCTCCGGCTACATCCATACAAGCAGTCTACACTGAAGCAGAAGGGGGCCGAGAAGCTTAAGCCCCACTTCTATGGGCCTTACAGGGTGATTCGGTGGGTAGGAGAGGTTGCTTATGAGTTGGAACTACCGGCGAGGAGTAAGATACATAACATTTTCCATGTATCATGCCTGATGAAGGCTTTGCGACAGCAGGTGACTGCAACAGGGGAGCTCCCACTTACGGAATGATGAGGGCCATCTGGTGTTACAACCAGAAGCTATTTTAGACACCTGGGAGAGACAATTGCGAAGTAGGATAGTCAAGGAGTATTTGATGAGATGACGGAATCTCCCGGATGAGGATGCCACTTGGGAGAGTGAGAAGATCCTGCAGCATCCATCCTTGCAGTTGCTTGAGGACAAACAACATTTGGGCGGGGAGGACTGTAATATTCCCAATTAGCAGCAATTAATTGGCAATATTAATTTTTGCTTAGATTTTTCTTTTCTAATGTTCAGTCATAAATAAAAAGGGTGATGGGAACCATAACCCAACTTAGGAGAAATAATCTTCCTAAAGTCACTTAACCAACATGATGCCTTCAGCATGGGGCCCAAGGGGATCAAGTGACAGCGCAGGGAGAGGGACAGCGTGGGCCAAGCAGCCCAGTGGCAGCGTGGGCCGGGACAGCGCAGAGTAGGCAGGGCAGCGTGGCGAAGGAGGACAATGCAGCACAGTGGGGCCCAAGGGGATGTTAGGTCTCAAGCATAAAAGGGAGTGAGGGCCTAGCTTCTCATTCATTCTATTATGCATCTTCATAATTTATGTCTAATAGATATTGAGCATGCTTATGCTGTTTAGCCAAGTCTGCAAGTGTTGTTCAGCATACGGGTGTCTCCGAGCGGAGATCCCAAACTCAGCCTCGGGGGACATCGAGAGCCTGCTCAGGTGAGGAGTTTTACCACCCTTTTTCATAGCAGAGAACGCAGAGCCATTCACCCAGGAGTTACGCAATCTTTAGGCAACGCAGTCACTGTGAGAGATTACGCAGTCTTGGAGGAGGGCAGTTACGGGAGTGAGGGAGATTCAGGAGTTTCAGTCCAAGAGAAGTGTGAAGGGATCAGCCCTTCACAAGTTGTGTTTTGGAGCAGTGAGAGACCATAAATTCCAAATATTCAGTTCAGAGGCCAAGGTAATCACCAAGAGTGTGTAAATTTCCAAAGGGGGTCAAATTTCGGGGTCATCCTTTCCGAAATTCCTTCCTAGGTTTTTTCGGGTTTTGGGAGGAGAGTTCATAGCCGAAGTTTCAGAATTTTTTGAGCAGGCGAACAGCCCCAAAGAGCTGATCCGTTCCAGCTAGAAGCAGCACTTTCCAGCAGCAGCAGCAACTCAGGGATTTACGCAGTCACTGGGAGAAGCAACCATCTATAACAGGGTTTGGAGAGATATTTCAGCTTACCTTGAGCAAGCCAAGGTGCCATCATTCTGATCACCTTCTTGTACTCATTCCCTATTATCAGATATATAATAAAATGGCTCAACTTTTCTGAAATATTTGCAGTGATTTTTATGGTGCATCTCTATTAGTTGTACTTTTTTTATGTTGCTTTGTTTTGCTGTTTATTTCCTATTCGAAATATTACACAGGAAGACGTCAAGTAGAGCCAGTCGGGGTGACACGGAGCCAGTCAGGGTTGCATAGAGGTTCAGAGGATTTCTGAGATTCAGCTACCGGATAAGATCTAGAAGCTGGAAGCTAGGGTGTGAGACCGGGGGGCTCAAATCTGTGCTTCAGGTAGTCAGATCGATCTGTTGTTGGGGTGACGCAGTAACTGCGCAGAGACCTACAGACGCAGTCTTTTCAGTGTCCGGATCAGCTGGATTTTCCAGTGATTGTGCGAGGTAAAACTCACAATTTCTTTCTGCCAGTATTTCTCTCTATAACTGAATAACCCTTGAGGTATTCAGAGATTTATTCAGGATTTGCTATTGCTTAATAATACAAACCCTTAGACATGCTACATTGGTTTTCCTACATTGGGCTTTTCTGGGGACTTGTGTGCAAAAATAATTGTGTCCCATGTGTGATTGATTTCTTGCTCGGTTTCCTTGTTTCGGAATCATATTTATTCAGTGTAGGCTGCTTCAGTAGTTACTTCAATAATTCAAATCTAAATTAATTATGTAAATGTGATTTACTTAATAGGAGAAGTACACTCAGTTGATTCAGTAGGATTCCTTAGATTGTCAGATCTAGGCATTTTCACATGGTATCAAAGGATTTGATGTGAAACAGGAAGAGCAAATCTGAATCTGAAGTGAAGGCCAAATTGTTGCAGCAGCAGCAGATCGAATCCCCAGAGGTATTGCGCAGATCTAACCAGGAGGGCTCAGGTCTTGAGGTTATCTCTCTCTGACTCAGTCGACAGAGAGGTAGGACTTCCGGTTTGATATTTTGCCGAGGCAGAGGGAGTTACGCTAAGCCTTCACGCAAAGCCAGAGGGACGTATTTTTTCTGCAGGTGGTTGTCGGGCAGAGAAGTGTCAGAAGAAAGAAAAAGCAAATAGCAGGGAATTCTTCCTTAGTGAGTTCCTAGCCAAGGAATTCAGCATTTTTCTAGGATCCAAGAAGCAGATCAGGGCCGCAGATCTACGAACTCCAAAAGGAGTGCATAAGCTTTTCTAGGTTGCGCAGAGAGGGAGAAAGAGGAAGAAGTTCGACAGTGTTCGGCTAAGATGGCAGCTCTTGGTCTTCGAGATCAGGACCGGTTGGAGGGTTCCTCCAACTATGTAATCTGGAAGCAAAGGATTCCGTTCCTTCTAGATGAATTCGATCTCAAGACGTTCATGGCAAATGTGGTTGTTGTACCTACAGATCCGGATCAACTTAAGAAGTACAAGACCAATATGGCAAGGTGCAAGAGGCTAATCCTTGATGGTGTCAAAGATCACATAGTCTCACATTTAGCTGGCAAGAACACCACCTGCGAAATGTGGGTAGCTTTGTCTTTGTTGTACGAAGGATCTTCTGAGCAGTAGAAGATGTACTTGGAGCAAAAGCTCTGCATGATCCATAAGCAAAAGGGGCAGTGCATTGCTTCGTTCCTTACGAGGCTTCAAGAGATTCGAGACTAGTTGGCAGTCATGGGATCCACCCCAACTGCAGAAACTATGGTGAGTCTGGCCCCTAACGCAGTCACAGAGGAGTGGCAAGTTTTTTTCCAAAGTATTTTGGGCAGGGCTACGCTTCCTAGTTGGGAGTAGATGTGGGCATCAATTCAGGAGGAAGAGCTGAGGAGAGATCTAGTCAAGTGCAAGCTTGACGGCAGCAATGGTAGCGGATTGAAGACTTTGGGGGAGGAGGAGAATGCAACCCTCACATCGAAAGGGCAGCAAGGGCAACAAAGACAGAAGAGAGATGTCTCGAAGGAGAAATGATTCAGATGTGATGAGATGGGCCACTGTGCATCATAATGTCCTTTGAAGAAAAAGTAAGCATGAGAAGCATGAACCAATAGTTGCAGCTGCAAAGATCGAGTATGATGAGTTTGCTATGAGTGCCCATGCTTCTCCTGGTAAGAAGTGGGGTGACATAGAGTTGAATTTCACCTTGAACTCCAGTTGGGAAGGATCCTTGAGGAGCCCACCTCATGGATCATTACCTTGCTACGGGAGCCCATAATTAGCAGTAGCGGGATGGAGGAGTTTCATTGAGAGCCGAGGAGTGATGGAGACGAAAGTGCAGTAGGTAGCAGCGCTCATTTCTGGGGCAGAGCAGCAACATCGTAGCAGTAGCAGCGTAAAGCACAGGAGTGCAGCGCAGTGCAGATCAATGTTGCGCAGTGCAGAGCAGAAACAACGCAGTGCATCAAAGGGACAGCGCAATAGTTATCAGTTGTCAGAATCTTCAGCACCGAGGTGCATCCGCTAAACACTTGTTCAATTCTGGGTGAGTTCAGTTGTTTCTCTCAACAGCTGAGTTGCAGTGCAGATGCAGTGTTAGCAGTGGCAGTACTAGCAGCATAGTAGATGCAGCACTTGAGAGGGAGTTGTAGTATGGATGCAGTAGTGGCAGTGTCATGGGCAGCAGTACAGTGGTAGCAGCAGCACAATGGTTGATGGACTTCAGCAGCACGGAGGATGCTTCAGGGACAGAGCAGTATGCAACAGGCATATTGTTAGAGCACCTTCTTCGCTAAGAGGGCGTGTTGATTTTTGTACCATCGGAAAGTGCTCTAAGCCCCAAATTTGGTGGAGAGGCTTAGACACGGGTATTGAAAAGAACCTAGAAACCATTTGCGAAAATTCCACTCGGTTGATGTCTTATTAAAATAATTAATTATTTAATGGAGACCCTAAGTCTAACTTAGGGAAATTAAATAATTAAAGGACATTAATAAAACAAAGTGAGAATAAACTAGAAAATGCGGAGATCAGGTCATGTTATAATCTTAGCCGTTGATTAGAGATCTAATCTCGGTTGTTGATTTCTCAACGAGAAGACTATAAAGGAAGTATTGAGGGTCATTTAGAAAGTGACACGTGGAGTGAATCTTGAGATCGAATTCTTTTGACAGAGCAATACTTGGACGAAGATCAGATCTAAGTGATTCAATGCAGTGAGAGGCAAAGTAGTTTCCAAAGAGAGATTTTCTTAGCCGGAGAATCATTAGCAGAGAGAGGCAATAAGACTTCCAGCAGAGCCAATGCAAAGCCAGTCAGGGTGACGCAGAGTAGTCAGGTTTGCGTAGAGGTTCAAAGGATTTTCGAGATTCAGCTGTCGAATCAGATCCAGAAGTCGGAAGTCGGGGTGTGAGATCGGGAGGCTCAGATCTGGGATTCCAGGAGTCAAATCGATTTGTTGCTAGAGTGACACAGTCCTTAGAGGAAGTGGCACAGTGCCTACGAAGTAACTGCACAGAGACCTACACACAGTCTTTCTAGTGTCTGGATCAGCCGGATTTTCCAGTGATTGTGTGGGGTAAAACTCACAATTTCTCTCTGCCAGTATTTCTCTCTGTAACTGAATAGCCTTTGAGGAATTCAGTGATGTATTCAGGATTTGCTACTCCTTAATAATACAAACCCTCAAATTTGCTACACCGGTTTTCCCGCATTGGGTTTTTCTGGGGACTTGTGTCCAAAAATAATTGTATCCTATGTGTGATTGATTTCTTCCTCGGTTTCCTTGTTTCGGAATCATATTTATTCAATGTAGGTTGCTTCAGTAGTTACTTCAATAATTCAGATCTGAATTAATTATGTAAATGTAATTTACTTAATAGGAGAAATACACTCAGTTGATGCAGTAGGATTCCTTTTATCGTCAGATCTAGGAATTTTCACATAGTATCAGAGGATTTGATGTTAAACAAGAAGAGCAGATCTGAATCTTAAGTGAAGGCCAAATTGTTGCAGCAGCAGCAGATCGAATCCCCCGAGGGATTGTGCAGATCTAACCAGGAGGGTTGAAGTCTTGAGGTTGTCCCTCTCTGAGTAAGTCCACAGAGAGGTAGGACTTTCGTTCGAGATTTTGCCGAGGCAGAGGGAGTTGCATTGAGCCTTCACGCAGAGCCAGAGGGACATATTTTTTTTGCAGGTGGTTGTCGGGCATAGAAGCGTCAGAAGAAATAAAAAACACATAGCGGGGAATTCTTCCTCAGTGAGTTCCTAGCCAAGGAATTCAACATTTATCCAGGATCTGGGCATCAGATCAAGGCAGCAGATCTACGAACTCTAGAAGGAGTGCATAAGCTTGCCTAGGCTGCGCAAAGGGGGAGAAAGAGGAAGAAGTTCGACAGTGTTAGGCTAAGATGGCAGCTCATGGTCTTCGAGATCAGGACCGGATGGAGGGTTCCTCCAACTATGTAATCTGGAAGGAAAGGATTCAGTTCCTTCTAGATGAATTCGATCTCAAGACCTTCGTGGTGAATGTGGTTGTTCTACCTACAGATCCGGATCAACTTAAGAAGTACAAGACCAATATGGCAAAGTGCAAGAGGCTAATCCTTGATGGTGTCAAGGATCACATAGTTTCACATTTAGCTGGCAAGAACACCGCCTGGGAAATGTGGGTAGCTTTGTCTTTGTTGTACGAAGGATCTTCCGAGCAACGGAAGATGTACTTGGAGCAGAAGCTCTGCATGATCCATATGAAAAAGGAGAAGCGCATTGCTTCATTCCTTATGAGGCTTCAGGAGATTCGAGACCAGTTGGCAGTCATGGGATCCACCCCAACTGCAGAAACTATGGTGAGGTTGGCCCTTAACGTAGTCACGGAGGAGTGGCAAGTTTTTGTCCAAAGTATTTTAGGTAGGGCTACGCTCCCTAGTTGGGAGCAGATGTGGGCATCACTTCAAGAGAAAGAGCTGAGGAGAGATCTAGTCAAGTGCAAGCTTGACGGCAACAACGGTAGTGGATCGAAGACTTTGGACTCTAGAGAAGGAGGAGAATGCAGCCCTCGCATCGAAAGGGTGGCAATGGCAATGGAGACAGAAGAGAGATGTCTCAAAGGTGAAATTCTTCAAATGTGGTGAGATGGGCCACTTTGCATCACAGTGTCCATTGAAGAAAAAGGGCAAGGATCAAAAGCATGATCCGGCAGTTGCAGCCGCAAAGATCGAGCAAGATGAGTTTGCTATCAGTGCCCATGCTTCTCCTGGTAATAAATGGGGTGACATAGAGTTGTAGTTCACCTTGAACTTCAGTTGGCCACGATCCTTGAGGAGCCCACCTCATGGATCATTACCTTGCTATGGGAGCCCATAATCAGCAGTAGTGGGATGGAGGAGTTTCAGTGAGAGTCGAGGAGTGATGGAGACAACAGTGTAATAGGTAGCAGCGCTCATTTCTGGGGCAGTCCAGAGCAGAGCAGCAGTAGCATAGCAGTAGCAGCGCAGTGCAGTTTAGTGTTGCGCAGTGCAGAGCAACAGCAGCACAGTGCAGATTAGTGTTGCGCAGCGCAGTGCATTAGAGGGGCAGCACATTAGTTATTAGCAATCAGAATCTTCAGCACCGAGGTGCATCCACTAGACACTTGTTCAATTCTAGGTGAGTTCAGTTGTTTCTCTCAGCAGCTAAGTTGCAGTGCAGATGCAATGTTAGGAGTGGCAGTACTAGCACCAGAGCAGATGCAACACTTGAGAGGGAGATGTACTACGGATGCAGCACTGGCAGTGGCAGTGTCATGGGGAGTAGTACAGTGGCAACAGCAACACAGTGGTTGATGGACTTTAGCAGCACGGAGGATGCTTCAGGGACAAAGCAGTATGCAGCAGGCATATTGTTAGAGCACCTTCCTCGCTAAGAGGGCATGTTGATTTTTGCAGCATTGGAAAGTGCTCTAAGCCCCAAATTTGGTGGAGAGGCTTAGACACAGGTATTGAAAAGAACCCATAAACCATTTGTGAAAATTCCACTCAATTGATGTTTTATGAAAATAATTAATTATTTTAATGAAGACCCCAAGTCTAACTTACGGAAATTAAATAATTAAAGGACATTAATAAAACAGAGTGAGAATAATCTAGAAAATGCGGAGATCAAGTTATGTTATAATCTTAGCCGTTGATTAGAGATCTAATCTCGGTCGTTGAGAACACGAGAAGACTATAAAGGAAGACTTGAGGGTCATTTGAAAAGTGACACATGGAGTGAATCTTGAAATCAAATTCTTCTGACGGAGCTTTGCTCGTACGAAGATCAGATCTAAGTGATTCAATGTAGTGAGGGGAAGAGTAGCTTTTGGAGAGAGATTTTCTCAGTCGGAGAATCATCAGCAGAGAGAGGCAATAAGAAGTCCAACAGAGCCAGCGCAAAGCCAGTCAGGGTGACGCAGAGCCAACACAAAGCCAGTCAGGGTGACGCAGAGGTTCAAAGGATTTTCGAGATTCTGCTGTCAGATCAGATCCAAAAGTCGGAAGCTAGGGTGTGAGACCGGGAGGCTCAGATCTATGATTTAGAGAGTCAAATCGATTTGTTGCTTGGATGACACAGTCCTTAGAGGAGGTGACGCAGTGCCTACGCAGTAACTGCACAAAGGCTGCGCAGAGACCTACAGACGTAGTCTTTCCAGTGTCTGGATCAGCCAGATTTTCCAGTGATTGTGTGAGGTAAAACTCACAATTTCTTTCTGCTAGTATTTCTCTTTGTAACTGAATAACCTTTGAGATATTCAGAGATGTATTCAGGATTTGCTACTGTTTAATAATACAAACCCCCAAATCTGCTACTCCGGCTTTCCCACATTGGGTTTTTCTGGGGATTTGTGTCCAAAAATAATAGTGTCCTATGTGTGATTGATTTCTTACTCGGTTTCCTTGTTTCGGAATCATATTTATTTAGTGTAGGTTGCTTCAATAGTTACTTCAATAATTCAGATCCGAATTAATTATGTAAATGTAATTTACTTAATAGGAGAAGTACACTCAGTTGATGCAGCATGATTCCTTAGATTATTAGATCTAGGAATTTTCACAATTCTTGCTTCCTACTCTACCATGAGATCATGGTTAATCCCAAGTTGAAACAACATCCAAATGTCATTTTTTTGTCCACCACACTCCTCTCCCAATCAGAGTTTGTGTACCCCTGCAACTCCACTCTAATTCCAAAATATTTGAGCCTAAAGTCCATTGTACCTCACAAGTACCTCTACAGATGCTTTGCTACCACTCAATTAACATGTCTCGACTCCACCATGAACTAGCTCAGTGTGTTCACAACAAAACAAAAATGCGGCCTATTGTTGACCAAATACATCAAGGAACCTATTGGTTTCCTATACAGTGTGGGATCCACCAACTCACCCTCAGAAGCACTCAACTTCATCAGTTAGTGATCATCAGTATAGACATAGGCCTACATGTTGATTTTTGTAGCATCGGATGTGCTCTAGCCTAAAAATTTTGCAGAGACTAAGACACATGCATTCCACAATACCCAGAAAGAGTTTTGGAAAATTCCACTCGGAGAGGATTTAATTAAAATAATTAAACATTTTTAATGTATTCCTATGTCTAAACTTCCAAAATGTGATTAATTAAAGTGTATTAATTAGATCGGGTGTGAATCTTCTAGATAAAGAAACAAATCAACTCCCAACTAATCTTAGTCTTTAATTATGTTTTAATCTTGGATGTTGATATGTCAACGAGAGATTATAAGAATGAGCTTGATGGGAATTTGGGAAATACATCAAGTAAGAGATCAAGAGATTGATTTCTCAAGAGAGCAGCGCAGCAGTTGCCAAAGGAAGATCAGAGTGATTTCTTGCAGTGAGGGGCAAGGATAGTTTTCCAGAGGAAGTTTTTCATAATCCGGAGAGTGCAAGGTAGAGAAGGTAGAGAGAAGTCCAGAGAGGTAGCGCAGTGCCACGCAGAGGCAGCACAGAGCTATGTTGTGGTAGCGCAAAGCTTCGGAGGGAGTCCGCAATTATGTTGGGGAACAGTCGAGATCTAGTGCCAGGAGATGGGGCGTGAGACCGGGAGGCCAGAGGGTCGAAGCTTCCAGCGAGCAAGAGATCAGTGGGAGATGTAGCGTAGTCCCAGCAACAGTGACGCAGTGACTGCATGGGCTGACGTAGACACAACACAAGGAGCTCATCTCCAGTCAAATCAGTGTCGGATTTTCCAATGACAGTGTGAGATCTTTTCACTATCTTTTGTCCAGTTTTATCTCTGTATCGGATTGCCAGTTTGGGCATCCAAAGACTTGTATTCAAAAACTACTGCACAATAATTAAAACCCTCATCTGTTGCACTGATTTTCCCGCATTGGGTTTTTCCAAGGACATTGTCCAAAAGCAACAGTGCTTATGTGTGTGTTTATTTTTTTCCTGCTTAGTACTTGTGTCCGCAGTATTTTTTATGTTGTAAAGGTTGCAATTGTATTTATTTCGATGTTTATTGTGTAACACCGTAAATAACTTGTATCAGAATTAACAAGTAGAAGAAATAACATCAAATTGTTGCAGAAGGCATTCCAATCTTGGAATTTCTACACTACAATCTTCCATCCTAAACTTCCTCAAGATCTCAACTTCATGCATGCCTTGCCTAAGGAAAATCTCTCCTAGTTGTTGCCACGCCTCCAATCCCAAAAAATAGTGCATCAAGTCGATGTCCTTCATTACAAACTCTAAAGCAAGGTCCTCCTTGCACATCCCTATGTGCTTCTCCGATCCCTTCAAGGTAATATCGTCAACATAAAGGACCAAGATGAGTGGCTTATCTTCAACAAGTACATAATCCAAGTTAGAGTTTGTCTCACTCTTAGTGAAGCCCAAACCAAGAAGATATCCATCGATCCTGGCATACCATGTGCGTGGAGCTTACTCTAGCCCATAAAGGGCCTTCTTCAATATGCATACATGAGACTCTCTCCCATGCACCTCAAAGCCCTGAGGCTGCTCAATATACACCTCATTTACACCATTGAAGAAAACAGTGTTTACATCCATCTGATGTATCCTCCACCCCATCTCTCAAGCAATGGAATGTTTCCTCGTAGTCTACTTCCCCCTACTAGGAGAACCCTATCGCCACAGACCTCGCTTTGTACTTCTCGGCACTACCATCAGCTACATGTTTGATCTAATAAGTGACCATTGATTTTCCTTCAAGCGTCAGCACTATGTCCTACATAGCATTCCTCATGATGGAGCTATACTCCACCACGGCATCCCTCCAGACCTGCACATCTATAGCCTCCTCAAAAGTAGAAGGCTCAAACTCACTGATGATATGCTTAACATGGCCAAATAATTGGAAAATCTCATCGGTGGTCTGTGATGCCTTAAAGTGTTGCTAGGAGCCTCCACACACTCCTCAGCATCCCTCAAGGTTTATTTGGCTCATCTCAACCTTCTCTTGGTAGAGCTCGAAGGAACATCTCGCTCCTCCAGATCTACAAGTTGTGTCCCTGCTACCAATGTTGATGGTCAATGCTCAACCTTAGGAGCTTTTTGCTATTGATCCTCTACCCCTATTGGATCTATATCATGAGACCTCCTAAAGGTCCTTCCCTCATTCAATCTGACATCTCCACTAATGATAACTCTCCTCTATTCTAGAACGTAGACTCCATAGGCCTTTGATACCTCACGATAGCCAACAAATATGCCCCTTTCTGACAACGGCTCCAACTTAGTCCCTTTCTTCGCAGGAGTGTGAACATGATGCAAAGATTCTGCATAAATCAGAATACTTGCACACAGTAGAGTGTGTGTTCCCTTTACATAGAATTCTCATCAAAAAAATCTTCATTAAAACCATTTCTGAATCAATTCAAAATATATATAAAGAGAAAGAACCGAACACAAACAAAATACTAGTATATAATAACAACAAGAGATTTCAGATTCAAACCATTTTGGCCAAATATTACAATTGTTGGCCTCTCGGCTCTCGCCCCTTTACATAAACTCTCACACCATTTCTCTCTATCTCTCTCTGTCTTCCATCCTCACAGAAACCTCATATTTATACATAATTGTGGATTAATTTCAATCCATGATTTCCTCCACAAATATCTCAACCAAATCCTAAAATATCTTTATCCCTCCTTTGACTCAACTAAGTTCCATTTAAGGAGTTCCTAATCCCTAAAATACCTATCCAACTCAACTCCACTCATATCCTCAATTTATTAAGAGAATATTTATAATAAACCTCACACTCAGATTGTTCTCTTAATTTGTTTAAAATGTGCATAATTTATAAAATAATTAAAAAAAACATCACCCCGTAAATCACACAAATAAATAATGAAAATTAAGCAGGATGCTCCTGCATCAGACTCCCCATGTAGAGAAGTTTCCATAGACTCCTGTCTATGAGGTCTGTCATTTTTATGTAATAATGTAACAACCACAAGTCTCAATGACTTGCTCTCTCCAGGATTCCAAACTCTGTTTGGTCGCTGGTCTTTTAAAGTATCAACTCCATTTTGTAATTTTGCACAGACTTTCCAGAATAGTATTTTCAGAATACTATTGAATGTAGCTCTCACTTTTCCATACCACATCATCTTTATTTCGAAAATTACAGACTTGTGTAGAAACGTTGATACCAATTCTCCTGGTCTCCAAACTTTGAAAGAATCTCGAACTTGCTTTAAATCATCATCACTTATTCTATCAACCAGATTCCATCGGCCTGTACAACAATTACTTCCACCAATTCCTCGGAGTAATATCTTTTTGTCTGATGCTTCCGTCTCCAATTGCGCTGAACACTCAACTTTCTGAAATGAAGAATAATCAAGAATTTCTCCTTGATCACAACTATAGTCACTGATTGCCCCTATAGTAACAAATTTTTCATCCGGTGTTGTACCTACATTCATCAACAAACTATTAGTTTTAAAAAGATAAGACCTTTCGGCCTCTTTTGATGCTTTAAGCACCAATCTCCCATCATAGACTTTCTGGATTTCAGCAGATCCTGTTTTGAACTGTTGGCTGCTTCCATTTTTATCCTGTCGAATTAATACGTTTGTTTCCTTTATGTCTCTAAGGACATAACTTTCTTGCTGCTCCTGATCTTTCACCTCATCTCCAAATACTTTCTGCTTAATTTCTCAGATTTCAACATCATATTTATTAATGTTTCCTTCTGTACCTACAGCCACATTATTATTTGAAGAATTAAAACATTCACTCAACTCTATAAATGTTAGAAACATTTCATCCCTATCATGCACGTTAACTGCAATCTCTTCTGTATCAGGTTTTGCAAGTTTCATCTCTCCTTCAGGTTCCTTGAGCCATCTTTCCAAGAATTCTATTTCCATGTGAAATCTTTCCAGCATTTCATCACAACCTTCATTCCCAGTTTCATTTTTCTTCTGGCAATCCTCCTGAGGTATCCTGGTTTCTGTATCATCACATTGCAAAATTCTATCATCAATTTCATTAAACAAATTCATTTGTTTACCTCATTGGAATATCACTTCAGCATTTTCATTATGCTTCTGCTCCATAATAGCTTCAACTCGTTGTCTTACACCAAACAAAAATTCATCTATGAATTCTTTTTGCTGCAAGAAATCAGTACCTTCCTTCGCTGAAAGGCATTCCCCATCATACTTCACCTCAAGAGCTTCATTCATCTTTGTGACAGTTTCACCAGACTGTCCATCATCTTCTGCACATCCTGCAAACATACACAAACTATGAAATTTAAAAATGCAAGGCTTCATAGCCTCATCTGCTTCTCTTGTCAACTTATCTTCAATTTCTTCTGAACTATTCCAATAGTTCCTGAGATCTTTCTCATTAATCTCTTCACCCAGAATTGCATCCTCTTCTGGGCCACAAATGGAAACTTCCATTTCCAACTCAGTTTCTCTGAGTTCTTCACATATCAATTGCACACTCATCACCTACTCGAACTTCTTCAGCGCTTCTATTAACTGTATGTTTACCTGTTGGTCCCTCTTTATGTTGGTCCCTCTTTGCGTGTAGCCTCTGCCATTTCACTTTCTTCCTCATGGTCCAACCATGTATCTGGTCTTTCATATTTCTCTGCAACAATTCCATCAATAACTCAAGATGAACTGCTATCTCAGCCTTCTCCCTCTCATATTCCTCAGCAGTCAACTGCTTCCATATGCCATTTGCCTTGGCTTCTTCTTTCTTCTGTTGAGGTCCTTCTCAGAACCTCTGAAATGACTATCAACAGTCATCTTCTCCTCCTTTGTGAACTTCATCTGTTCACTTGTGGATTTCATTCAATCCCCTTTTCAGCAAGTCTTCATACCTGCCATCCAACAATACAAGCTCTCCTTGCGCTTGACCTCTTGCGGTTCTCTGTCTTGGAATCATTTCTGGGCAACTCTCTTGCTCCTCTTTGCTGCAAACAACAACTGCAGTAATTCTTGCGTTACAATGACCAAACTCTTTGGGTATCGGGCTCCGCCGATCATGCACCCAATTATATTCAAACCTTTAACTTAACTTAAGACTTTTTGACTCCAGACTTGACATCAACTCTTCATTTTGGATGTAAAATGCACCCTCTTGTTTAACTTGACTCAAGCTATGTTGGAAACACTGAGAGGGGGGTGAATCAGTATTTCTTTTCAATTGTTAATTTTACCAGTTAGATCACTTATATTTAGAACACAAAATGAACAATGATGGAATAAATACTTTTATTAATTTCTTCTTTACAATAAGTAAAGTACAATAATGATATAGGGCTCCAACCCTAGATGAAGACTCCAATCTTCCAGGCTCAACCTGTATTGTGCCAAGCACCAACTTGGTCTTTCCAAGGCTCCAACCTTGTCAATTTGAGGCACCAACTTCTAGGGCTCCAACCCTATCTGTGGTACAGGCTCCGACCTAGTTTCTTGAGGACTCCAATCCTCTAGGGCTCCAACCCTATCTTCAAAGGCACCAACCTTGTCTCTATGAGGCTCCAACCCTCAACTTCACTTCGTCAAAATATGTTTGGTTATTCTTCACGGCTCCCAAAGTCTTCTTCAACGAGCCCTGTCAATCTTCAGCAATGCCATCATTTAGTCTCCACATCACTTCATCAATGACAACCTTGTTCTTCACATGAAGGTATCGCCACTACTCTTCATGTTACCCAAACAAAATCACCAAGGTCACCTCATGATGACTAATGCATCATGGTCTTCAATAATGTCTCCAATAGGATTCAATAGGTCTGCACGCAATGTTCTTCAACAGTGTCTTGTAATCTGCTCAAGGGTCTTCTTCAAGGGCTCCTTTGATTACTCTTCAAGGTCAACAAGACTGCAAGTATCCTTCAATAATGTTTTGGTGATGTGTGCAAAGCCCAAACTGCCTTCAATAGTCTACCCAATACATTCTTCAAGAGTATTCAATAAGCTGCTACAGGAATGTATAATAACCAGTCTTCAAGATTTCCTCAATTGTCCTCTGAGATATTCTTCAAAGCCCGCTCAAATGATGCTCCAAGACTGCTAATATACCATTTTTCAAGAACTTCTCTACTTCACCAAACACCTTCAATGTTCTTGTTCACCATTCATCACATGACTGCAAACAAGCATGTGATCACTGTTTCAAGTCCCTCACAAATCCGAGTTTAAAGAAAACTTGAGCCTTCAAGACTTCACTGATGTATCAATGATATAACACCACAGTTGTATTACAAGTATATCTCACAGCTTTCCAGGGTTATGGTTGTTAATGTATGAGGAGCCTTCCACTATCACAAATATTCTTACCACATCTAACACATGTCAGAGGTAGGATGTCCGAGCAATGATGACACTAATCAAATGATTGTCCACCATTCAAAGGTGATATCCTCCCAAAAACGCTGGCAGATCCAAGCACTGAGTAATGTTACTGTATCTCAGGGATATATTACAAAATTAAGGTCTCCAAGAGGTCCTGCAATCTGAGCTCCAAAGAGGCACCCAACAGACCACAAGCTGATCACTGTTCTAGCTCAGAAAAGGTCTGCAATCCGAGCTACAACAGCAACAAGTTCGAATGGCTGAATTCCGAAAGAGATCTGAGTTCCTCTCTACAGGTCTCCACAAGACTGTTTTGCTGTTCTGGTTGCTGCCCACTATTCCAACCAAACCGAGCTGTAGTATTCTTTAAAAAATGCCCAAACTGTTAATCTCTATGTCCTCTCGGCCTCCTTGTTGTTCTGTGCCTTCTCTCTGAAATGATCACCGAAAATTGATTCCAAAATGAAGTGTTTTAACATCATATTTATACATATTTTGCTTTTTGACGAAGAGTCACTTCCCTTGGCCAAGAGGCCGACTTGCATGAGTTGTCTCATGTCAGCTTGCATAGAACTTATATTTTTCCAAACTTGTAAATTCATTTTCTCTCAAACCGCTAGGAGTTTCGAGGCAAGTAAGGGCTTGTTGGAAAGCTAAAATTATGCTCTAAAGGATGTTGAAGTTCTCACAAAAAAATGTTGCCTCTAAGATGGTGAAAAATATTTTTTTAATGTGGCTGTCCTTAAATTTTTGTGCATAAAATATTTGGGACAGAAAGGCTTCTCCATTGATTGGCTCCTCTATTGTTTGGCTTCTTCAGCATCATAGGATCATGTATGACATCCACGTCATAATAGTATCCAACAATGAACGCATCATCTCATGTCATCATATACTCGTGCAGCGATAAGTCATAGTGCAACCTTTATTAATTTGTTACTGGGAAAACTTCAAATTAGTCTTTCAACCATGTCATCAAGACTATTATCAAGTGTGGTCATTCAAGATTATGACATCATCATGTGTATGACTTCATTAAGTATAGTCCTCCACATCAAGGGTAAGGACATCATCCGGGTTCTAGGCTTCTTCATCAAGAGTAAGCACATCATCATGATTTCTAGGGCTTTATGATCAATAGGCATTTAGGACAAGACTTCTTCATAGACTTTGACATCATCATTAATGGTCTCCTAGTCAACCAAGAGTCATGGCATCATCATCTAGAACCAGGTATCTCAAGAATATTGACATCTCAGTCAATGCCATATTGACATCAATGACAACCTTTATTAACAAGCTATCCAAATTTCTTCATTTGACCTTAACATCTTATTTGACTTCAAAGTTTGACCCAATAATTACAATAGTGGATATTTTGACTATAATTCAAGTTATACAATATACCAATGAACATCCACCCTTAATACATTATCATGATGTAAAATCTTCTCGTTACCAATTCTTTCTCCTACTCCATTCTTATGAAAATATCATAAGTCACTAATTATATCATCTCCCACTATCACTCATGATACTTGAGCTTTTAAATTGAAATACAATCCACTTTTCCCAAGATTTATTTTATGATGAAAATAAAGTAAACCATTTAATTTTCAACATTCAAAATACCTTTTTGAAATGAATTATCATACCTTATGCTCCCTTCAAGGTTATTTGATAAACCTTTTCTTTGCAATTTCAACTCTCTGGATTTCACTCTTCTGTGTCGTTCTTATCACTGTGAATATTAGCATGCCCTTCATACCATAACCTCTTCAACATGCTCATCATCTTAGCACAGACATTTTTCCTGTACTTCCATGCAACTCCTTCTTTGCAGTGACGGTTCTCATGCAACATTGTCTCTCTTCAGTGCAAAAAACAATTCTTTCATAGGAATTTTCCAAAACTTTCTTTTAACATGTTGGCATCAACATATTTCTCCGGCAGCAACAAACACAAACCACACTCAAACCATATTTGCACATCAATTTCTGAGATGGATTCCAATTCCATTCTTTAAACTTTGGATTGATTTCACTCTTTCATAACTTTTACAAAAAAATTAACTTCTCGAGTATGGCAAGGGAATTGAATCCTCCAAATTTTAAAAATACCTTTAATCAATGAATATTGATTCATTCAATGAGAACTTACCGTGGAGTCTCCTTGTGGGTGAAATAATCTAACCCCTCTCTCTTGTAAAATATACTCCAACAGTCTTCTCAAAGCACAAATATACTTTTCTTTTAAGAGAGGAAAAATAACTTATTTAAATCAATGAAGAGAATTACCATACTTTAGATCTTTGCTTTAGCAATACAATGGAATGGCTTAACTTACTGATCAATAGAGATGCATGTGAAGAAGGAATTTGTTTTTCCAACTTGGACTGATAATATGAATGAGCGTTGAACATTCTCTAGCTCAATACACAAATTTAATCTTCAGAAAATTTGCCCCACTTATTGAAGTGAATCGGCCCTCTGTTGGGAATAATTTCGCCGATAAAATAAATACAACTCGACCTCTACTTAAAGAAGGGAATTCGACTTATGAATCGAGTAGATGCTAACTCCTGGAAATTACCAAATCCACACTTCCACTTAAATATTTGGTTAGACAAAACAAGTTATTTGGTAACTTATGACTTTGCCAAAACTCCTTTTAAACACAACAGTGGATTTAATGCTTCACTCCACTTTATGTACACATGGTAGCAAGCACTCCTTCCACAAGTCGGTCTGCACCAAACACTTATAAACCACCATCGATAGCTCCATGGATCACAAGTTTCCACATGCAGGTCTTCAATGCTTGCAGGAAGTCTTCAATGTATGCAGCAGGTCTTCAGTGTTTGTAGCATCTCTTCACAACTTCTCATACGCATAAATCTCTTCACAGCTATGCAAAAGAATCTCACAAACAATTCATCTTGGAAAAAATATGTTATGCCTGGAAAATAACTTCAGGTTTGCACTGTTGTTGGACAGAATTTTTTAAATGCTTTTGCAAAAATGAGATAGCATCAATCATACTTCAATCATGAAATATTTCTTTGACAATAACACACAACAATCGTATTACGGTGTTACGGTGGGCAGGTTACGTCGATCCCAACATATTGATTCTCCTACCGTTGGCTTTCATCAAGACTCGATATTCCATTATTTCAGCCCCAACGGTCTTTGAACTTCATGAGGCTTCCACTATGCTCTGATTACCAGCTTATATTATCAACCCAACACATGATCAAGGAAGATGTAGAGAATCTGATGCAAATGTTAGCGCAAATATTCAATAGAACTCTCACCAATCAGATAGTGTTGGACATAAGCAAACAGATGCCGACTTGGCATGCTTTCGCATTGTTGTTGTGCAATTGTGAGATTTGTTAACCATCGTTAATTATAAACCACATATTATACAGCCTGATCTCTACAGCGAGTTGTTTACACGATGACACTGGTTGGAAATTATTTTGTTTCGAATCTACAACCATTGATTTCTGCTACCTCAATCGGTCTTCATGTCTCATTCCAATCAGTCCCCAGTGCCAGTATTGGTCTTCACGTTCAAAGCTACTCGATCTGTGGTTTTTTGGAATCGATTTTACCAATCGGAGTTTGTCCAATTGCACATCTGTTCCACAATCATGAGGGTGTCAATTTCGCGTGGGCTGAATATTACATTGGTTGCTCCTTTGCGCTTGCATTCTTCACAACAGGCAAGCATCTTCCGGCTCTGATACCAAATGATGTAGAGAATCTGCAATAAATCATAAACTTGCACACAGTAGAGTGTGTGTTCCCTTTACATAGAATTCTCATCAAAAAAATCTTCATTAAAACCATTTCTAAATCAATTCATAATATATATAGAGAGAGCGAACCGAACACAAACAAAATACTAGTATATAATAACAACAAGAAATTTCAAATTCAAACCATTTTGGTCGAATATTACAATTCTTGGCCTCACGACTCTCGCCCCTTTACATAAACTCTCACACCATTTCTCTCTATCTCTCTTTGTCTTCCATCCTCACACAAACCTCATATTTATACATAATTGTGGATTAATTTCAATCCATGATTTCCTCCACAAATATCTCAACCAAATCCTATATATCTTTATCCCTCCTTTGACTCAACTAAGTTCCATTTAAGGAGTTCTTAATCCCTAAAATATCTATCCAACTCAACACCACTCATATCCTCAATTTATTAAGAGAATATTTACAACAAACCTCACACTCAGATTTTTCTCTTAATTTATTTAAAATGTGCATAATTTATAAAATAATTAAAAAAACATCACCCCCTAAATCACACAAATAAATAATGAAAATTAAGCAGGATGCTCCTGCATCAGAACATAAACTGGACTACCAAAGATGTGCAAGTGACTCACATCTGTCGTCACTCCTGTGAACATCTCCTCAGGAGTCATATCCTCCAACACTCTCTAAGGACTCCTATTTTGTAGATACACAGTTGTATTGCAGGCATCTGCCCACAAAAACATAGGAAATTTCTAGTCATAAATCATTTCCCTCACTGCCTTCATTATGGTCCTGTTTTTCCTATCGGAAACACCATTCTATTAAGGGTTGTAAGGTACCGAGTCCGTGAGCTCCTTCATCCTTGCTTCCCTGCAGAAATACCAAAACTCATAGGAGGTATACTCGCCCCCATTATCCAATCTCAGCACCTTAATCCTCTTCCCAGTCTAGTGCTCCACAAGAGCTTTGAACTCCTAAAACCGACCAAAGACCCCACCCTTGATCTTTAGGAAGTAGATCCAAATCTTCCTTGAAAAATTGCCAATAAATGTCAGACAGCACTATGACTCTGTGACTGATTCCACTAACATAGGACCACAAATGGTTAAATGCACCGTCCAACACACCCTTAGACCTAGCCACCCTATGAGGAAACAAAACTTTGGCCTGCTTGCCAAGCGCACACCCCTTCTTGCTCCACCTTGATCTCTAGAAAACCTATTACCATTCTCCATAATAGAGGAAGAGCTATGTAGTGTACGTATCCCATCCTCCTATGCCAAAGCTCACTTTAGTTATCACTAATGTACAAGAATCTTCATCGGTTATCCTCTCAACAAATAGAGATTCTTCTCCCTCCTCCCAATTACTCGCCTCTTGTTGGGATTAGCTCCTTTCGGCCCAACAACCACTTCACCTCCCATGAAGCTGACTTCTAGTCCTTTGTCCTCCATGGCCAAAACTGATAGGAGATTCTTCTCCAAACCCAGTAAAAATAACACTTCATTCATCTCCATGATACTTCCTGTAAAAGTTTCTGAATCTTACACATGCAGAAATTCTTTACTGTTAATCTGGTTATGCTCTTGCTACTTAGATAAGTTATTAACTGAATAAATTCAAGTTAAAATCGAAGCAAAACACATAACAGATTTTCACCAATTTAGACCTAGAACAAGTACATGCACACATAGACAAAGTGACACAGATGTTTTCTAGACAAATAGTCCCTGGAAAAACCCAATGTCGGAAAACCGGTCTTCTGGCTGCTCAGGGGTTTTATTATTAAGAATTTTCTGAATACAACAAATTTGGGTTCCAGATCTGGAAAACCCGACAGAGAAATAATAAATCTACAGCTCACTGCTTGTTTTAAGGCCAAAACAATGACTGATCCAAACCCTCAAACGGGATTTACAAGACTCAACCAAAATTAGGGCGTAGAAACCCCAGCGATGTCCCTGAAGCCTTTGCATCAGCCTCTGAAGCCTCTGCGTCCCTCAGCGCTGCTCCAGAAAGGGTTGTGTTACCCTAGACTGGGTGTAATATTCCCAATTAGCAGCAGCTAATTGGTAATATTAATTTTTGGCCAATTTACTTTATAAAGTTAAAGTCAGTTAATAAAGTGGGTTAGGAGACATTCAACCTACACTTAGGGAAATAAAACACTTCCTAAAGTCACTTGAGCACAAGGTTACTTGGAAGCGGGAGCGGGAGCGGGAGCGGGAGCGGGAGCGGGAGCGGGAGCGAAGCGTGGAGCGCCATTTTTAAAAGTTTCCGGGTCCGGAGCGTTTTCGGGAGCGTTTTTATATATATATATATATATATTTTAATATTTTTAATATTTTTTATATTTTGATGCATATATGTCAACAAAAACATGTAGAATGATGAATTAGACATGAAAAACATAAAAACATAGATTGAATCATATAACATCAATCATCTAGAAGTTATAATCTTCATCAACCACGCCCACGAGTTGGAAGCAGAGAACATATTGACTCTTGAGTCTCGCAAATCATCAATCTGAAGGTTTCAAGCTTTCAAAATTCAATATATAACATTTATCATCATTCATTTCAAATTTCAATATCTAACATTTATCATCATTGATTCGTTGATTTCAAAATTCAATATACATTTATCATCATTGATATATATATTATAACATTTATCATCATTGATTCATTGATTTCAAAATTCAATATACATTTATCATCATTGATATATATATTATAACATTTATCATCATTGATTCATTGATTTCAAAATTCAATATACATTTATCATCATTGATATATAACATTTATCATCATTGATTCATTGATCACCATATAACTTTCATGAAGCATCATATTCATAATTCATAATGACTTGTAAACAGTAAACTTATAAATGCCAACTTCAAAGTTTCACCTTTCAAATTCAAACTTAAAACTTAAATTGTCATTAAATATATGAAATCAGAAAGAGTCAAGTTTCAACTGTTCAACTGTCAACAACAAATAGAAAATAGTAAACAACAAATATATTTTATCTGGCTGGCCCCTTGCCACGCCCACGAGAAATGTCTAATTTTTGTGAGCCACGAGGAAATGTTGGTCTTCTAGTACTCTCAAGAGTACCACGACCACGACTAGAAGGTGGAGGCTGGATCTGCAAAGGAACAATAGTGTGATATCGAGGAGTGGCACTGGCACTGGCACCCGCACTGCTACCAGTAGATGGTGGGACTGGCCCTGTGTGTGGCGGTGCTGTTGATGCTTCATCATCATCCCTATAAAGTTCTGCTTCCAATTCTTCTAGATGTAACGTGCCGTCCTCCAAATTATCATCCTCTGGGTTGTTGTCCCAGACTCTGTATGATTGATCCTCATTTGCCCGATCACAGTAATGGCTGAGCAACCTCAAGTTATAATGCACATAAACCAAGCTTTCGGCTCGGTTTTCATTCAACCTGTTTCTTCTCACATTGTGTATAAAGTTGTAGGTGCTCCAACACCTCTCTGCAGAAGAAGTGTTCACAACTTGTGAGAGAACTTTTTTAGCCAACTTTGGCAAAAGTCCCATGCCGCCATATGCTTCCCACCATGTGAGAGCATCGAATCTGTCACTGTCTTCCATTGCATGGAATGAACCAAAGTTAGCAGTGCAACTGAAGTATTTGCCTAATTCAAGGCGCAATCTAGCACACTCTTCCCTGTCAGGTACCAATTTGTCCGATGCCTTCATGTACCCTTCTTGTACCTCTGGATCTGTGTGAGGTTTCACCCTAACCCCACCTCCAGGTGCAGGTTGGCCCAACCAAGATGGAGAGTAATATTTTGGCGTAAGGATATATGCCAAAGCATGTAGTGGAACATTGAGTTTATTCCACCGTGCACACACACAGTCATGAATCATAGCATACAAAATGGGATCATTATCCTTAACAATATCATTTATTTGCCCCAACATGCTATCCATCTGCTCATAAACCTCTCCAATCACTGGTTTATCAGTATCTGCAAAGCGAATCATGTTATAAATGGGCTTGGTAAAACTCACAATTTCCCTCATACGTGCCCAAAACAGATGGTCAAGGGCGGTCTCCTCCACATGTTCGAAACTTTGCCTGTCAACTATTGTTGCCGCCCTGTCCTTTAATAGCTGCCAGTGTGGGCTTGATACCATTGCAGCCAATGACTCTCTTACCTTCAAAAGGCGCCTAAAGGTGAGGTAATAACTAGCAAATCTAGTTTTTCCTATTTTCAACAACTCCAATTTGGAGTGAGTACGGAAAAGCCCATGGGTATTGCTATGATTTGTAATAAATTTGATCATTTTCTTACCTCTCTTGTACAAATCACCAAGCAATTTGAATTGAGGTTGTTTGTTTTTTATGATATCATGCATCAAAAGGTTCATTGTGTGAACCAAACACCCAGACCAAAAAATGTTGGGGTATTTATCCTCAATAATTGCTCCTGCTGCCTTACAGTTAGCAGCATTATCGGTGATGACCTGTATGACATTGTATGGCCCAGTCTTTTCAATTATATCAAGTAATGGTTCTGCAATGTTAATGCCGGTTTTGAATTTCTCTGAATAATCATAAGCTGCCAGGAAGACTACACCACTAACCGACACAGTCAAAACATTTATCAATGGTTTTCCTTTTACATTGGTCCATCCATCAAAGACAATGGACAGCCCATGCTCATTCCACGAACCTGTCATTCTAGCCAAAGAATTGTTTATTTTAGCTCTTTCATGATCAAGACCCACGGTTCTGGCCTTGTCATACCCGGGGCTTTTGTATCTTTTGGGGGCATCATTAATGGCAGAAACCATTTCATGCCAATAAGGTGAGCGAAGAACATTGAATGGCACCCCACATGCATATAGAAACCGGTAAACTTTTGAATCCACATCATTCCTACACCCTTCGTCTAGGAAATCGGATATGGTTCTATGCCTTAATCCAGTGCCACTGCTTCCGAAACCACTGGCATGGGTGGAAGTTGAATGTGTTGGGCCTGAATCAACGATACCCCTAGATCTTTTAGATGATATCTGTATGGCAACCCCCTCTTCCTTCCTATATATCTCTCTCTGTGGTGGTGGCACATAAGTACAAACTTTGATTCCAAAATTTTTAGTTCCATCTCCTGGCATTATCCCACAAAGGTGCCTTCTCAGACGGGTGTATGAACCATGGTATTGTTTATTGCAATGGGGGCAAATAAATTTAATGGTTCCACCACCTTTCCCTCCTTCTTGTTTTTGAACATATTTCGACAAAGGATATTGGTCTTGTTTAGTTGGGGATTCTAGGTTCTCAGGGTCTCCACTCCCCACTTCCTCCTCAGCATAATCCTCCTCTTCAGGATTTTCTTCAGATCCACCATAACCCTCCTCTTCATCCTCCTCTTCTCTGATTTGTCTCTTTCTTCTAGCACTCTCCAACACCATTATCACAAAGAAAGGAACCAACATGAGGAAAATTCCTAGCCATATAGCCATGATGGAGACAAGTTTCAAGTTTCTAGAATCTAGCCTGCAAAACAAATGGAAAAATGCCAAATGGGAATAGGAAATGCAACATAGGAAAAAAACAATTCATTTTAAAAGTTTTAAATCCAATAAAATGCAACATTCAAGAAAAATTCAAGTTTTCATTTTCAAGCAATTTAACAATCTACAAATTCATCCTAGAAAATACAAAATTGGATTAGAAGGCCTACCTCTTTCTTGCAATCCTCCTGTCAGCCTTGCTCCTTGCTCTCCTGTCAGCTTTGCTCCTTGCTCTCCTGATTGTTGTCAACCAAACCTTGCGCTCTCGGCTGTCCTTCTCGCTCAATCTCAATTCTCAACTAACAAACAATAACTAACAATGAAACCCCCCCCCCCCTTTTTATAAAAATCTAAAATTTTTCATAAAAAAATTTCCGCGCGAATTGAAAAATAAACCCCCCCCCCCTTTTATAAAAATCGAATTTTTTCATAAAAAAAATTCCGCGCGGCCGGGAGCGTTTTTTTTGCCGGGGAGCGTTCGGGAGCGAACGCTTCCCCCGCTCCCGAGCGTTTTTTCGCGTGGGAAGCACTCGGGAGGGCGTTCGGCTCCCCGGCCCGGCTCTGGCAGCTACGACGCTCCGGCGGGCGTTTCGGAAGCGCGTTCCTAGCGTTTCGAAACGCTCCCGCACGAGCGAGGTTTGGGCGGGAGGCGAGAAAAGGAGGTTCGAAGCTTCACGCTGCCCGGGCACATTTAATTAACGGGCGTGGGGCCAGGGGTGGGGGGTGCACGGCCCCGTGGTGCCCCCGAGCGTGGGCGTGGGTCCGAGCAACGCAAGAGGGATGGACGGCGTGGCAGAGAGGGATAACGCGGGTTTTGGTGGGGCCTAGGGGGCAGAACGCTCAAGCATAAAAATGGGGAAACCTTCATTTGTTCATTCGTTAATATCTTTATTTTAATATTCGACATTAAACACCTTTATTGGCCCTAAATTACGCAGAGTGTTGTTTCACACACCGGGTGTCCCCGAGCAGAGATCCCAACTTCAGCCCTGAGGGACTTCGAGTGCCTGCTCGGGTGAGGAGTTATATCATTTGATTTTCAGGTGGGAGCCATTGCATCTTCAGCAGGGATTACGCACTTCCTTGGGCAGCGCAGTCTTGAGGAGAGACCACGCAGTTCTTGGAGGAGGTAGTGCCGAGAGCCGAGATTTATCAGGGGATTCAGCCCAGGATAGTGAGAAGGGATCAACCCTTAGCTATTCCATCATTTTGGCAGAGGAGGAGGCCACCATTTGCAGAGACACCTTCAGGGCCAGCGTATTCCACTGGGACAACGTGATTTCTCTAGGGAAGTGATTTTTCGGGGTCATCCATTCCGGAAACCCTTTCTGGGCTTTTCTGGGTATTGAGTGAGGAGCCCATTCCCAAAGTCTCTTATTTTCCTGAGCAAGGGAACAACGCCAAAGAGTCAGCTTATTCCAGTAGCAACAACAGTCCGGCTGTAGCAGCAGCAACATCTTGGAGATAACGCAGTCACTGATAGAGCAGCCATTCCGGGAGTATTTCTGAGAGTATCTCTAGCTTGCCTTGTGCAAGCCAAGGTGCCATCATTCTGATCACCTTTTGTACTCATTTAACTTTTAGTTATATAATAAAATGGCTCAGCATTCTCCATGTTTTGCATTCTATATGTGATGTCTCTCTATTTGATGTAGTTTCATGTTTATGTTGCTTTATATTGTTGCTTATTTCTACTTGGCATATTACACTGGGTGATGCAGTCCTTACGCTGCCCCTTAGGGTCTCTGCGTAACCCCTGAGGGCTTCCAGCTGAAAATCACACTGTCCTTGAGGGACTGCGCAGCACCTGCGGAGCACAGTTGCTTCCCTTCCTACTGCTGCTCTCCTGCTTCTTTGCGCTGCCTCTCTGAGCTGATCTCTGCCTCTTGTTGATTATAGACCTCGGGATCAGATCATCCCCTTGGTCTAAATTCCCCTCTCTGCAGCTGAAACACTTCTGAGAATTCTTAGCAAACCCGCCCTAGAATCTCAACTTAGCATCAGTGATCTACCTTTGTGTATGTTTACAAATGACCCCAAGCCTTTCCTTTATACTTTTCTCGTAGCGAAACCAACAGCCATGATCAAATCTTGAATCAATGGCTAAGATTAAAAGAAAGTTTGATCCGTGCGACTTAAGACAATTTCATCACATGTTCAATTAATTCACTTTAATTATTTAAGTTCCCTAAGTTTTAACTTAGGAAATACATTAAAATAATTAATTAATTTAATATCTCCTAAACCAAATGAAATTTCCCAAATCAATTTCTAGGTCTTGTAGATCAAGTGTACTCTAGTCCCTTACAAAATTTGAGAGCTAGAGCACAACTGATGCTACCCCAAATACACAAAATCTCAACACTCCCTCTTAGCATCAAGGGTGTGCTCTAGCAATACATCACACTTATGCATTATAAGACTTTGGGTACTAGTTCTGTGCTGCTAATGCTTGGCCTCCTACCACTCAACTCTGCACTGCTGCTGCCATTCTGTACTGTTGCCCATGACTCTGCCACTACCACTGCAACCTCTATACTGCATCTCCCTCTCAATACGCTACATCTGTGCTGCTCATAGCCCTGCCACTGCTAATCTACTGCACTGCAACTTCAGTTGTTGAGAGAACCAACTGAATCTCCTACCCAATCTTTGACAGACAAGTCAGATGGGCTACATCCTCATCATTGAAGCTCCATAGGCTACTAATTTGTGCTGGAATCTGAAGGATGATGCACAGCTACAGCTCTGCACTACGTAAGCAGACTCCCTTTGCACTATTGAAGTCACATCAGCCCCTTGCGCTGAAATCTCTCACGCTGCTGCTGCACTGCGTTGTCCCTCTGAATACTTCTACATTGTTGCAGCGCTACACTGCATAAGCACCTATGCTCTACACTGCTGAAGTCACATCAGCCTCTGTGTTGCTGTTTCTTCTACACTGTTGCTGCTTTGTTCTGCGCTGCTCCTCCCAGCCTTTAGATCTGTCTCTGCTTCATCTGTGATCTATGCACCCACTACTCCATTTGTCCCGCTACTGTCTTAAGGCTGTCGTAGCTTGCATGTGATCCAAGAGATGAGCTGCTCTAGGATCCTGCCTTAGGACTATGTAGCTCCTCTACATGTCCTCGCCCCACCTTCGTGGTTCATGAGCGCTCATGGCTGCATCATATTCTGACCCATCATCTGCCACAACAGCTTTGGAAGAAGACGCTTCCTTGTCCTTTTTCTTCTGAGGACAATTGCTCGCAAAATGTCCCATTTCACCACACTGGAAGCACTTGATCTTTGACAGATCATTATTCTTCTTTCCCTGTTGCCTCTTTGATGCCAAGGTTGCATCTTCTTCATCTTCCTTCTTCACTTTGCTTGATCCCGTGTTGTACTGCTTCTTCGTGAATCTGCAGAGTTCTTCTTAACGCAGAATTAACCACAAGCTGTCCCAATCTGGGAACTCTGCTCTGCCCAAGATACTTTGGACAAAGGTTTCCCACTCATCTATGACTGCATTGAGGGCAGTCCTAACCATCACATCGTCTTCCACCTTAGCACTCGTTGCAGTCAACTGATCTCTGATCGACTGCAATCTGAAGAGGAAATGCTCCATGTCTTCTCCCTTGGTCATCATGAATGACCTCATCTGTGTCTCCGACAGCATCTTTCATTGGACAAATTTTCCCTCATATAGGGAGATTAAGGCCTTCCACATCTCATTAGTTGTCTTCTTCTCAGCTAAGTGTGGTACAATATGCTCCTTAATTCCATCCATAATCAGTCGCTTGGCATGCCCAGCAGCTTCCTTATGCTTCCGAAGGAGATCCGAATTGGTCGGTGTGGCCAGAGTTTGCTTTGCATGGACTTTAAGATTATATGCCCCAAGGACCATCAGGATCCTTGCCTTCCAAACCCAAAAGTTGGAAAGGCCATCCAATCTGTCCTGATCACACAATCCATGAGGAGCCATCTACTCAAAAATGTGTCAGAACTTCCCTTTCTCTTTGCTAGAGAACTAGATCTAAGGCCCTTGGCGAAACAGGCACCTTCTGCTCCCTCTGACAACTGATTTCCCTTCTTGGAAATTTGCCAAATCAACAATGATTCAACTCTCTTTGATCCTCTAATCAATCTGCAAGTTTCTTTGGCTAGAAACTCTCTGAGAAGCTGATCTCCTCCCCCTCTTTGTCACTTCTGCTTAGGCTAAAAATCTGAAATCTTCATAATTTTAACCCCACCAGCACTTTCTGAATTTTTGCAGCTAATCTTCAGTCTTTTCTGGATCTGACAGATTCAGATCTGCATCACACTGTCTGGCTTCAGACCAATCTAGCGTTGTTTTTGAGTTGCCTCTGCGTAGTAATTGCGTGGGCTTGCTAGGAGATAGTGTTAGATTGTGTCACCCTTCCCTCTGCGTGAATCTACTTCTGAAAACTGCGTTGTCCCTTCAGATCTACGTTTCTGCTGCTTTCTACAACTAGAACCTTTAGTCTCTTGCTAGTGACCCTCCTAGATCAGCAATCGCTCTGATGCCATGTGAAGATTTATGAATCTTACACTTATGCAGAAATTCTTTACTGTTAATTTGGTTATGCTCCTCCTACTTAGATAAGTTATTAACTGAATAAATTCAAGTTAAAATCGAAGCAAAACACATAACAGATCTTCACCAATTCAGATCTAGAACAAGTACATGCACACATAGACAAAGTGACACAGATGTTTTCTGGACAAATAGTCCCCTGAAAAACCAAATGCGGGAAAACTAGTCTTCTGGCTGTTAGAGGGTTTTATTATTAAGAATTCTCTGAATACAACAAATCTGGGTTCCAGATCTAGAAAACCCGACAGAGAAATAATAGATCTACAGCTCACTGCTTGTTCTAAGGCCAAAATAATCACTGATCCACACCCTCAAACGGGATTTACAAGACTCAGCAAAATTAGGGCCTAGAAACCCCAGCGTTGTCCCTGAAGCCTCTGCGTCAGCCTCTGAAACCTCTGCATCCCTTAGCGCTGCTCCAGAAAGGGTTGCGTTACCCCAGACTGGGTGACTCAGTCCTTACGCTACCCCTTAGGGTCTCTGCGTAACCCCTGAGGGCTTCCAGCTAAAAAACATGTTGTCCTTGAGGGACTGTGCAGCACCTGCATAGCACAGTTGTTGCCCTTCCTACTATTGCTCTCCTGCTTCTTTGCACTGCCTCTCTGAGTTGATCTCTGCCTCTTGTTGATTCTAGACTCCGGGATCAGATCATCTAAATTCCCCCCTCTACAGTTGAAACACTTCTGAGAATTCTTAGCAAACCCACCCTAGAATCTCAGCTTAGCTTCAGTGTTCTACTTCTGTGTATGTTTACAAATGACCCCAAGCCTTTCCTTTATACTTTCCTCGTTGGGAAGCCAACGGCCATGATCAGATCTTGAATCAATTGCTAAGATTAAGAGAAAGCTCGATTTGTGTGACTTAAGACAATTTCATCACATGTTTAATTAAATTCACTTTAATTATTTAAGTTCCATAAGTTTTAACTTGAGAAATACATTAAAATAATTAATTAATTTAATATCTCCTAAACCAGATGAAATTTCCCAAATCAATTTCTGGGTCTTGTAGATCAAGTGTACTCTAGTCCCTCCACAAAATTTTTGAGCTAGAGCACAATTGATGCTACTCCAAATACACAAAATCGCAACACCTCCTACGTCCATCTAAAACTCAATGCTACCCATGCACTCTACCACATACTTGGCATTATAAACAAGCACTACATGTATATCTCCAGTGTCCTTGGTCATGTTCGTAAACATTGTCATGAGATCTCTTCATGTGACAAGATGCTCCATTGCCCACAAAACAAACACCTCATGATAGTTCCAAAAAGGCATGACACCAAGGTAAATTTCCTCACGAACTTCTCAGCCAACTCATCCATTGATGTAGTGGTTGTTGTGGTTGTTTTTTCCTTGCCCTTCTTTCTATTTCGACACTAACTGGAAAAATGCCCGAACTTGTGGAATGCAAAGCACTTGACTTTGCTCATGTCCTTCTCCTTTTTACCCTGCGAAGATCCACCCCCACTCTGGTTCTACTTGGCCTTCAGTTTTCCCTCGGATCCTTGATGTACCTAGTTAATAGTACGCTAGATATTTGCTTTGTAGTGAGCACCCTGAGCCAGTTTATGATAGAGAAAACGCATATGCAATGGATTACAGTTGGATATGGTCTGAGATATGTCCCTGGTGGTAAAGTGAGGCTGTAAGGATATGATAATTCTAATTGGGTCGGGAGAGCAGTGGAAAAAAAGAACACCATGGGATGTTGCTACAACTTGGGATCAACAATTATATCTGTTGATTTTTATAGCTTGGGAGGTACTCCAAGCCCTAGTGTTCGGGGTTTGGAGGGAAAAGCGCCACAAGTAGGCTTGCGGGCTTGGAACCCAAGCAAGAGGTTTTGCACCCATCAGGATTTGGGCCAAAACTGTGATGAATTTGACCATGAGAAAATTTGAGGTGATAAAGTGTTGATTCCAACGCTTCGAAAATCACCCAAATCGTAGCTCTAGAACTTGAGATATGAATTTTTGAAGTTGACAATTAATTATGGACAATCAAGTCATGTAGGCTTGGTCCAAGAGACATGTCTCTTCAACAAATTCGTGGAGCCCTTATTTTTGGTATAAATATAAGGTGTGAGACATTCATTCTAATCATCCAAAAATTGCATCATTCATAGAATTCTCTCTGAAAAAAGGCCGAGCTCAAGAAGGAGGACGAAGGAGGTAAAGAAGTATGTTTTTAGGGCAAAAAAGCACCTCTGATTAGGCCGAGCTGCTACAGGATGTAGGCCGCATGCCTAAAGGCAAATCTGGGCACGATTTTGGGTGATATTTATCTCTATTTGGTTCTAAACTGAGAAGGAAGGAAGGTCGCATGCTTTGAGGAGAATCTGCTACCTGTGCGTGGACCTTTGAGGGTTGTCTTCCCTATGTTATGATGTTGCAGTCCTATTCTGTGTTGCAGACTTGGCCACAGTACTGTAGAGGAGTTTTGTGAGGATTGTTGTACTTAATGTTGAAAAATGAGGGTGTTGAATTCAATTTCTCTTTCATGATAATTACTTGTGATTTCATTATGATTCTTTACTTACATCTTATCTTCGTTAGATTATTACATTCTTCATCAATTCAATTATCAAATGCACAAGAGAAACAATATTTAGGCTTTATAGCCAGGGCCAAAACCTCTCCCTCTTGGAGAGGAAAACCCAATAATCAGTCTTCTTATAGATCATCAATTGATGAGTACCAAGACCATGACAAAGACCCTTGACATCAAATATGCCTCCAAGACCCTTGTCACTTGCTCTTCTAGGCTCCTTATGTTGATCTAGCTCTTTTGCACCATGCTGCAGCCTGCACCAATACTAGGAAAGTTTGGTTCCTAGTTCTACATAGTGAACTCCTTCATGTCCTTCCTTGAACTAACCTTGACCTGCTAGGGATTTTTCCTTGGCCTACCTTCCTACACCATTGTTGACCTAGTCCGAGATGCCTTCTCCTTCACGTTGTGAGGACCTTCTTCCCTGTTGTTGTGTATGTCACTGAACTTATGCAACAGTGTGAGATCAATGACAGAGGCTATCACCGCCTCTCCTCCACATTGATCTTAGTCTCCTTAGCAATCCTTTCAATGACCTTTTCTTTGCTTCCAAGACACTTCTTTTACACATTGTATATACACATTTTCTGCACTCTATCGGAGACCCTTTTCTACGCTGAGGTAGTCCTTGGCCTACCTGAAATATGTGAGGTGTATTATACCCAAAACAAAGATATAACACAACCTTTCTTTCTTCGTTGGATTCCCTTTCTTCTTCACACCAAAACGCAAACTATGATTTCAGACTTGTCTGAACCGACTATGTGCTAATGAGGCCGCAATCCTTTCTATTTATAGGCACTGTCTTACATCATTTAGGCCGACATCATCATATGAGTGTGAGCCGACTTTATCAAGGAGGCTCTCCAACATATTCTGAGCCGACTTGTTGGAGCATGTTGACAAGGTCTTGGAGCATATTATTTACATCAATAATTGTCCTTTACAAGTGTAACAACACTCCATATACATGACTCTGAATTATATATTTTTGACAAGATGACAAGCCCCTAAAGACATCAAGAAGTCTTTGGCCTATAATAAAACTCCTTCCTCATGACACCCATGAGGCAAGCATTACAAAATACATTTGATTATCTTTGTTTTCTTCATTACATAAATTCATAATTACAAGTCATTATGAAGACCTAACCTAGTTAAATTTTTCAACACTCCCTCTTAACTAGGGAGGTATTCATAATGGTACATGGTCACTCTAAATCTGAAGAATCTCATATGAAGAATCTGATTGGTAATCCATCTGTTATAGCATCATACAAACCAGCATTGTCCCAGTGCAAGGCCTTGACTAACAGCTCCATCTCTCCACAAGACCATGAGCTACAATGCTGGTGAGACCAATGATTATAGACACCATCATCATTGTCTTCAAGGTACATAGTCCACCCGGGTGTTCACCAAGTATGACCTCTTTTGGACTATTCTTACTGTTGGATTCCCAGTCCTCAAAGAATATTCGTCCTTCCAAAACAACTCTTTCCTTGGATGCCCTAATACATCCCAAAAGAGTATCGGATGCTAGATGATTACCCAATCCTCCATTTTGTCTTCCCAGGTGAAGACCAAAATGACATGTCTATCTCTCCCTCTCAACTAGGGAGGACATATTCCACAAACAAATGTACCTAAGCTTCCCTCTTGGCTTAGGAATTACGGAGTTTCTTCCAAGTAAGAAACTTATTACCAGGCTCCCTCTTAATCAGGGACCTACAGCAGCAATGATGAAAACACCCAGCTGCTCATGAAGAACTCCTTCCTTCAATATCATGAATTTCTTTGTTGTTGAGGAGTCTTCATCTTTGGGATCGCTACATAGGGCACAGATCATCCATCACTTTCATCCAAGAGTCATGTCTTCTGTCAAAAAGTGATCCATCAATATTTTCATTTGGTCTAGCTTCATGCCATGTTGCTTCTCTATGAACCATATTTCTCCCAATGATCATTCACCTTGTCATATGGTTATCAATTTGTGGAAGACATATACTTCCCTTTGGTAGCCCTGCATAAGCTCATCAGATATTAATTAATCATAAATATGAACTTTTAAATCAAAAGTTACATTAGTGATGATCTTTCAACATGACATCTTCTTTTAGGCATCGGAATCCTTTGTTTACAGATTGAAACATCTCCTAAAGATATGTATTATCAAGGGTCTCCATCCTTTCCAGACTTCAATCAGAGTCTACATATCTTCCTAGGAGATTTTCTAGTCAAGTCTTCTTGGCTTCCTTGGATGTTGATTGTTTTTTTCCATGGTTGTACTTCCCATGATCTCTTCCTTTTTCTTTCTCCACACAGTTTTATTTTATTCCCGGGAACTTCCATTGTGCAGTTCCTCGATAATGTACATCACCTCATATTCCATATGAGGACATATTATGTTGATTTCATCTAGTGTAGATCATGCCTTTTTGGCAACTTGTGCATTGGAAGAGTTTCTGCTTTCTTTAGAAGTATACTACCTGCAACCATATGATATGAAGTATTCTTTTCATTTTAAGTCATCCTGCAGCAAGTTTCCTTAGAATGAAGCGTTTCATTCCCTTGACCTGCTTCATCAATATGTCATCATTTCCTAATCCCAAAATTCTAAAGTTAGAATTCTCGAGGAAACATATTGCTTTCTTTCTAACTAGTGAGTCCAAAGAGGACTCCATTAGAAAATTTCAACATTTGCTTCCATATTGATTATTGAATGATGATCCTTGATCTAGATGACTACCTTCCATCAATGTTGTTTTAGTGAGGTTCCCAAGAGCCACTTCTTTCATGGTATAGTTGATGCATAAATGTATCGCAGACATCTTCCTGTGACAAGTATTCCTTCTTCAATGCTTCTATCATAATGCTAATTTTAAAATGATGCATCTATGTAACATACAATGCTTCCTAACATGCTATTTTACAACCGACAGACACCTCTTAAAGAGGAAGATGATCTTAAACATAATAGAGATCTTTCACTTCTTTCTTAGGCTTCTTTGAATCAAGTTCTTCTATTTTTGCGGCAACATGGGCTTCCTCCCTTTTTCCTCTTGTCCTTGTTAGATTTGGGAAAATCATTTATATAGTGCCCAAGTTCATTACATTCATAGTATTGGATCTTATTCATGTTCCTTCTTTTCTTTCGAGGACCAAAATTACCAAATTTTCCTTTCCTTATTGACATAGTAGCATAGGCTTTATTTGATCCTATATCGATGTTTGATCTAGTTTCTCCTGTCTTATATAAATTCCATAGATCCTGGAATGGCATTGCTTCTTTCTTCCCATAGATGCTTGAAGTGAAGCTTCCCCATCCCTTTGGTAGAGCATTCAGTGTGAAACTTTCAATCCTGAAATACTACTACAGTGATAGATTTATTTCTCCTACTTATTCTTCCAATAAGTTATTTACAGAATTCTTCCAGTAAATTTTGAAATAAGCACTACTACAGTATTCACCCAAGTAAATGCAAAGAACAGACAGGTAAAGAATACAAGCATAAGAATCAATCACATAGACACAGTTATTTTTGGACAATTGTCCCCGGAAAAACCCAATGTGGGAAAACCGGTGCAGCAGATGAGGGTTTATATATTAATATCCAACAGTGAAATCTTTACAAGGAAAGTCTGGCAGAAACAACTGAGAAAAATTCTCGAGATACACCTAATATAATTCTCCTTCAGTCTTCCGAAGAATTTCTAACACCTGAGGGGTTCCCTAGCCCTCTCTACGTTACTTTGCGTGCCTCCTGCGTAGCTCTCTGCGTAGTGCCAGCGTAATCCTATGTCACTACTATGTGAGGCCTCTGCGTTGCTTTGGAGTGTTGCCTCTCTACTTCCCTACTTCCTCCTTTCCTCGTACCCTGACAATGTTGAAGCCCTCTACTTCCTCCGCCCTTGCAAATCTCCCTATGAAATCGAATTCTATTCCTTCATAATCGACTTCCCTCGGGTTACTGAACGCTTGCCCAACTTGCTTTCCAAATGACCCTCAAGCCTTCTTTTATAAACTTCTCATTGATGAATCAGCGACCTAAATTAGAAGTCTAATCAATGGCTAGGATTAACTTGACTTGATCTTCATTCTCTAGAAGATTCACACTCTGTTTTATTAATACCCATTAATTATTTAATTTCCCTAAGTTTAGACTTAGGGTCTCCATTAAAATAATTAATTATTTTAATAAAACATGAACCGAGTGGAATTTCCACAAACGGTTTCTGGGTTCTTTGGAATACTGGTGTCTAAGCCTTCTCGCCAAATTTGAGACTTAGATCACTTTCCGATGCTACAAAAATCAACATTCAGCACCACTGTATTAATTTCTCTATCAGACATTACTTCCCCCAATTCCTCCAGTTGATCTCGTACTTCATAAAGTATGACGTTATTCCTTCTCTTGACATCTTCAACCTATATAGTTCTTATCTCATAGATATTACTTCTCATGCAGTACACACCAAGAATAGCTCCACCAATTTTTCATATATTTCTTTTGAAGAAATTAGTTTTGATACATAGGGGATGAGAGAGTACTTTATGGATTCTATAAGAATCCTCTGGGCTCTTATGTCTCCCTTCGTGTATTTGGCATGTGCTTGAGTATCTTCTTTTGAAGGTCTAGTTGTTGACCTTTTGATATGACTTCATTCTCAATAAGATTTAGATTTTTCCTTTTCTTCCATGCAAGAAGGTTTGAAACCTCAACCAGTTTGTTGCTTTCTTAGCAAAAATACATTTTGACATATTCAAATTAAGTCATAAATATACTTACATTAATAGATGTTTTTCTTCTATAACCAGTTTCCTTGTTGATGATGTGATATAGATAGTAATAGAAGCTCCCTCTTAGATTAACTTCTTCAAGAGTGGTGTAAAGTGGTAGATCATCTTGGATCCTTGATGATCATCATCATCAAGGATGATGACTTCAGCAAGGTGGCTTGATGATGTCTCCAACAATGTTGGTTTGACTTTAACACCAAATAGTTAATGATGGTGATGGCTTCTACACGGTGTCCTTCTTGATGTATAGGTCCTTGATCTTCTTGAGATGGCTTTCCAATTTCTACAAACTGCCTCTTTAGAACTGAAGAGAGACTCTTTAATGTAGGTCTCTGACTTTTGCTTTATTGCCTTCTAGAAAACCGATCCTTGATCTTTTTGGTACTTGAGTGTCTTCTTACCAAATAGCCCTTTCTTGTCTTCAACACCTTAGCTCTGATACCATGTTGAGAAATGAGGGTGCTTAATTCAATTTCTTTTTCATGATAATTACTTGTAATTTCATTATGCTTCTTTACTTAGATCTTATCTTCGTTAGATTATTATGTTCTTCATCAAGTCAATTATCAAATGCACAAGAGACAATATTTAGGCTTTCCAGCCAGGGCCAAAACCTCTCCCTCTTGGAGAGCAAAACCCGATAATGATTCTTCTTATGGATCATCAATTGATGAGTACCAAGACCATGACAAAGACCCTTGAAACCAATCTGCCTCCAAGACCCTTGGCACTTGCTCTTCTAGGTTCCTTATGTTGATCTATCTCTTTTGCACCATGCTACACCAACACTAGGAAAGTTCAGTTCCTAGTTCTACATAGTCAACTCCTTTCTGTCCTTCCTTGAAATGACCTCGGCCTGCTTGACATTTCTCCTTGGACTACCTTCCTGCACCATTGCTGCCCTAGTCCGAGCTGCCTTCTCCTTCACGCTGTGAGGACCTTCTTCCTTGTTGTTGTCTATGTCACTGAACTTATGCGAGAGTGTGAGATCAATGACAGAGGCTAGGACTGCCTCTCCTCCACATTGATCTTAGTCTCCTTAGCAATCATTTCAATGACCTTTTCTTCGTTGCCAAGACACTTCTTTTACTCATTGTATATACACCTTTTCTGCACTGTATTGGAGACCCTTTTCTACACTGAGGTAGTCCTTCGCCTACCTGAAATATGCGAGGTGTATTATACCCAAAACAAAGATATAACACAACCTTTCTTTCTTTGTTGGATTCCCTTTATTCTTCGCACCAAAACGCAGACTATGATTTCAGACTTCTCTGAATTGATTGTGTGCTAATGAGGCTCGCAATCCTTTCTATTTATAGGCATTGTCTTACATCATTTAGGCCGACATCATCATAGGAGTGTGAGCAAACTTCATCAAGGAGGTTCTCCAACATATTCTGAGCCGACTTCATGGAGCATGTTAACAAGGTCTTGGAGCATATTATTTACATCAATAATTATCCTTTACAAGTGTAACAACACTTCATATACATGACTCTGAATTATATATTTATGACAAGATGACAAACCCCTAAAGACATCAAGAAGAAGTCTTTGACCTATAATAAAACTCCTTTCTCATGAAACCCATGAGGCAAGCATTACAAAATACATTTATTATCTTTGTCTTCTTCATTACATAAATTCATAATTACAAGTCATTATGAAGACCGAACCTAGTTACACTTTTCAACACTTAAAAAACTGAAACAGGGTGCCATATAAAGCAGCGAAGGAAGGAGGATCTTGTCGAAGGAAGGCCTCATTCTTCTAGGTGACTGTTGGAGCATTTTAGGGTTGTGGCATGATTCTGTGGGTGCCCTAACCAGTGAAGAGCTACAACAATACGCACAGAGGTATGTTGATGAGATAGAGTTGATTTGATGCTAGTTTGGGTGATGTCCTTGTTTGGACAATTGTTGCACCCTGTGCAAGCCAAGGAGGTTGGGATTAACTAGGGTGGTTAGGAGCCCTTTCCTAAGCGGCAGATTCTACAGTGATTTGGTTTGATGTAGGAGGATGATGTCCTAGGTGAGGACATATTGTTGGAGCCTAGATTTGTGCAATAACTCCTCTATCGCAGAAGCAAAATGCAGTTGATGAGAAATCTGTTGGCAACCGTGTGTAAGGGTCTCCAAGGTGTGAGGATGCCCTAAGTGGGTGCAGATGCTACAGCGTGGACTTGGTCACTCATGCATGTTGAGTTTTTATGTGTGTTGGGGTAGCATCGGATGTGCTCTAGCTCCCAAAATTTGTGGAGGGACTAGAGTACATGAGATCTCCAAGACCCAGAAAGGGATTTGGGAAATTCCATCCAGTTTGGGAGATAATCAATTAATTAATATTTTTAATTAACAACCCTAAGTCTAACTTAGGAAAATTAAAATATTAAAGGTAATTAATTAAAACATGTGATGGAAATGACTCAAGTCACACGGATCAAGCTTTCTTTTAATATTAGCCATTGATTCAAAATTAGATCATGGTCGTTGGTTTTCAAACGAGAAAGTATAAAGAAAAGGCTTAGGGTCAGTTGGAGAACACACACACGAAGGCAGAACACTGAGACTAAGCTGGAATTCTAGGGCGGGTTTGTTAAGAATTTCCAGAAGTGTTTCAACTGCAGTGTGTTTCAACTGCAGTGAGGGATACTATTGGCTAAGGGGATGGTCTGATCCCAGAGCCAAGAATCAGCAAGAGGCAAAGAGGCAGCAACTAGGAGCAGTGCAGAGAAGCAAGGGCAGCAGCAGCAACTGCGCAGCGCAGAGGGCTTCAGCCACTACGCAGGCCCAAAAAGGGTAGCATTGAGCCAGCAGGAGGCGACCAGGGTTACGCAGAGGCCATCCAGGGCAGCGTAGGGACTGCGTCACCCAGTCTAGGGTTACACAGCCCTCTCCAGGCCATCGCAATGGCACGCAAAGGCTAGCAGGGCTGACGCAGGGGCTTCAGGGGTAGAAAGTGGCTGAATCCTGTAAATCTCGTTTAAGGGTGTGGACCAGTCAAGTTTTCAGTCTCCAGGATAGCAGGTACTACTGCAGATTTTTTTTTCTCTGTCGGGTTAACCAGTAAGGTGCCTAGATTTGTTGTATTCAGAAACTACTTAATAATATAAACCTCTAGCAGCCAGAAGACCGGTTTTCTCGCTTTGGGTTATTCCAGGGATAGTTGTCCAGAAAATCTTGTGTGTCACTTTATCTATGTGCATGCATCTTTTGCTTAGATCTGAATCGGTGAATGTCTGTTATGTGTTTGCTTCGATATTAATCTGAATTTCAGCATTAATAAATTGATTAAGTAGGAGAAGTATAACCAAATCTAACAGTAGGGTTTTTGCATAAAGTAATATTCATAAATTTTCATATGGTACCAAAGCGATTACAGATCTAGCAGGATCACCAGCAGAAGACTGAAGAATCCTTGCTGTAGAAAGCAACAAAGAAAGCAACAGCAGCCACAGAAAGTCGGATCAAAAGGGACAGCGCAACAGCAGAGGGTGCAGAGCCACGCATAGGCCATAATGACGCAGTCCTACGCAGTCTCCATGTAGGCCCATGTACTTACTGCGCAAAGGCAGCGCAGAGACATCATTAGGACTGTCTACTGACGTAGAGGCCAGCTAGGGTGATGCAATCCTGAAGTCGTTGCTGATCGAGAGTGTCCGAAGCAGCGTTGTAGAGCTTCAGAAGTTGTTGGTGGGGTTAAATTTCTGAAGATTCAAAATTTAGCCTAAGCACTAAGTAACAAAGAGCGGGAGGAGATCAGCTTCTCAAAGCATTTCCAGCCAAAGAAATCTGCAGATCGATCAAAGGATCGAAGAGAGCTAAGTCGTTTTTTATTTGGCGGATTTCCAAGAGAGGAATTCAGCTGTCAGAGGGAGCAGAGGGTGCATGTTTCGCCATGGACCCTAGATCCAAATCTCTAGCATAGAGAGAAGGAGTTCCGATAGATTTGTTGAGCAGATGGCACCTCATGGACTACATGATCAGGATAGGTTGGACGGTATGTCCAACTTTGCAGTCTGGAAGGCTAGAATCCTAGTAGTCATGGAGGCATGCGGTCTGAGGGACCATGTAGAAAAAGTCCTGGCCACATCAACCGATGTTGTTCTCCTAGCGAAACATGATGTAGCTGCGGCACATGCCAAACGCTTCATAATGGATGGGGTTAAGGATCATATAGTTCCACACATAGCCGACAAGAAAACGACTCATGAGATGTGGAAAGCCTTAACTTCCCTATATGAGGGAAGATCTGTCTAAAGGAGAATGCTTCTAGAGAACCAGATGCGGTTATTCATGATGGCCAAAGGCGAAGAGATCGAGCCCTTCCTTTTCAGATTATAGGCGATCAGAGATCAGTTGTCTGCCACGGGAAAAAAGGTGGAGGGTGATGTGATGGTAAGGAATACACTCAATGCGGTCACAGAGGAGTGGGAAACCTTTTTCCAAAGTATCTTGGGCAGAGCGGACCTTCCAAACTAGGACAGTATGTGGGCGATCCTTCGTCAAGAAGAACTCCGTCGGTTCACCAAGAGGAAATACAGCACGGGATCAAGTAAAGTGACGAAGGAAGAGGAAGAAGATGCATCCTTGGCATCAAAGAGGTAGCAAGGGAAGAAGAAGCGTGATCTATCCAAGATCAAGTGTTTCCAGTGCGGCGAACTAGGACATTTCGCCAGCAATTGTCCTCAAAAGAAGAAGGACAAGGAAGCGTATACTTCCAAGGTTGCTATGGTGGATGATGGGTGCGAAGATGATGTAGCCATGAGTGCTCATGAACCACGAAACTGGGGCGACATGGATCTCTAGAGCAGCTACAGAGTAGGGGCGGGATCCTTGAGTAGCTCAGCTCTTGGATCACATATGTGCTACGAGAGCCTTAAGACAGTCGCGGGACAAGTGGAGCAGTGGGTGCAGAAAATCACAGATGGAGCAGAGGAGCTGGATGCTGAGAGGGAGCAGCGTAGTGCAGATGCAGCAGCAGCGCAGGGGCTGATGTGACTTCAACAGCGCAAAGCAAAGATGCTTACGTAGAGCAGGGCAGAGCTGCAACAGCGTAAAGGCTTCAGGAGGACAGTGCAGCGCAGCAGCAGCGTAGGGGACTTCAGCACAGAGGCTGATGTGACTTCAGCAGCGCAGAGGAGGAATGCTTACGCAGTGCAGAGTTGTAACTATGCAGCACCTCCAGATGTCAGCACAGAGCAGCGGCCTATGGAGCTTCAGTGATGAGGATGCAACCCAACTAACTTCTCTATCACAGATTGGCAGGAGCTTCAGTTGTTTCTCTCAGCAGCTAAAGTTGCAGTGCAGCAGTTGCAGCACGATGCAACAGATTGAGATGGAGTTGCAGTACAGATGTGGCAATGGCGATGGCAGCGTCATGGGCAACAATACAGAATGGCAGCAGCAGCACAGTGATGAAGGGCAGCAGGCCAAGCATCAGCGTAGAGACCCACACCAGAGATCAGTATGTAGAAAATTCAGTTTCCCACCCCGGTTTTCAGTTTTCACCTTATTACTCCAAAAATAGTTAAATGCCCTTTCCCATAACCATACATTCAACAACTGGAAAAATAAATTTTGCTGAAAACACAAATTCTGGAAATTTTTCAGAATGCTGGAAAATGCATAAATAAAAAACAGCAGTAACAAACAGCCATTCAACACATCATAACACAGTAATTTTTGGTCAAGGTGACCCTGGAAAAACCCCCTACAACTCTTGGGGAAAACCAGTCTGGAAGCTTCTCTTTTTTTTCTGAAAAATGCTTTTACAGTGAGCAGTAATACACAGAAAATTACAGCAAACACAAAAATCACTTATCTTGACTTTCGTGCCACCCTCCACCTTGAAAAACGTGCCAAACAGCAAACAGAAATTTTTCAGAGAAATTACAGCATTAAATGATGTCTTAGCTGCCTCAAAAAGCGTGCCAGGAATGACCGTACGGACTGTACGGATGGGACAACAGCCCCCTTTCTCGATTTTCGTGCCCAGAAAAATCTGCCTTGAAAACCGTGCTCCTTGCTGCTGTTCCAGCTCTCGAAAACAGTGCTGCCCCTCTCTCGAAAACCGTGCAAATGCTATACGGACTTTCTGCCTTGGTTAATGTGCCAATGAAACTCTGTTGTACGGATTTTTCAGCCTTGGGAAGTGTGCCCTCTTGCTATACGGACTTGTTGTGCTGCCTTTGCTGCTCTCCCTCTGCTCAGAAATTACTCTTCAGCTCCCTCTCCTCCTCTCTCAATCTGCTCATGAAAGAATGAATGACCTTTTTCTCCTTTTCCTCCTTTAACCTAACCCTAAGTGACTTTTGGGGAATCCCTAAATCCAATGGCTGAGATAGATTGAGATCTAGGGCTGAGATTAAATGCTCATTTAAATCTCACTTTTCATTTTATAATTCACCCCACTTTAATAAAGACCCACTTAGTCTTTTATTTCCAAAGTCACTTTTTCCTTTCTAATTTTATATTGACTTTATTTAAAGTCACTTTAACTTTAGTAACTTTATCACTTAAAGTCACTTTAAAATTAGATTTAACTTTATAAAAATATAAAGTCACTTTAGTAACTTTATCACTTAAGTCACTTTTAAATTAGATTTAACTTTATAAAAATTTATAAAGTTACTTTAGGAGAAAAATTAAATTCTTTTGGACACTTTTCCCTAGGCCAAAGATCAAAGCCTTAGGGAACCACCTGTCCTCCGGTACCAAATTTCAACACAGTACAGAGCTTCGGGGTGAAGCAGCGTTGTACTAGCGCACATTCCTCGCTACGAGGGAGTTTTCAGTTTTTTGAGTGTTGGGGTAGTAGCGGATGTGCTCTAGCTCCCAAAATTTGTGGAGGGACTAGAGTACATGAGATCTCCAAGACCCAGAAAGGGATTTGGGAAATTCCATCCAGTTTGGGAGATAATTAATTAATTAATATTTCTAATGAAGAACCCTAAGTCTAACTTAGAAAATTAAAATATTAAAGGTAATTAATTAAAACATGTGATGGAAATGACACAAGTCACACGGATCAAGCTTTCTTTTAATCTTAGCCATCGATTCAAGATTAGATCATGGTTGTTGGTTTCCTAACGAGAAAGTATAAAAGAAAGGCTTGGGGTCAGTTGGAGAACACACACACAAATGTAAAGCACTGAGACTAAGCTAGAATTCTACAGCGCTGAGCCAGCAGGGGGCCCCAGGGTTACGCAGAGGCCATCCAGGGCAGCATAGGGACTGCGTCACCCAGTCTGGGGTTACGCAGCCCTCTCTAGGCCAGCACAGAGGCTAGCAAGGCTGTGCAGGGGCTTCAAGGGCAGCGCTGGGGTTTCTAGGGGCAGAAAGTGGCCGAATCCTATAAATCTCGTTTAAGGGTGTGGATCAGTCAAGTTTTCAGTCTCCAGAACAGCAGCTATTGTTGCAGATTTTTTTTTCTCTATCAAGTTAACCAGTAAAGTGCCCAGATTTGTTGTATTCGAAAACTACTTAATAATATAAACCCTCCTAGCAGCCAGAAGACCGGTTTTCTCGCATTGGGCTTTTCCGGGGACAGTTGTCCAAAAAATATTGTGTGTCACTTTGTCTGTGTGCATGCATCTTTTGCTTAGATCTGTGTCAGATGATATATATTTTTGTTTCTGCATATTGTTGAACTTTGCTATAATTAAGGCTAGTTGTTGCATGATTGAAATGTGGAATTAAGTTTCTATTTAGCTCGTTTAATGTATGTGCCATTGTTAGATGAATGAAATGTCCTAGAGATTGTTTTATCTCGGTAATATTACACTATTTGCATGAAGTATAAATGCTTGAAGGTCACTTTTCTTCTTTTTCCCTTAACATTGGACGAAGTTGATTTTCCGAGCCTCCATGATCAAGAAACCAAATTCTCAATCATAATCATTCTTGCCTCCATATCCCCAAGGGAAATAGGAACTGGTCCCTCAAAAGGGTTGTCATTTTCCCCTTCTTTTTCACCTATTTCCGCTTTTCCCCAGGTCTAGCCCTAATAGGTCACCTAGGGCATCAATTTCCAGTGAATTCACCCACAGAAAAACTCTGATCTCTTCGAGGCTACTGCGTTGGTGGGTCCCCTCCCTCTCCGAATTTGAGGCAGTTCCAATGGTGGAATCTCCGGGAATCCCAAGCCCTAGCTCTAGGACCAATGTTTGCCTAGGTGTCCCCAAAGCTAGACCCTAGTAGGATCAATTAGACCTTTTGAAACAAATTTTTTTGTCTGATCCCTTCCCCTCACCTTATCTAGGATAGGAACATCATTGGTTGCTATATTCCATCCCCGAACCTGGATTGGGTCCACTTGGACCTGTGTAGTCGAGTTTTCTATCAAAGACAAATCATCAAGGGCTATTTGGGAAATCAAGTGCATATAGGATTTTAGGGATCGAGAAGTACCTCTTCAAGTTGTATCCTTCCCCCTTATCCTCACCCCTTTTCCTTGGAAGGCAAGTCCCTTGCTTAAAAAGCAAGCAAGCACCATTTCTTCACCTTCTCCTTGGGAAAGGGTTTTTGGGATCACTTCATACTTATCCATTGACATATCCTTTATAAGTGGCCTCCCAAAAACATCGAGACTCCTGCCATCGGTGAAAGTAAAGAGCAGGGAATCTTAGTCGTGGTGACAGTGGGCTAAGCCTCCACCGTTGCCCTTACTCTAGCAGTTGCCCTATTAGGAACCCCTTTAGGTCGTTTGCTGGTTTGAGTGGTAACAAGACCATCACCACCGAAAGCAACCAAAAAGAAAAGGGGGTCTTAAAACCCTTAGAGCCTCAATCTCACAAAACCATAAATAATCCAATCCAAATCAACGATCAGAAAATGACTATAACTCTCTTATTCACAGATTTCCTTGTGATGGTTCTTATTCTTAAATTAATGTGAAGGGTTACAAGTCAACCCCCAATTTGGGATTTTTTGCCCTAGCTACCCCAAACTTTACCCAATGTTGCCCAAAAACATTGGATAATGGGTTTCCCCCTTTATTAAAGACTATAGCCTATGGGGTTGGATAGGCTATTTCGATTTCGTCCCCGTTAGGGAAGTTAATTAGAAAGGGACATTACATAGTTGTACTCTTCAATCCCATTCACCTACTTTTATGGTCACTTGTTAGACATTAATAAAATTATCTTATCTTACTTATAAGGGGAATTTTCATGTTTGCAATTGTTTCACATTTGATTGTTGTTGTCGGAAACTTTTCCAGCATGCTATGTAGGACCTATAATGAACTATGTGTCAATTGAGTAGTGTAATGTGAGGAATTAATCCCTCTTATAACTAGTGATGTCATCTTAAGCTTGGATCTAATAAACCTAGTTGTTGTTATAGTAACATTATCTCACCTTCATAACAAATGCTTAAGAATAGCAATCCTAGGCTTGCAAGGTAATTTTCAGCAATAAATTTCAGCAAGCTAAAGTTCTTTTGCGGCAAATTAGCTCTCATTTACCTTACACATTCAAGCACTCTCCCTCTTAGATGTATGTTTCTTTTGACACTATTTGTCGCACAATATGATTAGGCACTATTCTTAGGAGTTTTCTTCCATCATACTTTCCTTAACCCATACACTTTTCAACTATTGCTACAACATTCAATTTGCTTGGGCTTACTCTTTGATACATCGCCCTATGCCTCCACTACATAGTCTTATCAATTGTATCCTTAGGGATGCCAGCCTTGATTTCAAAAAAATCCAACAAAAGTGAGAGGAAGAGCTACTAAGGGGATACTATGTAGCCTTCATGAGTTGCACATGACTAGCTCCTTGATGCTATGGAATTTACAATGTTTAGTGTTGCAAACATTGCCACATCATGATTTTTTCCAAGCATTGATTTTAACAGCAAAAAAAAACGTTGATTTCTAAATCTGAAAAAAAATGGGTTAAAATCGCGATAAAATTGTAAAAATTGTGAAAAAGTTTGGTAAAATCCAAAAAATTGCCTCGAGTCATTTTTTTTGTTTAATTTTGCCGATGTTTGCCAATTTTTACCAATATTTTCCCAAAAAAAAATTGTTTTCCAGACCCTTGTTGATTTTATCCCAATGCCAACTTTTTCAACATTGGTTTACATCATATAGGGTGCTAAATTTTGTTGTAAATCCCACTACAAAAGATGATGTCTATGAACATTTGATATAAAGATGATAAAAAATTCTCCCACACATTTTTTCTCATATCAGAGCGAAAATGATCCGTTATTTAGATCATCTCCACAACAGTCAGCTTGTTATCATCACCATCGAGTTTTCAATCCTACTTGTGACCTGTTTGCCTATGTGTAGGGTTGGCAAAGTACCAGCAATCTCATTCTCGCTTAAGTGCATGAGGGTGGGACAAGATGCTACTGTAAAGGGGGGAAAAGTCCACATAATTAACAGTTTTTTCTCATGTGATTAAATTCTTTAAGAGATGATCTGATCGAAAAGCTACAGCTTATAGTCCTACATGTAAGTTAAGATCCCATGCATCACAGCACATGAACCTACTGGAGTAAATTTAAAGTGCTCTCACTTTATAGGGAATCCACAATGAGGAAATTTTTAGATGACGCAAAGCCACTTCTAAAAATACAATCAAGTGTTGCACCCTATTTGTTAATACCATCCCCCTTCCCCAAAATTGGCCTCATCAGTGTCCTTTATATTGTGCCCATTGTTAGGAAACCTTACTAATAATAATACACAAAATGGTTCCTACCCTAAACAAGTCTTTAACATCCTCACTGCAGAGTGTAACTTTTTGCAATGGATTCATAAACTGCTCATACAAATCTAACACACCTTCCAAGTATCATCTGTTTACAAGCTATTCTCAAATAAATAATTCATTATTCACTTGAGGTCCCTCTTGGAGGGATAATTCAAGATATATACTAGGCATATATCTCATAATACACTGCAACAAATACTACAATTATTTAGAAAAGGGAAAACTAGGGAGATTGGTAGATTTGTCTAAGTTTGGGCCTCAAACTTTTATAGTTGAGGCTCAATGATGAAGTTTATTATTTTATTGAAGTTACTTCTTCACAAGTGACACTAGAGTCAAGACCAACGTTGTACGAAGCGGGGACGTTTTTTGGAAGCGGGGACGCTTTTTGGAAGCGTCATTTTCCAAAAATTTAGGAAGCTATGCGTTTCAGAAGCGTCTAGTATATATATATATATATATATATATATATATATATATATATATTATTTTTTTACATTTATATTCAAAACAAACATCCCAAATACCATATTAGTTGTAGAAGACATCAAAACAAGCATATTTTTACATAAATCAAGATAGATATGACATCCATGATTCCATTGTACATCAATAATTAATTATTCAAGCATCAACCATCTAGAATCTAAATTCTAGATCCTAGCAATTACAAACATATATCAAATTTTTAAGCATGATAAAACATTTAAGCATACTATAAAACATAAAACATTTAAGCATACTATAAAACATAAATGATAAACATAAAACATTTAACCATATTGTAAAACATAAAGCATATTATCTATCAAGTGAGCAACTTTCAACATAAGTCATGTCCAAAATTCAAATAATAATGTTTACAAAATAGGCCACTTGGCCACCACCAAGACAAAAATGTTTACAAAATATCTACTAATCTCTCCTCCTTCCACCACGAAGAGTACGTGACGGTGCGCCTCCACATGGCGGCAATGAAGAAGATGGTGGTTGTGGAAGTTGTGGCACTGGCACTGCAACTGATGAAGACTAAGCCCCTGTTGTTGGTGTTGAACCATGGAACCTAGGAAGCAAGGGACCAGTGGGGGGTGCAATGTCAAGTCGATCATCATCATCATGGATAAGAGCATCCTCTAATTGCTCTAATCGCAACACTCCATCCTCCAAGTTGGCCTCCTCTGGATACCTGTCCCAAACCTTAAGGTCTATATTACTCTTTGCATCATCACAGTAATGGGACAACAATCGCAAGTTGTAATGAACATAAACCAAGCTCTATGCCCAGTCTAAACTCAACCTGTTCCTTTTAACACTGTGGATGAAAGAATAAGAGCTCCAACACCTATCTGCAGAAGAAGTGTTTACCACCTGTGATAGCACCCGCAATGCCAAAGTCTGTAGAAGTGGAGTAGCACCTCCATGCATGTTCCACCACTCAATAGAAGAAAAACTCTCTCAATCTCTAATAGCATGCATGCTCCCAAACGGACCAGTGGAAAGTGTATAGCTGCTCAACTGTTTCCATACCGAGTGTGACTCCTCCTCATCAGGGACTAATCTATCCAATGCAATCATATATTTTTCTAGGACCTCTGGATCTAGGTGTGGTTTTCTCCCGCTCCCCCCCCCAGGTGCTGGTGTTGAAAGCCATGATGGACTATTGTATTTATGTGTCAAAACATATGCTAACACATGTAATGGAACATTTAGCATATCCCATCGTTTTACCACCTCTGCACGAATATACTTGTACAAGGTGGTATCTCTAGGCTCAACAATGTCTTTAATCTGCCCCAACATGTTATCCATTTGCTCATACACCTCCCCAATTATTGGTTGATCTGAATCTGCAAACTTGATCATGTAATAAATTGGTTTGGTGAATTGCAAAACATATTTAACCTGTGACCAAAATAACACGTCAAGAATAGTGTCCTTGGTTGCATTAGCACCATCTCGATCAGTGTTAATTTCCTCCCATGATTCAGCGGTGACCATATTAGTTAAATCTTGTCTCACCTTCACTAGCAGCCTAAAGGTGAGGTAATGACTTGCAAATCTGGATTTTGCAAGTTTAAGCAACTGCAACTTGGAGTAAGTACCATAGAAGTAGTTTACCCTTGTATGCCATGTGATAAATTTAATGAGTTTCTTCCCTTTCTTGTAAAGCTCATTAATCCACCCACATTCTTTATGCTTCACAATATCATCCATCAAAAGGTTCAATGTGTGCACCAAGCACTCAGACCAAAATATGTGTGGATAAGTACGCTCAATCATTTTTCCTGCCCCCTTACAATTTGTTGCATTATCTGTGATCACTTGAACCACTTTTCTAGGACCAACATCTCTGATTGCTTGCAATATGCTTGCAATAGGATATCTGCAATGTTTTGGGAAGTTGCACTGACAGAGGAGGAATCATGACATGCAATAAACACTACACCACTAGCAGAAACACCAAGAACATTTATCAAATGTTGGTTTCTGAAATTTGTCCAGCCATCTGATACAATGGATACCCCACTATCCACCCACTCATTTGTAAAACGTGTCAAAGCTACTTGAACCTTTCCTTTTTCACTTTCTAATAACATTGTTCTAGCTTTCTCATAGTTGGGGAACTTGTATCCTTTTGGGGCTTCATTGATGCCCTTTACCATTTAATGCCAATAGGGAGAGTGAATCACATTGAATGGTACACCGCAAGCACAAAGAAATCAAACTATCTTTCCATCCACATCATCCCTCCCAGCAACATTAAGGAAATCTGCTATTTTTTTTTTACCTCCAAAACTTGCAGAAAAACCATGAGGAGATGAGCTACCAAATCTAGAGGTTGCACTTGATTCAAATTGAGTTTTTTTTTTTTTTTTTTTACTTGTGCAGCCTCCTCTATTTGGATGTATTTTCTTCTTTGTTCAGTTGGAACTTTTGGGCAAATTACTATCCCCACAGCACCCTTTCTTTCATCATTGTCCATCACCCCACAAAGATGCCTCCTCACACGGGTATATGAACCACTATATGGTTTTCCTCCATGACAACCATGACGGCACAAAAACTTGTAGCTTCCACCACCTTTTCCCCCTTCAAGTTTGTCAAATAGTTCCACAAGGGTGTCAATGCAGCTTTACCCTATTGTGATTCAATGTTTTAATCATCCCCTTCCTCTTCAAACCCTTCCTCCTCATCATACATTGGGTCACTCATATGGGGGCCACTTTCCTCTTCTTCTTCATGTTCTTCTCTTCTATTTCTACTCCCCCTTACCATCATCAAAACCAAGAGTGGAATGATACATAGAACCCAAAGAAACGTCATCTTTGAATATGAATATAGATGGTGGACAACCTGCAAATAAATAATGAGAAGAAAGAATGGTAAAGTGTAGGAGAGGGAGGAGAGAAAATACAAAAAAAAATTACAAAAAAATGAGAAAGTTTGGGATTCGCACTTACCTCTTTAGCTCTTGTAGATGGAAGCCCTTCATTATTCCTCCAAGCTCCTCCTCCTTCACTCCTCCAAGCTCTCCTCAACTCCCTCTCCTCCAAGCTCTCCAAAACATTCTACTTTTTGCATTTTTTCCAACCGTCGTCCCTCCCGCAGCCGTCGTCTGCTCCCGCTGCTCTCCCCGACTGCTCCCGCAGCCGCTGTCCTTCCCGCAGCCGTCGTCCCTCCCGACACTCTCCCCGACTACTCCCGCAGCTGTCGTCCCTCCCGCAGCCGCCGTCTGCTCCCGCTGCTCTCCCCAACTGCTCCCGCAGCCACCGTCCCTCCCGCAGTCGCCGTCCCTCCCGACTGCTCCCGCAACCGCTGTCCCTCCCACAGTCATCGTCTGCTCCCACAGCCGTTGTCCCTCCCGCAGCCGCTGTCCCTCCCGACTGCTCCTGCAGCCGCCATCCCTCTCACAGCTGCCATCTCTCCCACAGCCGGCGTCCCTCCCGTAGTCGCAGCTCCCTAACTGCTCCCACAGCCGCTGTCCCTCCTGCAGCCGCAACTCCCGACTGCTCATTCCTTGCCTATTCGCTTCCACACCTGCATCCTGACGCTTCAACTTTCGGTGGCAGGGATGACAGAGAGGAAGGAGGACAAGGACCTCGAGGGGCCCGAATCCCCGAATTTCAATGGCAGAGGTCCACTCAAGTATCTCAAGCAGTGCCACAACATGCCGAGAACAGTGTACAGCCCCACCGACATCATGCTGGAAACCAACTTCATTTTCTAGACTTCCCAAATCAAACAATTGCTGAGGAAAATGGAATCCATTGAAGTAGAAAATTACAATCTCCGCTCCGAGATTGGAACCTTGTCCAACAGGATCAGGGTGGTCGAGGAAGACAACTTGTCCTTGAAGAATAAGCTCCAGGAGTGCAAAGAACTTATCGTGGTACACCCGCCAGATGAGGTCTTACAGGCGGAAATTCAGGTTCTCAAGGAGAAACAAGAAGAAATCAAATCACAACAGGTATCTTTCAAACAAGAAACAGAGTCAAACATTAGTTCATGGGTACAGGTGGTCAGAGGGAAGGAAAAGGCCCCACCCCTCACAGTGGTGGAAGAGGTTGTACAGGCCAAACTGGTGGAGGAAAGGACCAGGCGAGCAAGAGAACTAAACCTCAAAGTGAGGGGTCTGCCCTCCCCCACCCCTTCATCAGACATACTAGAGCTAGGACACAGATTCCTTCGTGACACGCTTGACATACCCAACATAAGGCTGGATAGAGCATGGTTGGGACAGGACTCTACTCTTTTCCTCAAATTCCGCAACTCCACAGATAGGCTTCAAGCGCTTCGAGCAAAGCGGAGATTGTTCTCCCTTCCAGACAAGGTATTCCTGAATGAGGACCTCACAAGAACACAGGTAGCGGAACTCAAGCAGGCCAGAGAACAGGTTGCGGCAACACAACAGGCAGGAAAGTAGGTAGTCATTAGAAATCTTCGAGTGGTTATCCGAGACTCCTTCCCCTCGGGATGGGTCCCCCGAACCAGCAGCTCTAAATGACAGGCCCAAGCGGAGAGGAGACGAGGCACGAGTATTTCGGTCCACTGCTAGAATGTAAATGGCTCTATCTGGTCATCACCTGGCCTACTTTATGACGCCCTCGCTTCAGCAAACATCCTACTTGTTACCGAAACACATGCGAGCCCTATCCGCCCTCTCCCTGACATCACAGGATACTAGTGGACCTCAGCTTGCAGACAGGAGACACGGAGCTTAGGAGGAGTCAGAGACTCTGGAGGAGTAGCATGCCTTGCCAGAGATGACCTCGGTAACAGAATCTCTATTGTAGCGACCAAAGATCACGCCAGATTCATGTGGGTTCGGAAAAGAGCCAGTGTCTCCCCTCTGAGAGACATTTACATTGCGGTGTGCTACTTTCCCCCCATCTCGTCACCCTTTGCTATCCATAGCTATGACGGTGACCCCTTCAAAGACTTGTACTCTGACATAACCAAATACTCAGCAGCAAGAGACATCATTCTCATGGGGAATTTTAATGCCCGGACTAGAGACCTCTAGATACCCATTCATGACCATACAAAGGAGTCGACCTGACTTCGGTAAGCATGCACCGGATATCGGAAGATAGCTTGCCCCCACCACAGCCTACGGGAAACACCTTCTGCAGATGGGGGAGTCCCACGAGTTGATAATCCTAAACGGCCTCCCTTGCTTTCCATCCTCCCACTACTTTACCTGCCGACCCCATGGGGGGGGGGGGGGGAGCGAGTGTGGTAGACTACGCCCTTGCCAGTCCGGACATCCTCCCACACATCAAAAACTTTCTATCACACCTATCCCCCCTGGCTGATCATGCACTTCTCTCACTTTCACTTCAGTTTGACAGCCCTCGCACATCCCCCCCACATCCCGCACAACCCACCCCGTACCCTCTTCCGTTTTGAGGAAGGCGACCTCGACGTCTTCTCCTCTACCCTCAAGCACACACTCCCAACCGAAGCCCAGTTCACCTCTCTTGAATCCGTCAATGACAAATACCAATGCCTCTCATCTGCAATCTAGAAGGTCGCGCTCCAGTCCTTCCCTTCTTCTACCCGCGCCGTCGCCGCCCCCCCCCCCCCAACCCAGGAGGATGCCCTATGAACAAGTGGTATGATCACGAGTGCAAATCTCTGCACCAGGATCTCGGGCATGCCTTCAGACACTCTCTATTGTCTTATCCCAGCATCCACTCTAACTACCGCCGCCTCCTCCACCGCAAGAAATGTCATTTTATCTCCCACCAGAGACAGATTCTTTCTGATCTTCTCCTCCACTCCCCTAAAGAATTCTGGGCACCATCCTTTCCAGGCGATCTCCCACCCCTACCGACCTTGACCCCACCTCCATGTTCTCCCACACTTCCAAGTTGTATGACATCCCCAGGCAACCCCCCATTCACGCTGTTTCCCCCCCGACCACCTATCACTTCTTCCCCGACAAAGATATCAAAGAGGCAATATGGGCTTTGAACAGCAGCAAAGCCGCAGACGAAGAAGGCTTCTAGGCAGAATTCTTCAAACTTGGGCTTCGTCCTCTGGTCGGTTGTAACAAATAAAATTTGTATAAAATAAGATAAATAGGATAAATGTAATTACTAAATAATCAAATATTGATTATGTTAAGTACTCATTAGTTAACTGAAAAGGCATGTCTAAAAGACATGCCTAGTCATGAAAGGTCACCTGCATAGGTATAAAAGCAGGGCCTCATTGTAACTTTCAATCATCTTATTATATCATATCAAATTTTATTAATAAATAATTATTATAAATACCTCTTGTGTATTTTTATAATTAAAGCCATTTTTGCTATCAAAGTCAACAAGCATACAAGTTTTGTTGCTACAGTGGTATCAGAGAAGAGACCGATTGGATTCAACCATACGGATACTCACGAACTTCTTCTTGTGGTTCAGCGGTTTTATTTGAAAGAGGGAGACATCTACTCTGTCAAAGAATTCCCTGCAATGAACGGGTTTTACTCTGCCACTGGAAAGCGAACACACATGGAAAATGAGCTTCCAGAGAACAATGATGTAAATAAGAGGCGGAAGTCTGGCTCAGGCAAAGAGCGAGCTTTGCCTGGTGCTAACAGTACTGTGTATCGCATATTATGTCCTCTTAGTATGGTGGGAAGTGTTATAGGAAGGGCCGGTAAAGTTATAAAATCTCTGAGTCGAGAGACGCGTTCCAAGATCAAAGTTACAGATACTGTTCTAGGCATTGATGAGCGCGTCATAGTAATCTTCAGCTCACAGTCAAGTAGCGGAAAGGAGAAGGATGATGAGAATTGCAATTATGAGAATGAAGTTGAAACTGTCTGTCCTGCTCAGGATGCTCTTCTTAGAGTGCACTCTGTTATTGTCCAACAATCTTGTGGCACAGATAATGACACCAACAAAACGAACTTGCAGAGAGTTTCCGAAAACTTCCCGGTGGAACAATGTTGCATTTCAACAGCTGGCGTGCAATCTCCTTTGTTTTCGGTTTGTTCCATTGTAGTTTCCACTTCTGCCCGGTACAACACGGCTTCGACTTTGTGTGATAGCATCGATATTGACGACTGTGTTGTTACCGCCGATTGGCTTCATCAAAATCTCAAGCAACTCGATGTCCAGGTTGTCGATGCATCTTGGTACATGCCAAATGAGCAGAGAAACCCACTGCAAGAATTTCAGGATTCACATATTCTTGGTGCAGTCTCCTATGACGTGAATAAAATATCAGACCAGACTTCAAATTTGCCACATATGCTACCATCAGAGAAAGCATTCTCTGCTGCAGTATCTGCTCTTCGAATTGAAATTAAAGAGAAAGTGATTATTTATGATGGAAAAGGAATTTTCAGTGCTGCTCATGTGTGGTGGATGTTCAGAGTTTTTGGTCATGACAAGGTTTGGGTTCTAGATGGAGGCTTACCGCAATGGCGTATTAAGGTTCGAACAGAGGTTGTGTCAAAATGGCGTGATTTGTCCGATCTCGATTCAATTATGTCGACCAGAATAATTATATGTATATATATAGTATTACGGTTATATATATATATATATATATAAGTGACAATATTATTAATATAATTATATAATAATATTAATTAAATATATATATATATATATAAAAATAAAAATTAGAGAACCCAGTTTCAAGACAACATTACTGGAGAATTATTCAAGACAAGGTATCAATGATGAATTACATAACCCAAGATGACAATCGTAGGATGAAGACCATTGCCAACAATATAGCTTTGAGGACAAAGCTTCTGAAGGAAGAGGCAATGTAACAAATAAAATTTGTATAAAATAGGATAAATAGGATAAATGTAATTACTAAATAATCAAATATTGATTATGTTAAGTAGTCATTAGTTAACTGAAAAGGCATGTCTAAAAGACATGCCTAGTCATGAAAGGTCACCTGCATAGGTATAAAAGCAGGGCCTCATTGTAACTTTCAATCATCTTATTATATCATATCAAATTTTATTAATAAATAATTATTATAAATACCTCTTGTGTGTTTTTATAATTAAAGCCATTTTTGCTATCAAAGTCAACAAGCATACAAGTTTTGCTGCTACAGTGGTATCAGAGAAGAGACCGATCGGATTCAACCATACGGATACTCAGGAACTTCTTCTTGTGGTTCAGCGGTTTTATTTGAAAGAGGGAGACATCTACTCTGTCAAAGAATTGCCTGCAATGAACGGATTTTACTTTGCCACTGGAAAGCGAACACACATGGAAAATGAGCTTCCAGAGAACAATGATGTAAATAAGAGGCGGAAGTCTGGCTCAGGCAAAGAGCGAGCTTTGCCTGGTGCTGACAGTACTGTGTATCACATATTATGTCCTCTTAGTATGGTGGGAAGTGTTATAGGAAGGGTCAGTAAAGTTATAAAATCTCTGAGTCGAGAGATGCGTTCCAAGATCAAAGTTACAGATAGTGTTCCACGCGTTGATGAGCGCGTCATAGTAATCTTCAGCTCACCGTCAAGCAACGGAAAGGAGAAGGATGATGAGAATTGCAATTATGAGAATGAAGTTGAAACTGTCTGTCCTGCTCAAGATGCTCTTCTTAGAGTGCACTCTGTTATTGTCCAACAATCTTGTGGCACAGATAATGACGCCAACAAAACGAACTTGCAGAGAGTTTCCGAAAACTTCCCGGTGGAACAATGTTGCATTTCAACAGCTGGCATGCAATCTCCTTTGTTTTCGGTTTGTTCCATTGTAGCTGCCACTTCTGCCCGGTACAACACGGCTTCGACTTTGTGTGATAGCATCGATATTGACGACTGTGTTGTTACCGCCGATTGGCTTCATCAAAATCTCAAGCAACTCGATGTCCAGGTTGTCGTTGCATCTTGGTACATGCCAAATGAGCAGAGAAACCCACTGCAAGAATTTCAAGATTCACATATTCCTGGTGCAGTCTCCTTTGACGTGGACAAAATATCAGACCAGACTTCAAATTTGCCACATATGCTACCATCAGAGAAAGCATTCTCTGCTGCAGTATTTGCTCTTCGAATTGAAATTAAAGAGAAAGTGATTATTTATGATGGAAAAGGAATTTTCAGTGTTGCTCATGTGTGGTGGATGTTCAGAGTTTTTGGTCATGACAAGGTTTGGGTTCTAGATGGAGGCTTACCGCAATGGCGTATTAAGGTTCGAACAGAGGTTGTGTCAAAATGGCGTGATTTGTCCGATCTCGATTCAATTATGTCGACCAGAATAATTATATGTATATATATAGTATTACGGTTGTATATATATATATATAAGTGACAATATTATTAATATAATTATATAATAATATTAATTAAAAAAAAAAAAAAAATATATATATATATATATATATATATATATATATAAATAAAAATTAGAGAACCCAGTTTCAAGACAACATTACTGGAGAATTATTCATGCCAAGGTATCAGTGATGAATTACATAACCCAAGATGACAATCGTAGGATGAAGACCATTGCCAACAATATAGCTTTGAGGACAAAGCTTCTGAAAGGAAGAGGCAATGTAACAAATAAAATTTGTATAAAATAGGATAAATAGGATAAATGTAATTACTAAATAATCAAATATTGATTATGTTAAGTAGTCATTAGTTAACAGAAAAGGCATGTCTAAAAGACATGCCTAGTCATGAAAGGTCACCTGCATAGGTATAAAAGCAGGGCCTCATTGTAACTTTCAATCATCTTATTAGATCATATCAAATTTTATTAATAAATAATTATTATAAATACCTCTTGTGTATTTTTATAATTAAAGCCATTTTTGCTATCAAAGTCAACAAGCATACAAGTTTTGTTGCTACATCGGTTACCTTGCAGATCTTTTCAACCATGTCATTCGAGATGGCTTCCCTGATGGATGGTCCCACCACATTATCCACCCCATCCATAAAGAAGGATCTACCTCCGATCCAAACAATTACAGAACGATCATGGTCGGGCACACATTCTCCAAGATGTACGCTACTACCCTCCACAAGGGACTCTGCAGTTTCCTAAAGCAGAGACATCTCAGGGCCAGGGGGCAAGCTGGTTTCCGACTGGACCATCAAACTACCGACCATATCTTCACTCTTCGAGCGATGATCGAGAAGGCCCGGCATCGGTCCTCCAAGGTGTACTGCTGCTTCGTGGATTTCAGGAAGGCCTTCAATTCGGTCCAAAGGGAGGACCTTTTTCAGAGACTGAAAGAGATTGGCATTTCTTCGACTCTTCTGACTGCTATTATGAGTCTCTACGAGTTTGTGCTTGGTCGTCTCCGCACAGTTGGAGGGATGTCGGAATTCTTCCAGAGCACTATTGGAGTCAAACAGGGGTGCCCACTTTCCCCCACTCTTTTCGGGATTTACATTGATGGGCTGAAATCTTTCCTCCGAGATCATATCCAGGACTCCGATGGATGCCTTCTCTAGCATGTCTTGATCTCCATCCTCCTTTTTACCGATGACATTGCCCTCCTAGCCTCCTCCCCGGAAGGCTTACAGAGACAGCTAGATGCCCTTGCAACCTTTTGTGATCTTCGGCACCTGACAGTAAACCTGAGCAAAACTAAAGTCATAATCTTCAATGGGGTGAAGAAGACCTCGGCTTTCCACTTCCTATTCAAGAGAGAAGAAATCGAAGTCGTCAGCAGCTACACTTACTTGGGAGTGCAGTTTACAGGTCCCCGCTTCAGCCTTCGGCCGGCCCTCCAGCCCAGGGTAAACAAAGGGTATGGTTCTCTAGCCCTTCTTGAGAGACAGTGCTTCCATCACCACTTCTAGGACATTTCATCCAAGATGAACATCATGGATACCTTAATCCGCCCCATCGTGCTTTATGGATCAGAGATCTGGGGACCCTCCTTACTGGAGTCAGATTGGGCCTCAGCGGAACGAGTCCAGATCCTTCTCTTGCGCCGCTTCATCCGGTGCAAGCAAACAGTTCCTCAAAACATCATCTTAGCAGAGTTCGGAGCTAAGCCCTTCCGCCTGGAGGCAATCTTCAGGATAGTCTCTTTCCTTCATCGGATTCGTGGGCTGGCAGACACAAAAGAAGGTAGAGACAGCTACCCATACCTGGCCTATTGCTCCTTGGAGAACATCGACCATACGCAGACAGGGCGTACCAAATGTTGGTTCACTGGGATGACAGAACTCCTGGGCTCTATAGATATCCAGATAGATCATCTTCCCCCGTTCCAGTATTCACTGAATGCCCCGAGATACCTTCTACCAAACTAGCAAGAAATCAACAGAATTATCAGGGAAGACATCTACAGGCAGTACATCCAAACTACATGGGTCAATCCCCCCGGCGGGCTGCACCCAAAGATGGCTTTCTACGCTGAGCACTTTCTGGAGATCAGAGATGGACTCATTGTCCGACCCCCCTATCCCCTCCAGCATTGGATGCATGCTGTTAGGATCCCTCTCGGACAGCTCAGGGTTGGGTCGCACAGACTTCAGGTTGAGACAGACCATCACATTGACAGGACAAAGAGGTTATGTCAGCTTTGCCACCTACAGGAAGTGGAGACGGAATCACACTTCATCTTCAGATGCCCAATCTACTACGAGATTAGAGGGCGTTTTCACTGCCTATTCAAGGGCCCCCATAGCCTGGCCAGCTTCCTTAGATAAACAGACCAAAGATGCCTGGCGCTCTACCTCCAGGAGACCTTCAAACACCGTTCGAGTCTACTCCAACCTCTGTTTGTTTCGGCCGCCACACAAAGGATCACAGATTTCTTCAGAGTACTCCCAACTTTGTGGTGCACCAAGAGAACCACTGATCGATCCCTAGATCACAATTCTAGATCAGTTGGGACCCGGGGGTCTCACCCCACTAAACCCCATCAGCAATCCAGGACCAAACCCCCCCTCCAGGGGACACCCTAAACCCTCCATACGGCAACTGCAACAGTCTAGTTCCTCCTCAGTGCAACAGACATTGACAAGTTTCTTTCAGTCCTCTTCTATCGGCCTCAAATGCTAGGAGGAGTCTCCCTCCTTCAGGAGGCCCCTCTTTCTCTTTCTCTTTCTCCTCCAGGACTTCTTCCGCATAGCTCATAGTCATGATGCTTTAGTCATTTAGTCATCTAGACTTTACTTCACCTCTGCACTCTTTGTAGCTTTTGTATTTTCTTTTGTAAAGGAAGGGGACCGTTTGGTCCACCAGCTGGTCACGTTGTAATTATTGTAACAAACAATCCCATTGACCTTTTGTGGTCATTCGTCGGACATTAATAAAATTAACTTTTTTTATCTTATCTTCTCTTCTCCAAGCTCTCTTCTCCTCTCTTCTCCAAGCTCTTCAAAAACACAAGTGAGCAAACGAGAGGTGAAATAGAGCTTATAAGCTTTTCATCCTATCCCTAACTCAACACTAACTCACCTTCTAACACAACTAAAGACAAAAATAAAAAAAGTCGCTTTTTCTGAGCTGCGTTAGTCAGATCCGTATGGCATTGTACGGATCCGTACCGGAAGTGCAGTGCTTCCGTACGGCAATCCGTCATACGAAACGCGGATCCGCCGTACGGAAACACGGATCCGGCCGACCGGTTCGGAAAAACCAGGAAACACAATTTTTTTTACGAAACGTGTTTCATACGGCAAATCCCGTACGGACCGTGTTTCAGGGGTTGGAGCCGGGGGGGGACGTTTCCTGCAACATTGGTCAAGATAATCTGTCACATAATTTCCACAGCATTCAAGAAAAGGCAATGTAATTAACCAAGGTTGTAACAAATTTATTATGTCAATAACAAATGAAGGACAAGAGTCTCTCTTTCTAGTTGTCATGTAAACAGTTGGTGGGTTTTTGCTGGTTTGAAATCACCAATATTGATGGTTGTTGGCCGCTTGGTGGTTTGAACATCACCCATTATTGATGATTGTTGGTTAATTTATTTGTTCAGATCAGATTAGAGCAAAACAACAAAGTGAAGAACTGAATTAATTCTTTTGACAAAGTGTTTTCTCTAATTTCAACAAGTCCAGGGCAGCATTAAGAAGGCATAAAAAACTATAAAACATATCCCTCACCATAAGCACAGTTATTTGTTCAGATCAGATTAGAGCAGAACAATAAAGTGAAGAACTAAATTAATTCTTTTGACAATGTGTTTTCTCTTTTATTTCAACAAGTCCAAGGCAACATGAAAGAGACAAAACAAACTACAAAACGGATCGCTCACCATGGTCATGCTTATGCTCATGATGATGGCCATGTTCATCATGATCTTCGCTTAAACTTTCTGTTTCTGTACGAACTTCAGTTTCAATCCTGATAATAATTATGATAAAACAATATATAAGAAATCCATTTAGAAAAAAATATATATACAATCTAAAACATAATCTATAAGAGCTCAACCATTGTGCCTGCTAGCAATAAAGTTGAACATGTTTCGTAAACAAATAAAGATGTGACACGTATCAAATGATTTGACCCTTCCAACCTGTTAGTGCTACAAAATATTATGTGGCAGATGGTAATGAAAATGTCAAAGAAACTTGAACATGTTTTAGTAAACAAATAAAGAAGGGACACACATCAAATGATTTGACCTCTCCAACTTGTTAGGGCTACAGAATATTATGACGCAGATGGTAATGAAAATGTCAAAGAAATTATGTCCATAGGATTTAAGGATCTATGGCACTTCACGGAAATCCACTACTCCAGCTAAAAGCTAGCAGGCGATAATGTAATGCTTTTGAATAAACATGATCTTGCCATCAGACAAAATAGTGCAAGTGTGTGTGTGTGTGAGAGAGAGAGGGAGAGAGAGAGACTACATACCTATCTAAGTCAAAGCCACCAATACCAAGAACATAGTCCATGTCAACAACACCAAACTTGGTATACTTAACACGGGCCATTCCATTGATTCGCTGCAATCACAGAAATATTTTATAAGAGTCATCAAAAGAGAACAATGCAAACAAGAAAAAATTCAATGAGGCAGAAGCACTTAGAAGAATGTGACAGCCAAAAATGCAGTCAAACTTTAATGTTATAACAGAGAATTATATTTTCATACTTATAAAGCAATGATATGTTATTGAGAAATTGAGGCTTTCAAATTTATATTCTTAGCGGCAATACTTTTTTCAAACTAACTGCTACCTATGAAACCGAATTTATTCCTCAGCCCTGTCGTGTCCCGAAAAGGTTGAATCAGACACGATTCAGTGGTACACGTGTCCTCCGGTCGTGTCTGATCGTGTCCCATTATGATACCATCATGTCCTGATCGTGTCCCATCAGGACACCATCGTGTCCTGATCGTGTCCCGATTCTAAGACACCTGTTTGGCTTTTATGAGTGCCACGCGGCCCATAAAGGGTCAATTTGGCCCATTTCAACTTCACATTTAACTCTCCCTTGATGTGGATTTGTTGTGGGTGTGTGGGAGCGAAGAGCAAAGGGTGTAGGAACATTTTGGAGGCGATTCAAGCATCAGGTAAGTGCATCTTGTCTCTTTCTTTTTTTGCATTTGTATTACAGCAGTTTGCATGTGCAATTTTTTTCCAAATTTGTGCATTTTTTCTTTATTTTTTTACAGCATTCATGGCTCAATCAAGGACAGTAGGGAAGGAGCAAAGGAAGGGAAAGAATGTCCCCATTGGAGATGCCCTTCCTGTTCCATTTTCATCAGGGTCTGCAAGTGTTCCCTCTATTGGAAGTGGGGCTACAACAGCAGCTTCAAATGTTGAGAGAAGACAACAGCCTCAAGATAACAAATATCCCTTGTGCAAATATGTCACAAGAGAGCAAACGCCAGGCAGCAGAGGAGGAGGATGCAGCAAAGGAGAGCAGTGGTGACCATGATGATGACAATGATGTTGATTTTGATGATGAGGATTGATGACTCATGAGCTACCTACTGCCTTGATGCTTGTAGTCATTTTGTATTTGCTATTTGTATTTGCCATAGGCATTTCTACTACCTATGTAACACATTTTGATTTTGATGGCTTAATGAGAAAACTGCAGTATCTTGTCTTTCTCCTATTGGATCATTGATGAATATGTCACAATTGTATTTGTATGCAAAATGTTACTTTGTAAAACTTACATCCAGATGAAGATCTATGTTTGAATCAATGAATTTGTACCATGAATGAGAATATGTGTAAGAAATATCTAATTTTTAATATATATATATATAACGTGTCTTGTTCTGGGGGGTCAACGTGTCCGTGTCTGACACTTGAATCCTCATGTCCTTCGTGTCCCATGTCCCCATGTCAGGTGACTTAGACTACTACGTATTTCCCTTTTTATACAATACTTCAACTTTTTCTCCCCAAGTTTTTATTTTTTCAAGAACAAACAAAAAGATCTTACAGTTCTAACAGTGTATTGGCTTCCTACCAAGGAAACAAAACTTTTTGCATGTTACATATGCTCAAAATTTAATAGCCAGTTATGCATGCTGAAACATGCAATTATATCAGAGTAAGGTTGTCACATACTCAGGGAAACCCACCTCAAAGCTCAAGCCCAAATGGTTACAAGGCAATGCAAACTTCCCTTTATGATTAGGACACCTACACCCAAATGGGATCTGGGTTACTCAGCCCATATGTTAAATCCATTCAGAGCATATGTGAAGGCAATATCACCATAACTCAAAGCAATATATATCAAAGGAATTTCCCACACTTTCAGCTAGAAGAAGTTAGAACTCTCTGTTACCCACAAAAGGTAACTACCTTAGAGGCTATGTTCCACCAAGACGACGCGATAGGGGACGCAAGTGTGGGGAGACACACAAGGGCGACGTGTGGGAGTACCCTCAAATTTTAGTGAAATTTACGGGGGCGGGGGGCAAGGGGATGTCGAGGTATATTCAATTTTTTGCAAAATTTAGGGCGGATGGGGGACGTTGGGGTGTATATATATTGTTGATTTTATAGCATCGGGAAGTGTTCCAAGTCTCAAATTTGGTGGAGAGGCTTGGACAACAGTTATCCAGAGAACCGAGAAATCGTTTGTGGAAATTCCACTTGGATATGGCTTTATTAAAATAATTAATTATTTTAATGTAGACCCTAAGTCTAAACTTAGGGAAATTAAATAATTAAAGAGTATTAATAAAGCAGAGTGTGAATCTTCTAGAAAACGAACATCAAGTCGTCTTTTAATCTGAGCCATTGATTAATGATATAATTTTAGTCATTGATTCATCAGCGAGAAGACTATAAGAAGAGGCTTGAGGGTCATTTAAAAATTAAACCGGGGACATTCTCAGTACCCGAAGGAAAACGATTCTGAAGCAAGAGAAAACGATTCTGAAGCAAGAGAATTCGATTTCAGTGGGTGAGTTTGTAGAGGCGGGATTGCAGAAGTAAAAGGAATAGGGAGGATTTAGCTATCGGAGAAGCAAAAGGCAGGAGGACGAAGGGGTGTGTTGATCGGAAGCAAGAACCCCTCCACGCAGAGTTACTCAATCCAAAGAGGGACTGCGCAGAGCTCACATGCTGAATGACGCAGAGGATGTAGGAGATCACCTCGAGGGTCAGAAAAACTTCTGAAGGTTCCAGAAAATTCAGCGAGGTGTATGCTAATTTTGCTTTGTTCATCAGGACTCTTGTAAATGAACTTTTCATTATTGAAGATCAATACAAAACCCTCATCTGCTGCACCGATTTTCCCACATTGGGTTTTTCCGGGGACAATTATCCAAAAATAAATGTGTTCATATGGTTGTTTCTATTGTGCTATCTGTGTTATTTCTGTTCTTAAGCTTTTGATTAGAGTGAAGTACTGCAAATGTGTTTTTTTCAAAATTTACTGAAGCATCTGTAAATAACTTATCTCATAACTAGGAGAAATAAACCAATTATTGCAGTAATAATTTTCAGATCTGAAAATTTCACATGGTATTAGAGCAAAAGGCCAAAGACAGAAAGGGAGGATCTGCCACAGACCAAAGATCTGACATCCGGAAGGGTTCACGCAGTCAGAGGGACTCATGCAGTCCTCCAGAGCACGCAAAAATGCAGAGAGAACACGACATGAAAGTGTTGGCATCTAGACTAGAGGAGGGTCTTGCATGTGTGTCGAGCACAGCTCCTCCAAGTGTTTGGTATATTGACAGTGGAGCATCTGCTCACATGACGGGGATTTGAGAATGTTTTTCGAGCTACCAAGAAAATCAGATGAATTTCCAAATAACTATGAGAAACAAGGCCAAATGTACCCCTGTTGGAAAAGGTACCATAACATTTCAGACAGAAGCTAGCAACAAGATTCGGGCCACTAATGTTTTGCATGTACCAGGGTTGGGGATGAATTTACTCTCAATGTCTCAGCTTTAGAACAAGGGCTATGACGTATACTTTATTGGAAACAAAGTGTATGTCAAACATCCTAGCTGGAGCAAGAAGGCACAAATTAGAGTAAGGAGTCATAAGCTATATAAACTCCAGCTTCAATCCCCGGTGGCCCTAATTGGCAGTACGAACGATAGAGATTTGAATGAATTATGGCACAGAAAGATGGGGCATCTACATCATGGAGCCTTGAGAATTCTCAATAATACTGTCATAGGAGCTCCTGAACTCAGCACAAGGAGAGATGAAGTCTGCAGGGGATGCATACTAGGGAAGTATGCTAAGGCAGCATTTCCAAGAAGCAGCAACAGAGCCAAGAGTGTACTGGAATAAATACACTCGGATATTTGCGGTCCAATGTCCACAACCGCTCTCAATGGTGCAAAGTATTTTGTTACCCTTATTGATGATCATTCTAGGAAGGCTTGGATCTACTTTCTCAAAACCAAAGATGAAGTCTTTGATCGGTTCAAAGAATTCAAAGCATTGGTAGAAAACTCAACAGGAAAGAAGATCAAGAAGTTGCAATCAGATAACAGTGAAGAATATATCGATAAGGACTTCACTAATTTATGTGCAAGGGAAGGCATCAAGAGAGAATGGACAGCTCCATACAATCCAGAACAAAATGGAATTGTGGAAAGGAAGAACCGAACCATAATAGAAGTTGCAAGGGAAATGCTATATGACCAAGATATGCCCAAATTTTTGTGGGCAAAAGCTTGCAATACAGCAGTATATGTGCAGAACAGAGTTCCCCATAGAGCATTAGGGAAGGTAACTCCTGAGAGTGTGTTGACAAGTAGCAAGCCAGAGGTGAGGCACATCAGGATATTTGGCAGCATGGTGTACTGCCACGTTCCAGATGAGAAGAGGAAGAAGTTGGATCAAACTACAGAAAAGGGTTTCCTTATGGGCTATAGTGAAAATGCGAAAGCATATCGCATCTATATTCCAAAGAGCAAGAAAATCGTAGTAAGGAGGGATGTGAAATGTTGATATTTTGTGTATTTGGGGTAGCATCAGTTGTGCTCTAGCTCCCAAATTTTGTGGAGGGACTAGAGTACACTTGATCTACAAGATCCAGAAATGGATTTGGGAATTTCATCTGGTTTAGGAGATATTAAATTAATTAATTATTTTAATGTATTTCTTAAGTTAAAACTTAGGAAAATAAAATAATTAAAGTGAATTTAATTAAACATGTGATGAAATTGTCTTAAGTCACACGAATCAAGCTTTCTTTTAACCTTAGCCATTGATTAAAGATTTAATCTTGGTCGTTGATTTGTCAACGAGAAAAGTATAAAGGAAAGGCTTGGGGTCATTTGTAAAGACACAGAGGCAAAGCACTGAAGCTAAGATGAGATTCTAGGGCAGGGTTTGCTAAGAATACTCAGAAGAGTTTCAGCTGCAAAGAGGGGAATTTAGACCAAGGGGATGATCTGATCCCAGGGTCTAGAATACACAAAAGGCAGAGAAGATCACCAAGGACATGAGGAGGGCGTGACAGCATAGCAAGGACAAGAGATTTTCAGGAAACCCTTCAGGGGTTACGCTGAGACCCTTAGGGGCAGCGCAGTGACTGCGTCACCCATTATGGGGTAACGTTAGCCTCCTTCCTGGAGTAGCGCCTGCTGTTTGAGGCTATCTAAGGTCGACGCAGGCTGTGGGCTTCGTAGGTCGACTAAAGTTTTCTCAGCAAATCTAGGTTTCTTTTGCCCAGATCTCGTCGTAATGAAACTTTGCTTGAGGGTGTAGATCAACAAGATTAAGTTGTCTTAGATCACCAGTGCCTAATTCAGAGTTTTCTTTAATAGGTTTATCCGGAACCCGCATTTGGTATTCAAAAATATTCTTAATAATAGAGCCCTCCAGCAGCCAAAGACCGGTTTTCCCACATTGGGTTTTTCCTGGGACAGTTTGTCCAAAAATAACTGTCACTTTTTCAATGTGTGCATGTGCTTATTCTAGATCTGAATTGGTAGAGATTTGTTATGTGTTTTTCTTCGAATTTAACTTGAATTTATTCAGTTAATAACTTGTATAAGTAGGAGGAGCATAATCGTGTTAATAGTAATAATTTCTGCATAAGAATTAAGATTCAAAAATTTCTACATGGTATCAGAGCAATTGCGGATCTAGAAGGGTCACCAGCTGAAGAATCTAAAGGATCTAGCTGCAGAAAGCAGCTAGAAAAGCAGCAGAGAAGCAGATCTGAAGGGACGGCGTAGTTTTCAGGAGCAAATTCACGCAGAGGGAAGGGTGACGTTGTCCAACGTTGTGTCCTAGCAAGCCCACGCAATTACTGCACAAAGGCAGTTCAGAAACAGCGTTGGTTGGGTCTGAAGCCAGCCAGTGTGATTCAGATCAAAATCTGTCAGATCCAGAAAAAGACTGTAGAAAAGCTGCAAAAATTCAGAAGAGCTGGTGGGGTTAAATTTCTAAAGTTTTCAGATTTTTAGCCTTAGCACAAGTGACAAAGTTTGGGAGGAGATCAGCTTCTCAGAAAAGTTTCTTGCCAAAAGAAACTTGCAGTTTGATCAGAGGATCAAAGAAGAAGCTGAATCATAATTGATTAGGTAGATTTCCAAGGATGGAAATCAAGTGTCAGAGGGAGCAGAGGGTGCCTAGTTTCTAAAGGACCCTAGATCCAGATCTCTAGTATAGAGAGGAGGAGCTCTGACACATTCTGAGCAGATGGCTCCTCATGGACTGCGTGATCAGGATAGGCTAGAGGGACTCTCAAACTTTTCGGTTTGGAAGGCAAGGATCCTGATTGTCCTTGAGGCATACGGTCTAAGAAACCATGCAGAGCAGACTCTGGCCACACCGACAGATGCGGATCTCCTACGGAAGCATAAGGAAGCTGTTGGGCATGCCAAGCGACTGATAATGGACAGTATCAAGGACCATATTATACCACACATAGCTGAGAAGAGGACAGCTAATGAAATGTGGAAGGCCTTGACTTCCCTGTATGAGGGAAAATCAGTCCAAAGAAAGATGATGTTGGAGGCCCAAATGAGGTCATTCATGATGACCAAGGGAGAAGACATCGAGCATTTCCTCTTCAGATTGCAGTCAATCAGGGATCAGCTGACTGCAATGGGTGCAATCGTAGATGATGCAGTGATAGTCAAAACTGCCCTCAATGCAGTCACGGATGAGTGGGAAACCTTTGTCCAAAGTATCTTGGGCAGAGCAGACCTCCCAGATTGGGACAACTTGTGGTCAATCCTGCAACAAGAAGAACTACGCAAATTCACCAAGAAGCAGCACAGCCTTGGGTTGAGCAAAGTAAAGAAGGAAGATGAGGAAGATGCAGCCTTGGCATCAAAGAAGCAGCCAAAGAAGAAGAAGGATCTTTCAAAGATCAAGTGCTTCCAGTGTGGCGAAATGGGACATTTTGTCAGCTATTGTCCAGAAAAGAAAAAGGACAAGGAAGCATCTTCTTCCAAAGCAGCGGTGGCAGATGATGGGTCAGGGGATGATGCAACCCTGAGTGCTCATTAACCACGGAGATGGGGTGACATGGACATGTAGAGGAGCTACATGGAAGAGAGGCGGGATCCTTGAGCATCTCATCTCTTAGATCACAAACGAGCTACGGCAGCCTTAAGACAATAGCAGGACAAGTGGAGCAGAGGGTGCAGAGATCACAGATAAGGCAGAAGCAGAGGCAGATCTGAAGGCTGGGAGGAGCAACGCAGAGCAATGTTGCTTACGCAGTGCAGAGTTGCAGCAGCGTAGAAAGCTTCAGAGGGACAGCACAGTGCAGAAGCAGCGTGATAGATTTCAGCACAAGGAGCTTATCTGACTTCAGTAGTGCAGAGGGAGTCTGATTACGCAGGCAGAGTTGTAGTTGTGCATCGTTCTTTAGATGTCAGCACATATCTGTAGCCTATGTAGCTTTAGTGATGAGGATGCAGCCCATTTGACTTGTTTGTCAAAGATTGGGCAGGAGATTCAGTTGTTTCTCTTAACAACTAAAGTTGCAGCGCAGCAGATCAGCAGTGGCAGTGCTATGAGCAGCACAGATGCAGCATATTGAGAGGGAGCTGCAGTACATTGGTTGCAATGACAGTGGCAGAGTCATGGGCAGCAGTACAAAATGGCAGTAGCAGCAGTGCGGAGTTGAGTGGCAGGAGGCCAAGCTTCAGTAGCACAGAACCAGTGCCCAAAATCATGTAATGCATAAGTGTGATGTATTGCTAGAACACACCCTTGATGCTTCGAGGGAGTGTTGAGATTTTGTGTATTTGAGGTAGCATCAGTTGTGCTCTAGCTCCCAAATTTTGTGGAGGGACTAGAGTACACTTAATCTACAAGGCCCATAAATGGATTTGGGAAATTTCATCTGGTTTAGGAGATATTAAATTATTTAATTATTTTAATGTATTTCCTAAGTTAAAACTTAGGAAAATAAAATAATTAAAGTGAATTTAATTAAACATGTGATGAAATTGTCTTAAGTCACATGGATCAAGCTTTCTTTTAATCTTAGCCATTGATCAAAGATTTAATCTTGGTTGTTGATTTGTCAACGAGAAAAGTATAAAGGAAAGGCTTGAGGTCATTTGTAAAGACACAGAGGCAGAGCACTGAAGTTAAGCTGAGATTCTAGGGCAGGGTTTGCTAAGCATACTCAGAAGTGTTTCAGCTGCAGAGAGGGGAATTTAGACCAAGGTGATGATCTGATCCCAGGGTCTAAAATACACAAGAGGCAGAGAAGAGATCAGCTCAAGGACAGCGCAGAGGAAAGCAGCAACAAGGACAGCGTAATTTTCAGGAAACCCTTCAGGGGTTACGCTGAGACCCTTAGGGGCAGCGCAGTGACTGCGTCACCCATTATGGGGTAACGCAATCCCTTCCGAAGTAGTGCTGAGGATTTGGAGGCCATCCAAGGCTGACACAGAGGCTTTCACGGGCTTCAGAGGCTGACGCAGAACCTTTCATGGGCAGCGCTGGGGTTTTTAGGCCTAGATTTGGCTAAGTTCTGTAAAACCCGTTTGAGAGTGTGGATCAGTCATTATTTTGGCCCTAGATCAGCCAGTGAGTTGTAGATCTAGAGTTTTCTCTGTCGGGTTTTCCAAATCTGGAACCTAGAGTTGTGTATTCTGAAATATTCTTAATAATAGAACCCTCCAGCAGCCATAGACCAGTTTTCCCACATTGGGTTTTTCCGGGGATAGTTTGTCCAGAAATAACAGCATCACTTTGTCAATGTGTGCATGTGCTTATTCTAGATCTGAATTGGTAGAGATCTATTATGTGTTTTGCTTCGATTTTAACTTGAATTTATTCAGTTAATAACTTGTATAAGTAGGAGGAGCATAACCAGGTTAACAGTAATAATTTATGCATAAGTATTAAGATTCAGAAATTTCTACATGAAATTCATGGAGAGAGCCTTCAGGAAATCCCAAGAAATAGCTACAAATACGCAGATTGAGGAGGATCCACTAGTTCAGCCTCAACGGCCTTTAGAGGATGGGTCATGTGCTTCTCCAAGGCATAAGGATTCTAAGGAGAGTTCCTCCGAAGAAGAACAGGAAGGAGAGCAAGTGAGTCCGCCCACCACCAGTGGGAGACCAAGTAGAGAACTTCAACAAATTTTGAAGGATGCAGAAGAATTTGTTGGAGCCCCTAAAGATGGGAAGAGGGTACGAAAGAAACCTGATAGATACCAAACCCTGGTAGCTCAGGTTGGAGAACCTTCCAGCTTTCGGGAACCAACTCAGCATCAAGTGTAGGTGGATGCCATGGTGGAGTATAGCTCCATCATGACAAACGACATCTGGGAAATAGTCCCTAGACCACAAGGCAAATTAGTTGTAGGATCTAGGTGGATCTACAAGATCAAATATGCTGCAGATGGCAGCATAGAGAAGTTCAAAGCCAGATTTGTAGCTAAGGGGTACGCATAAAAAAAAAGGGATCAATTATGAGGAAACCTTCGCCCCGGTAGCTCGCTACACTTCTATCAGATTCGTCATCTCTCTAGCAACACAGATGGGATGGGAGATTCACCAGATAGATGTCAAGATAGAGGAGAAAGTGTACATAGAACAGCCAGAGGGCTTTGAGATACATGAGTCGAGGACTCATGTTTGCAGGCTTAAGAAAGCCTTATATGGTTTAAAACAAGCCCCCAGGGCATGGTATGGGCGAATTGATAGCTACTTGCAGAAGATGGGGTTCGTCTAGAGTGATGCAGATCGCAATCTCTACTACTCGAGAGTAGGGGATGAGTCGTTAATTCTGATATTAAATGTGGATGATCTGTTTCTTACTGGATCATCTAAGCTCATCAAGGACTGCAAGGAGAATCTGGCTACAGAATTCGACATGAAGGACCTGGGGCAGATGCACTATTTTCTTGGATTAGAAGTCTGGCAATAGAAGGGGGAAATCTTCTTAGGGCAGGGAAGATACACTACAAAAATCTGGAAGAGATTTCAGATGGAAGACTATAGACCCATGACCACGCCAATGATTACTAATTGGAAGAAGATAGACACAACGGAAGATGATGAGGCTGATCCCACCTTGTATAGGCAGCTCGTCGGATCACTGATGTATTTGGTCAATACTAGACTAGAAATCTATTATGCAGTGAATACCCTCAGTCATTTCATGGTGGTACCAAAGAGGGCTCACTGGGCAGTAGCCAAACATGTTCTCAAATATCTGAAGGGGGCAATCGAGTATGGATTGAAGTACACCAAGGACAATGAGGTCTAGTTTAGTGGGTTTACAGATGCAAACTAGGCTGGAAGCACAGTGGATCGGAAAAGTAACAGTGGGTATCGTTTCAGTCTCGGATCAGGAATAACCTCCTGGTGCAGCAGGAAACAGAAGTCCATAGCACTAAGTTCAGCCGAGGCAGAGTACATTGCAGCAAGCACAGCTTCATGCGAGGCCATACGGCTTCGTAAGTTACTCGTGAACCTACTCAAGAAGAAGATGGAACCGACCGGGATTGTGTGTGATAATCAGAGTTCCATTAAGCTCTCTGAGAATCTTGTGTTTCACGACCGGTCAAAGCACATTGACATTCAGTGCCACTACATCAGGGACTATGTCCAACGGGGAGCAGTACAGTTGAAGTACACTACCACAAGGGAACAGGTGGCAGACATCCTCACCAAGGCTCTGAGTAAGATTAAGTTCACTTACTTCAGAGAGAAGATGGGGATGGTCGAGAACCCCTTCCATTAGAGGAACAAGTGATCTACAGAAACAGAGGGAGCTGCAGTACGGTTGAGGCAATGGCAGAGGCAGTGTCATAGGCAGCAGCGCAGAGATGAGGGGCAGCAGCCAGGACACCATTAGCGCAGCAGATGTTCTAGAGTCAAAGCAGTACAGTGGTATCTTGCTTGAACACTTTCCTCGCTAAGAGGGAGTGTTTATTTTATAGCATCGGGAAGTGTTCCAAGTCTCAAATTTGGTGGAGAGGCTTGGACAGCAGTTATCTAGAGAACCAAGAAATCGTTTGTAGAAATTCCACTCGGATATGGCTTTATTAAAATAATTAATTATTTTAATGTCGAACCTAAGTCCAAACTTAGGGAAATTAAATAATTAAAGGGTATTAATAAAGCAAAGTGTGAATCTTCTAAAAAACAAAGATCAAGTCACCTTTTAATCTGAGCCATTGATTAATGATAAAATCTTGGCCATTGCTTCATCAGTGAGAGACTATAAGAATAGGCTTGAGGGTCGTTTGGAAATTAAGCCGAGGACATTCTCAGTACCCGAAGGAAATCGATTCTGAAGCAAGAGAATTCGATTTCAGTGGGTGAGTCTATAGAAGCGAGATTGCAGAAGCAAAAGGAGGAGGGAGGATTCAGTTATCGGAGAAGCAGAAGGCAGGAGGATGAAGGGAAGGGTGTGTTGATCGGTAGCAAGAACCCCTCCATGCAGAGTTACGCAATCCAGAGAGGGATTGCGCAAAGTTCACACGATGGATGACGCAGAGGGTGTAGGAGATCACCCCGAGGGTCAGAAAAACTTTTGAAGGTTCCAGAAAATTCAGCCAGGTGTATGCTAATTTTAATGCTCATCGAGACTCTTGTAAATGAACTTTTCATTACTGAAGATAAATACAAAACCCTCATCTGCTGCATTGGTTTTCCCACATTGGGTTTTTCCGGGGACAATTGTCCAAAAATAACTGTGTTCATATGGTTGTTTCTATTGTGCTACTTGTTTAATTTCTGTCTTAAGCTTTTGATTAGAGTGAAGTACTGCAAATGTGTTTATTTCAGAATTTACTGAAGCATCTGTAAATAACTTATCTCATAAGTAGGACAAATAAACCAATCATTGCAGTAATAATTTTCAGATCTGAAAATTTCACATATATATATATATATATATATATAGAGAGAGAGAGAGAGAGAGAGAGAGAATTCATATTCATATTCATATTCAATAATGAAAGCATAAATACATTGATCCATACATAATTGAATTAAATAATGAAATATATTGATCCATACACATCATACATACTAATACATACATCATCCATCCATACACCACAAGATTCAATAACGAAATACATTGATCCATATTCATCATTCTATAATCTACATTGATTTAAAAATTAAATTCATCATTCATCATTCTAGATTCTAAATTGGTTTAAAAATTTCTTTCATCATTCATCATTCTAGAATCTAACTAGTACTAAGCAAAATAGACTACAGTAGATACTAAAGTCTAAATACTGGAATAGTGAATTGATATAACTCAAATTCAAAAATAGTAAAGAGTGACAAGGCGAAGAACCAGTCTAAGATCATTGATATCTAGAGTCAAGACTTGAAAGTTAGAACTGAAAATTAAAAATGGACAATGACCATTGAATGAGCATCGCAAGGGAGGAGAGGCATCAATTAAGTGGTAAGTCAGATAGCACTGCAGGGTAAGCCAACTAGAGGTAAGATTAGTAAGTCGAATGAGTGAGTTAGGTATTGCAAATTAGTTTAGGTTTTGATATTTGTTATGTATTTCTCTTTTTAGTTTTAATATTTTTTGTTTTTTGTTAATTTAATATTTTTTTAAAATTTCAAGGGTTATTAGACAAAATTGAGGGGGGCACATCCCCCTCAAAAGGGGTTCCTCTGGGCTTAGTGCTCTTGATTAAATGTTGGTTCCAGAGCCTCATACATGATGGAATCAAATGAAAACATTGCAATCCCCCCAATCCTAAAATCCCGAACACTGTTAAGTCTAATGGCTTTTAAGTGGGATCTAAAATTCTACTTTCTCCATATGAAATCTAATGAGATCAGAACCACTCTAAAACATCCTAAGCCAATTAATGGTAATGTTAAAAATTTAAGTGAATTTTACTTTAAGAATTTAACATTACCATTAATTACATAGCATTAGTAGGGTCCTACGGTTGAATATTAAGCTTCCCCACTCACAAATTATTGTTTTCAAGCAAAATTAAGAGGGGACGCCTAGCCGTTTTTGAGGGGTGGTGCCCACAAGAACCCGTTTTGGGGAAATGTGTCCCCCACATCGGAGATAAGTTTCTCCCTATGTCTCCTCGCATCTCACCAAAAGGGGGACGTGGGGAAACGTTTCCCCGCACAACCCCCCATCCCATGTGCATGGGAAGCAAAAGGGGCGTGCACCCCACCCTAGGGAATGTGTTTCCATGGAACATTTCTTAGACAAGGGTTAACTTTTGTTGATCCCATCAGCACTCTTGCTTAAACTCTCCAAACTCGATAGTTTTCTAATTTTCTCCTTCAGATATAGTGTTGTACTAGATTAGTAGTGGTATATCAAACTCTCCACCCTCACCTCTCATATTTACATATGAATTCATGGATGGTACAATTAGATGACAACATGCTCTATTTTGATATTCCATGTATTGGTGTTCTCGCTTGGTTGTAGTGCTATAACTTCTTGGTCTTGCAATCAAAGTGGTAAACTCTTGTGAAATTTGATAACACTTCATAACATTATAGATTTATTCATTGCCTCATCATCATATGGAGGACATGGTTTTCTTTTACAAGTGTTGTCAATTCTCAAGTCAGCTTGTACCACTTGGGAACTGGTTAAGGTAGTCTCTTCCACATCCCAATAATACTTTACTTTCCAATGTACCCCTTTATTCCATCCCATCCACAAAATAGATTTTCCCCTTTCATGTTTGACTTGTCAAACGTCACAAAATATGAAGAGAAGCCCAAAGTCATTGAAGCATATTTAACATGTAATAACAAAAATTAGTAATTGTGGTGTTAAACTAGCCTTAACTAATGAGAATATCGAGTGTTGATGATGCAGAGCCGAGAGGAACAAATTTATCATAGAAACAATTAAGATTTATTAAATTAATTCTCTCCAAACTTGGTTTTACAAATGAATTACATGGCTATTTATTTTGGAGGAGGAAAACTCTCGAATTTCTCAAAGAGAGAACTCTTTCCTAGATATTTGGAGGAAGTTGAGAGAACTCCTCTCAATTCTAGAAATCTATCCTAACTACTTAATCTCCAGCAATTCTTGGAGTCTCCATAAAATCTAGAATTTTCTAAGATTCTCCAAATTAAATAAATAAATACAAAATAGGAGATGCTCCTACATCAGTTGAACTTATAAACCTATGCAGGCCATTGATGAACTACCTAGTCTCGTGCGGTTTCAAATTTTGCACAGAGCAATATGTTATGGGTGTAAATGTTGTTTGAACAGCCAAGAAACAAGAGAGAATGCATTTTGAAATATCGCGTAACAACTTCCAAGATGGGCCAGCTGCAAAGCCAACGATCTTAATGCACCATTCCATCAACATCAATGCATGGAGTCAACATCAATGCCACCTCACTGCGCCACCGCAAAATTCATCAACTCCGCCACCTTTGTAATTATATTAAGCCTGTAATATTAACACACATGGTCCATAGTATATGCCACCTTTGATCAATACTTATTTTATTTATATGTATACAATCCATTGAACCATAAGCTCTTTGAGGTATCGTGGTGTGTAACATAAACCATTATGTAATAGCTTTAAGCCATATAATATCAACAATGTCTATACTATGAAAATTTTGAAAACCGAAATCCTATTGCAGCAACTAATATTATTTCTCCTAATTGTTAATTTAATTTAACAATTTATGTGTAGTTTTTCTATAGCAAATACTGAAATAAATATACTGCAACCTTCACAAATAAAAATTGCGGAAGAATAAACACTAGAAGGAATGCTAGCACACACACATAAAATAACACAGTTATTTTTGTACGAAAGTCCCCGGAAAAACTCAACTTGGGAAAACCGGTGCAGCAAATGAGGGTTTCAATATTAAGCGGCAGTCAAAATAATTTGAGTACAACTGGATGTCGAAACTTGCAATCCTACAGAGAAATACTGGCAATAAAATCTAGTGGGGAATTTCCTCGCTCCACAAGAAAATTCGAGCACTAACCTCAACTCAAAATTGAGTCGTCCAAACTGCCTCTGCGCAGTCACTACGTCATCTTACGCAGTCAGTGCATCACCCAGCACGGAACTGCTTCTCCTCAAGCCATTTGGTCAGTTATTGTCTAGGAAAATGACTCTCATAGCCTTTGGACCCTCTGCCCAGCTTCCGGCAGTGAATCTCTGCTTCTCCCAGCAAATACGGAAGTGCCTCTAAAGGCTACTGCGCTGCATCTGCGGCACTTTTGCCTCTCTGTAAATGCACTCACCGGAATTGGAATTCCTCCTCTAGCTTCACTGTCTCTGCCCCTCTCTCACTGCTTCGATCTCATTGAATCTCTCTCTGGCAACAAACAATTGCTACTCTGGAAATTGACTTCCCAGTAAAATCGCACTGCTCAAGTGATTTCTCCAAGCCCCATTGACTTCTTTTAATCCTCTGTTGAGACCATTGTTTAAAACTCTGACTCGGGTTCGGAACTGGCCGAGGGTCGAATCCGACTCCAACTCGATATCGATTCTACTGGTTCGGTTTCAATGACTCGATCTTTCTAAAAAATACATTAAATATTATTTTTTATAAAAAAACATAATTTTAAAGATTTTCATTCATGTTTCCAAACACAAAGCATTAGAATATAGACAAAAGACAACATATGATCAAAGTAGGCTCATGAATATATCCATTATATCAAAATGGCACCCAACATTGTCCAATATATACATGATATAGAGATCAGAACAAAAAACATAACCAAGGAGGCTCTAAATGGCCTCTACAACAAAACATGACTAGTCACTATTACTAGACAAGGAAATATCCTCTGGCTCAAACTCTGAATCAGAGGGGGAAACCCATGGCTCCTCCTCCTCATCAAGATCCTCAACTGGAACTGTAGCACTAGCACGATGAGCCTGAGATACACGATCTATGCGCTTGCGTTGTGGCTGACTAAAGGAAGTGCCTGCAACTGCAACTAGAGGACTTGGGCCTGGGCCTGCTACTAGTGGATTTGCATTTAGTTGAGCCTCTACCTGTAAATTGAAGTCCAACCCCACATCAATATCCTAATCAAAGTCAAACTATGGTGCACGAGTCTCCACTACCCAATCTGATGTTGGATCAATATCATCCAACACAATGGGATCCGAATCAGGTCTTCTGTTCAGCAATTGGTTGCGTCTTAGTCGAAGATTGTATTGGACATAGACTAGATCATTTAACCGTTTTTGCTCCAAACAGTTTCTCTTCTTCGTGTGAATCCTCTCAAAGACGGACCAATAGCGCTCACACCCAAAAGCACTGCAAGTTTTACTCAAAATGCGGATTGCAAACCTCTGCAATTCAAGACAATGGCTACCAAATGCCTCCCACCATTGTGCTGCAAAAAACATAGTTGTGTAATGAGTTTCAGTTGGCTCAACAAATTATATCCAATTTGGAAATTATAAACAATTTTACAAAATAATAAAATATGAATTTGAAAATTGAAATTCTTTGTTTACATGGCTCATCTGATTCCCTTACAATCCTTGCAAGGTTCTTGCTAAAGGTACCTGTGGCTTTGTTGAAGAGAGTGATCTAATTGTGTATCAGCAATTGGTCACTCTCCTTGGGAACATGTGATCAATGCAGTCAATCAATCCATCTCTAACCTCCCCAATCAAAGCTCCTTCCGCCAGAGCTTTATAATGATACCTTGGGTTCAGAAAATACCCAACTACATGTATAGGGCGATGGAGTTGATTGTTCCATCTTTGATCAATGATTTCCCAAAAGGGTCCATACTTAGCCACTCTTTCCTTGTATGTTTCATTTATTTGCACCTTTGCTTGATCCATAGCCTCATAAATGAAGCCCATAGCCAATCTTTCCCCATCCACCAATCGCAACACTTTAACCAGCGGCTCAGCAACCTTCACAATCTCTGTTGCCTTTTTCCAAAATATTTCTTCATTAACTTTCTTTTTCAGATCTTCGCCATCTTGTTTGCGAGACCATTGACATTCATTCCATTCATCAGAAGAAAACAGTTTTTGCAAGTTTCTATGTTGGGAAAGCATAGATTACAATGTCAAAAAATGTGTTGCAAATCTAGTGATGGCAAGTCTAATAGTATCCTTGCCCCTTGTGTGTTTCCTCATCAGGTTCAAAATCCATGAATGATTGTAAATATATTTTGTTATGCTTTTGGCATGCTCTATAATGTTCTTGATCCAATCTATTTTACCAATATCCTCAAGCATGAGATATATGCAATCTGCAGCACATGGGGTCCAAAAGATGGTTTTTTGTTTTTCCTCTAACATTTTACCAGCAAGAACATAGTTAGAGGCATTATTTGTGATGATTTGAACAACATTAGCCACCCCCACCTCTTCAACAACCTCATCCAAAAGTTGAAACAACAAGTGTGCACCATTCACCCTATCAGATACATCAACTAATCTTAGAAACATGATTCCCTGTGGGCAAAAGATAAGAAAGTTTATGATGGTACGCTTTCTCTGATCAGTCCATCCATCTGACATGATGGTACATCCTGTTTTTGCCCATGAGTTTTTTAAATCTCTAAAATATTCATTAATGGAAAAAATCTCTTTTTGCAAAAGAGATCCCCTTAACTCATGCATAGTAGGGCCTTTGAAGCCCTTTCCAGCAGCATACATGGCATCAAACATAGGTTCATAATATGGTGAACGAGAACCATTGAAGGGGATATCAGCTGTGAAAATTTCTAAATCTAACAACCAAAAATCCTACTGCAGTTAACTGATTTGCATTTCCTACTTGTATTCTTCAATTAACACGTTATTTACAGAATTCTTCAGTAACATTAATGCAAATACACTGCAGTCTACACCAATATATGGATCAAGTACTGAAAAATAAGATGAGACAAACACACAAAGGACACACTTATTTTTGGACTAAACATCCCCAAAAAAACCCAATGCAGAAAAACCGGTGCAGCAAATATGAGGGTTTTATTATAAAGCATATTTATGAATACAACTAGGGTACCAAATCTGGCTCACCCAACAGAGAAAAAAATCCCGGCAGAAGTACCTATATCCGAAGGCAGATATTTTGGTTGACCCAGCAACAGAATGATCAAACCCCACAGGTGACTGTGTTGTCCCCAATGTTGCGCAGCAGCAGCTGCTCCCAGCTCTACGCTAAGACTGTGTTACCCTCTCTAGGCACTGCATCACCCTCCTAGTGAGCCTTCCCGACTCAGAAATCGAATTGCTAAACTGATGCCCGATTTGTCTCATAGAAACCCCAGCGCTACCTCTTCAACGACTGTGTCAACTCTCTCGAGCTCTCCGTCACCCTCCCAGGTACTGCGCTATCTCTCCGTGGTGATGTGATGCCTTTCTGCAATGTATTCTCCGCCATGGACAGAAGTCCCACTATCGAACTGCCCTTCTTTGCACTAGAACTCACTCTGAAATTCTCGGTAAATCGTGCCCCAGAATTTCGACTTAGCTCAAATGCTGATGTGTGTGTGTGTTCTCCAAATGACCCTCAAACCTTCCTTTATACTTTTCTGATTGAGAGATCAACAACTGTGATCAAATCTTTAATCAACGGCTAAGATTAAAACAAACTTGATACTCGTCACTTAGAAGCTTCTCACCCACACTTACATTAATTCACTTTAATTATTTTAATTTCCTAAGTTTTAACTTAGGTTCCATTAAAAATAATTAATTATTTGAATAAAATGCATTTCGGGTGGAATTTCTCCAAACGATTTTTGGGTCTTGGAGATCATGTGTTCTAGCCCCTCCACAAAATTTTGGAGCTAGAGCACATCTGATGCTACCCAAAAATCAACACTCCCTCTTAGCGAGGAATGTGCTCTATCAATACTTCTCATAAGAAGCATCACCCTGATCCATGGCATTGGTCCTCTACGCTGCTGATGCTCGGCCTACTGCCCCTCATCCACTACGCTGCTGCAATCTGTACTGTTGCCCATGACACTGCCACTGTCACTGCTGCATCTATACTACAACTTCCTCTCAATATGCTGCATCATGCAACCCATAGTGTTGTCACTGCTATTAGTTGCATTGCAACTCAGTTGCTGAGAGTTAAGCAACTGAAAGACATCCTAAATCCTGACATACTAGTCAGTCTAGATGCACCTCGATGTTGAAGCTTCATCTGTTGCTAATCTGCACTGACCCTCTGATGCTACTACGTTGTTGTTGTATTTTCTTTGTGCCTCCTGCAATGCTGCAACACTCCACAACACTGCTTCAGAATTTGGTGCTCTAGCTCTACCACTGTCGCTCCATCATCCCTCGCACCAACTGACTCCTGCCATTCTACTCCTCTCATAAAGGGCACCCATAGCCGTATATGATCCACAAGAGTTTGGTTACCTCAAGGATCCTGCCCCCCTTCTCTATATAGCTCCAACTACAGCTCCATATCGCCCCACCTCTTCTCTAGAGGTGCATGAGCACTCATGGCGCAGTCATCGTCATCCTCCTCATCAGTCTGTGCTGCAGCAACCTTCGAGTCAGGGTTCTCTTCTTTGCCATTCTTCTTTAGAGGGCACTGCGTGGCGAAATGTCCCATTTCCCCACATCTGAAGCATCTGACTTTCAAGATGTCCTTTTTATTCTGTCTATGCAGCCCTTGTTGTCCCTTTGATGCGAGAGTCGTATCCTCCTCTTCCTCTTTCTTGACTTTGTTCCATTTGCTGCTGCTTCCCGCCTTGGTCCCCCGTCTGATCTCTTCCTGTAGAAGACCTGCCCACATCTCCTCCCAGCTAGGAAGAGAAACCCTACCAGAAATGCTTTGGACAAAAGTTTCCCAGTCTTCAGTGACTACATTCAGGGCAGTCCTGACCATAAATCCAAGTTCTGGAGTAGCCCCTAAGGAAGCTAGCTAATCTCGGATCTCTTGCAATCTGATAAGAAAGGGATAGATTTCTTCTCCCTTCTGCATCTGAAACAATCTCAGCTAACTCTCAAGTGTTGAGATTTTGGGGTAGCATCGTATGTGCTCTAGCTCCCAAATTTCGTGAAGGGGCTGGAATATATGAGATCTCCAAGATCCAGAAAGCGTTTGGAGAAATTCCATCAGGTTTAAAAGATATTCAAATAATTCATCCTTTTAATTAAGGACCCTACGTCTAACTTAGGAAAATTAAAAGATTAAAGTGAATTAAATTAAACATGTGATAAGATTCACATAGTATTAAAAACCGGTCGGGTCAAACAAGAAACCGGTCAAACCCCTGGATGGTCAAAACCAGTCAAAAAACCCGGTTCAACACCTCATTTCACCTAAAAATCCTGGTCAACCAACGCTGACCGGCTGGTTAAGGACGGAACCAGCCGGTTTATGGATAAACCGATCGGTCAGCAACTAAAACCCTGTAGGGACCCATGCACGGCCAGCAAAGCAATTTAGGCTTGATTTGGAAGGAAGGGGAGGGTTGTTTCCCTCCAAAAACACCCTCCCCAGTCCTTTATAAGCAGGGGCAGCCTCTCCTTTGTCTCACACCATCTCATTTGCACCTTTGTGAGTTTAATTGACAGCATGGAGAATGTTGAGTGTTTGCTGGAGCAGTGATCTTGGAGGCTTGGAGTTGGAGTTGGAGCTATCTTGGAGATAGTTTGGAGTTGTCAGTAGAGTTGGCATCTTCAAGAGGAGGCTAAGGAAGCTAGTTTTCATTGCCAGGTAAGGATTTTCACTTGCAAAATCCATCATTTCATTGTTGTTCATGTATTTATTTTCTCGTGTGGTTAGCTATGCTATTGATATCAAATCTCTATTCCTATGCTATCAAATTTTGTATGTTTGAATGAACATTTTGTTTCGTAAATTTAGCCTTGGTTGTCCATTTATCTTAGCTGCAATTTTTTTTAAATGGCATATTTATTTCCAAATTTCAATTATTTCAAGTCAAGATGGCTCCAAAAACTAAGGACAGTGCAGGGGCCAATTGTGATGTGGTTGATGGAAAGATGATATGCAAATTTTGTGAAAAATCTACTGTAGGTGGGGGTATTCTTAGATTGAAACAACACTCGGCTGGGATAAGAGGCCAAGTAAAGCCATGTGATGCACCTAATGAAGTGATAGGTCCGGCTAGGGCAGAATACCTTGCCAAGTTTGAAAAGTTTGAGGACACTAAGGCTAGGGAGAAGGCCATCCAAGATGAAATTGCAAGGAAGAGGGAACTAATAGAAACCCTGAGACAGAGTAGCTATGATAATTATGACATTCAAGACTCTACTTCTATCCCTTCCACCAATGACCCCTTTCACTATGTTCCTCTTGTTGGACAAAAATCAAAACCAACAAAGAGACCCAACATCCAGAGTTATTTCGCATCCACTGCTAATCCCACAGCCACTTCCTCCCAGCCAAGTCATCAACCCACTTTGGATCTATTGTTGCACAGAATGTCTAGGCACCGCGACAACGGCTCAGATCGGGGCTGTCACTCTGATCCCCAATCTCTCTATTTAAGTTGTCTCCTTATAGCAGACTAAGGGGGGTAGACCCTATGGAAATGGAATGAAGGAGAACTCGTTGGGAACCAACTAGTTCGGGAGACACAGTTAAACGACCAAATACTTGTGAAAGATCTAGCAAGATTAAAGGATTCGATTGAATTTGAAAGACTGATACCAATGCCTTATGGAGTCAACTATCCTGCTAAGGGAATTACAACCAAGTACTCGATGAGAAACTAGTGCTATGCAATGTTAACTTGGAATGCAAAACGCAAGGAAAATGATTTGACGGGGCGGGGAAGCAAGCTTTGAATATCAAAGTGATGTTAAAAGCCTAAAGCACTTAGGTTATAAATAATTTGATCTAACCACTAAGTACTTAAGAGAGACTGCCAATTATGAAGATGCCAAAATTACTCAATTAGAAGACATACAATTCGTCGCAGATCCACAATAATAAGATATCAATCACACTTACTTGAAGAATTTCCCAAGACTTGAATATTCAATAATGATTCAATAATTCAAGTAAATGAAACAATACTTAATTAGGCGATTTAATTGATAGAATACATTCCAAAACTTAGATGCCAATGATCATCAAATCCAACTAAAACATATGAAATTTACTAGCACTTAAATCTCAGTAGTTATTCATCCAGTTATACCATGAAAATATAAAGCTAATAAAACCACTTCATCAAGCAATTTATGGATTAAATGATGTTCTTAAAATAATGCAAATCCAAAAATTAAATTTTCTCCTATAGTCAAACATAGGATATATTCTTCAACAAGATTTCAGATCTGAAATACATATTGCAATAGTAGTTTAAACCATAGATCAGCAAACAAACGATACCGGCACCAATGCCCAAAATGACTAAAAATAGTAAAAATTGTTGAACTTGAAGAAAAACCAATTTTTAGGGCTTAAATAAGAGAAATTTCAGATCTAATATTTTTATTTCAGCAGTGAAACAATGACAAATCAGCGAGATAAAACTGCCGAAAATAGCTGTCAAATACTTTCAAAAATAGCAAAAAATATATTGAAACCTGAAATTTTCAAGTTTAAGGCTTTAAGAGAGTTGGATTCAGTGATTTTCAGAACTGATAAGTTTGTAACAGCAGTAAATTGATAATAGATCAGCAAACTGAAATGCTGAAAATGATTCCCACTATGTCTAAAAATAGTAATTTTTGCCGAAAAACTGAAAATTCTGATTTTATGAACCTTATTTAGGATATGCATCAGAAATGTTCAGATCTAATTTTTCACAGTTATGCAGTAATTTCCAGCAAGATTCAAAATCAGATCTAAGCAAAATTAAAGATGCTCAAATGGCCAAAAATTCTGAAAATGAATATTTTGCAATTATAAACAATTTTAACCATATAAAATGTGTTTTTAGAGCCTAATTATTTGTTATTTGTTTGTTGTAATAAAATTTGCAGAAAATAAGAGTTTAGAGATCAAACCCTTAGCCCAAGGCTATGAAGATCCCACCAATGAAAATTCTTGAAATTTTGGGATAATGTTGCCGCTTGAAAATTAGAAATTTTTAGACCAAAATCCTGCAAAAATAGCCTCAAAAAACTATACGTCCTCAAGGGTCTAGATCTAACTCAGATCTAAAGATTTCCTTGGCTGATTTTTCAGATTTATTCCTGCAAACAAATATTGAGCCTAGATCTTGCCCTCCAAGGTCTAGATCTGGCTCAAATCTGAAGACTTCCTTGGCTGATTTTTCAAATCTAATCCTGCAAACAAATATTGAGCTCAGATCTTGCCCTCCATGGTCTAGATCTAGCTCAAATCTGAAGATTTCCTTGGCTGATTTTTCAAATCTATTCCTGCACAAGTGAAAATAGAAAAACCCAATACCCAATATATACAATAATAAAGAAAATCCAAAAAACTCAAATGTTAGAATTCAAAATTATGTTACAAAACTCCAAATCTACACATGTAAATTACAAATCTATACAATATATTTACATATCTATGCACAAGAGTTGCGGATCTGTCAGATCCGAGGAGCATAAATCTGACTTCGCTCTCAAATCTGAAGATCTAAGGCTCTTACTAGCTAGATCTAACTTTAAATTCAATAAAAGTTAAGATAAATTTTGTAATTAGGCACAAGCCCTAGAAAAAACCCTACAAAAAATGGAATTTAAGATAAGCCAGGGGAATTAGATCTGGAGGGCTCTTCAAATCTTATATCCTTGGGAGTCAGCTGGTCCAACCAAGGACTTCCACAAACGCCCAATTCTAAATCCGAAAGATTTATGCACACTTAAAGTTAAACTATTAAATTAGTAGAGAAATAAGATAAAAGATAAAATTTTCAAGAGTTAGAAATAGCTGCTAACTCAATCCAATTAATATTCTTATCCTAAATCCAGTAACCTAAGCAAAATACCTGTGCAATAGATTACTCTACAAGAGCCATTAATAAACAATCCATTAAAACAATCATTAGCAAAATATAAAGAACAAGTTTACCATAAAATGCTGAAGATGAACACCACCATCAAAATCAAACCCCAAAGTCTTCGTTTGTATTATTTCGTAAAATATTACAGGAGAGCTTCAAGAACAATACACGATCAAGAGATCAGATGACTAAAAAACTAACAAAGACCTCTAATTTAAAAGATAAAAATCCCCAACGGCTAGTTCAATTGATCCATGTCAAAGTAATCTTGACCGTTTAAAAAAAATCTAATCATCTTTTAATCTCGTCTGTCGAAATTATAAATTTTTGAGGAAATTCGAAATTATCATTTAATTCCCTTTTAATTAACTCAAAAATAATATTTTGGAGTTAATTACTTCAAAAATTTGACTGACTTAACCACCAAGGTCGAATGGTCCAAAATTTCTTGAAATTCTCAATATTCCCTTGACATGGGATCTTTAAAAATTTCTTTTTAGGGACCCACGAATTTTTCCTTTGAAGAATTTTAAATAACCTAGGACTTAAAATTAATTGAATTTCTGGCTTAGGATTTTTAATTTAATTTGGCCAGAAAATTTAATTAATTGACTGAGAGGGGATTTAATTATTTTTCCAACCCTCTTTACATAAGATAAATACATTTGACACATGAACAGGGAAAACCCATTCGTGATAGACCCTCAAATAGCTACCCAATTCTGCGAATCAAAACATGATCTAGTAGATCAAGCAGCTTGTAATAAAATAATCTAGTCAATTAGCTAGGATTATTCCCAAACTACTTTTACAAAGACTCGATAGAAAACACTAGGACTCACTTAGCATCTTGACGACAAAATCCACTCTAGCTTTGGAGTGACGCTGGAGGGAAAAACTCTGTCAACCACTTGTGTCGAGAAACACAAATGAATCAGTGAGACAAAAAACCTCATAGGATAGAAATCGTTACCAAAATACTAGGCTTACCTAAGTTGTTACATACATGATAGTCTTACTTAGATCATTTACATCATAAAAATGCAGAATGGGTTTACATCATTTATAAAATTGTTGATTGATGATGGAATCTGAATGGCGTGAACACCTCGAACATGATAAATCCCATTTGCAAAAATGGGGGTATACTACTATGAGGTCATTGACAAAGAGTGGTCAACGGGATCAACATTGGAAAAAACAATGCAAAAAAACTTCTTATCAGTACATTGCTAAATGGTGGTATGATGCAGATATCCCATTTAATGTTGTTCGCTCACCTTACTACCAAGCTATGTGGGACTTTGTTTTAGCTACAGGAAAGAGCTTCAAAGGCCCTACTATGCATGACTTGAGGGGATCTCTTTTGCAAAAAGAGATTTGTAATATTGATGAGTATTTGGCTGACTATAAAGAGTCATGGCTCAAAACAGGTTGTTCCATCATGTCAGATAGATGGAATGATGGAAGGAACTGCACTATCATTAACTTCCTTGTTTCTTGCCCTCAAAAAACAATGTTTTTGAGATCAGTTGATGCATTTGATAAGATGAAGGATGCAACCCTTCTATTTCAGCTTTTGGATGAGATTATTTAGGAAGTGGGGAGGCAGAATGTTGTGCAAGTCATCACAGATAATGCCTCAAACTATGCTCTTGCTACAAAGATGCTTGAGTCCAAGTATAAGACCGTATTTTCGAGTCCATGTGCTGCACATTGCATAGACCTCATGCTTGAGGACATAGGCAAAGTGGAGTGGGTAAAAAACACTGCAGAGCACGGCAAGTGCATTACAAAATACCTTTACAGCCACTCATGGGTATTGAGCCTAATGAGGAAAAATACTAGGGGCAAAGAGCTTGTTAGGCTTGCAATTACAAGATTTGCAACTCACTTCCTCACGTTTCAATGTCTCAATTCTCAACAGAAAAACCTGCAGAAAATGTTTTTTTTTTCTGATGATTGGACTGAATCCCTGTGGGCTCGTAGACAAGATCGAAAAGACACCAAAAAGAAATTCTTTGACAATTATTTTTGGAAAAGGTCTTCAGAGCTTGTAAAAATTACTGAGCCCCTTGTTAAGGTGCTAAGGATGGTGGATGGGGAAAAGATGGCAAAGGGATACATTTATGAGGCTATGGATCAGGCAAAGGAGCAGATATGGGCAGTTTACAGGGATAGGTTAGCTAAATATGGCCGGATATAGTAGATCATTGATAACGGATGGAACAATCAACTCCATCATCCTATACATGCAGCTGGATATTTTTTGAACCCAAAGTATCATTATAAAGCTCAGCTAAGAGATCAGCAAGATGGGGAGGTCAGATCTAGATTGATTGATTGCTTGGAGCGCATGGTCCCTATCCATGCAGACCTTTTGGAAACACATAAACAACTTACTCTTTTCAGTATGGCAGTTGGCACCTTTGGAAAGAACTTGGCGAAAATGGCAAGAGATGTGGATCAACCAGGTAAGCAATTCCAATTTGTTTTTCTTTTCAAGTTAAATTGTTTGTAAATAAGTAATGAAATGAACTATGTTACTAATTAATGTCTTTTTATTTCCAGCACATTGGTGGGAGTCATTTGGCGGCCAATGTCCTCAATTGCAAAAGTTTGCAATTAGAATCCTCGGCCAAACTTGCAATGCTTCAGGTTGTGAGCGCAATTGGTCTGTTTTTTAGCGCATACACACAAAGAAGAGAAATTGTTTGGAACAGAAATGGTTAAATGATCTTGTGTTTCTGCAATACAACCTTCGCTTGAGGCGAAACCAACTGATGAACAAAACACCTGATCTAGATCCCATTGTGTTGGATGATATTGATCCAACATCAGAATCGATGGAGGTGACTGAAGATCCAGTGTTTAAGGTAGATTTTGATTTTGATGCATCATTAGCGGGGGGTGAATTTGAAGCAGATTTGTTGGCGCCATCAGACGGAGACCCAGGATTGGTAGTTGCATCAAAGAAAGGCAAACAACCAATGGAAGCCACTAATCATGCAGCTCGAGTAACTTGTGCTTCCATTAGGTCCACTTCTATTGTTATTGGTGGCAGTGGTATTGAGGTTGCAAATGAGCCTGAGGGTACGGCATCCTCAGACTCTGATCCAGATGATGTTTGTGCAGCTGTCGATGTTGATCCTATGTCTAGTAGTGGTGATGAATTTGATGATTGATCATGATTCATGTGTAGTCTTGTATTAGGCCAATGGCCTCATAGCTTGTAGCATTGCTTTTGGCTTTATGGGCCATTTGGAGCCTCATTGCTTGTGTATTTTTTGATGATATGTATTGCACTCGGTGCCATTTTGATATATTCACCTTTACATGGTATATAAATGAGCAAACTTTGCATATTTTGTCTCTATTAGCTTGGAATCATGCTTGCAAATCTTAAAAATAGGTTTTTTTATTAAAAAATAATTATTTAATGTATTTTTTTTAAATCTGGTTCGTTTAGACCTTACCAGTACCGGTTCAACCAGTTCCAGTCCGGTTACCAGTTCATTAGGTCCACCAGTCCGATCACAGATTCCGGTCCGATTACCGATTCATTAGGTCCACCGGTCCGATTACCGATTCATTAGGTCCACCGGTCCGATCACCAGTTCTGGTTTTTAATACTATAGATGAGAATGACTTAAGTGACGCGAATCAAGTAGCTTCTAATCTTAGCCGTCGAATAGAGATTAGATCACGACCGTTGGTTTCCCAACGAGAAAAGTATAAGAGAAGGGCTTGGGGTCAGTTGGAGAACACACACATTGGCGGAGCACTGAAGCTAAGTTGAAATTATAGAGCGTGGTTTGCTAAGAATTTCAAGAAATGTCCTGATGATGGATCCCCGTTGGGATTCGAAACGTCGACACTCGTTTTCTAGCAATGTGGATAATCCGGGAAGTTTTTTAATAAATGATCACCACATGAGTCTAAAAATTTCAAGAGGAATTTGCAGTGCAGCGAGGGGTAGTATTGGCAAGGGCATGATCTGATCCCAGGCCAAGATTACAACAGTGGCAAAGAGGCAGCATACCCAGCAGCGCAGAGGCAGCCAGGTGCTACACAGTCCAGCCAGAGCCCAGAAGGGGCGTTGCAGAGGCATGAGGAGCCATGCAGGGCTGACGCAGGCCCAATCAGGGCAGCGCAAGGGCAGCATAAGCCTTTCAGGGGTGACGCAGGCCTTTCCAAAGCAACGCAGAGGCTAACGCGGGCCAAGAAGGCTAACGCAGAGGGCTAAGGAGCAGCGTTCGAGTTTCCAGTGGGCCAGAAAGGGCTCGAATTCATAATTTCCCGATGTGGGTTGATTCAGCTATATTTTCTGTCTCCGAGAGAAAGAGGTATAGTTGCCATGATTTTCTTTGTAGGGCCAACCATGTCTGGTGCCCAGAAAATGTTGTATTTATAATTTGCTTAATAATAAAACCCTTCAGAGCTAGCTGCACTAGTTTTCCCGCATTGGGTTTTTCCGGGGACATTTGTCCGAAAAATCTGTGTGTCACTTTGTCATATGAGCGTGCTATTCAATAAATGATCTGTATGTGTAGGCTGCTATTTGTATTTACTTCGTTGTTTTTCTGAATAATCAGATTAATAACTTGTGTATTTAATCAAGTAGGACAAGTAAATCAGGAATTAGTAGTAGGGTTTCTTAGATTAAGAAATTTTCACATGGTATCAGAGCGATTGCAGATCAAGATGGATCTCCAGCAATCGGCTGAAGAAATTTTTGTTGCAGAGTAGCAGTTGAAGCAGCAGACAATCCGGAGAGGGCAACGCAGCACCAAGAGGACGCAGTCTCAGTAGAGGCCACGCAGGGGATGACGCAGAGGCAGTGCAGAGCCTTCTAGAGGGACGCAGGAGCAGTCTGCGCTGCACTGAGCCAATCTACTCATGCAAATGCCAGCCAGAGGGACGCAGTCCAGTGTTGAGTTGCTATGAAGAGTTGTCGTGTTCCGGAAGCAGAGCTTCAGATCTTCAGCAGTTGCGGGTGTGGTGGAGATTCTTTCGGTTCATAATCGTACCTAGCTAAGTTGACAAAGGGCGGGAGGAGAACAGTCACTCAACATATTTTTGCCAAAGAAATCTGAGGATCGATCGTAGGGTGATCGAAGAGGGTTGATTCAGAAGATTTAGCAGATTTCCAAGGGAGGAAATCAGTTGTCAGAGGGAGCAGAGGGTGCCTTTTTCACCAAGGACCCCAGATCCGAGTTTCTGTTGAGGGTAGCAAAAGAAGTAGAGGGAGGAGCTTATGCTTCGACAATTTATTTCTGAGCAGATGGCGCCACACAGATTGCATGATCAGGATAGGTTGGAAAGCCTATCCAACTTTGCTATTTGGAAGGCCAAAATCCTGACAGTCCTAGAGGCATACGATTTACGAGAGCATGCAGAGGGCGGCTTGGCTACACCAATCGATGCTACTCTTCTCGCGAACCATAATGAAGCAGTGGCACATGCCAAGCGCTTCATCATGGACGGGGTTAAGGATCATGTGGTACCACACATAGCCGAGAAGAAGACAGTTAATGAGGTGTGGAAAGCTTTAACCACACTGTATCAAGGGAAATCCATCAAGAAGAAGATGCTTCTGGAGAACCAGATGAGGTTGTTTATGATGACTAAGGGAGAGGAAATCGATCCTTTCTTCTTCAGGTTGCAGGCAATTCGGGATCAGCTGATTGCCATGGGGGTAAAGGTGGATGAAGATGTCATGGTGAGGACTGCTCTAAATGCAGTCACAAATGATTGGGAAACGTTTGTCCAAAGCATCTTGGGCAGACAGGACCTTCCAAACTAGGGCAATATGTGGGCTATCCTCCAACAAGAGGAAATCTGCCGAATGACCAAGAGACAAGCCAACATCGGATCGAGCAAGGTGAAGAAGGAGGAAGAGGAAGATGCAGCCCTAGCATCTTAGAAGCAGCAAGGGAAAAACAAGTTTGATCTATCTAAGATCAAATGTTTCCAATGTGGTGAACTTGAACACTTCGCCAGCAATTGTCCTCTAAGGAAGAAGGACAAAGAAGCTTCTAGTTTCAAGGCTGCATAGCGAAAGAAGATGATGGTTACAAGGATGATGTAGCCATGAACACTCATGTACCTCGAGAGAAGAGGTGGGGCGATATTGATCTATAGAGCAGCTACAGAGTGGTGGCGGGATCCTTGAGTAGCCCAACTCTTGGATCACGTCCATGCTACAGGACACTTAAGATAGTAGCGGGAATGACTGGAGCAATGGGTGCAGAGGATCACAATGAAGCAGAGGCAAAGGCTGGGACGTTGTAGAGGGAGCAGCGCAATGCAGAGGCAGCAGCAGCGTAGAAGCAGCAGTGCAGAGTGGTTGATGGGACTTCAGCAGCGCAGAGGAGGCATGATTATGCAGTGCAGAGATGCATCAGCATAGTAGCTTCAGGTGGACAGCGCAGAGCAGCAGCCTAAGGAGCTTCAGTGATGAGATGCAGCCCGACTGACTTGTCTGTCATTGGGCATGGGTCCTTCAGCTGCTTACTCTCAGCAACTGAGTTGCAGTGCAATAGTTGGTAGCGCGATGTAGCAATTTGAGAGGGAGCTACAGTACCGATGTGGCAGTGACTGTAACAGAGTCATGGGCAACAGTACAGAAAGCAATATCAGCGCAGTGATGGAGAGGCAGTAAGCCAAGCATCAACGCGGAGACAGATGCTAAAGATCAGAGCAGTACTTCGGGGTTGATGTATTACTAGAGCACATTCCTCTCTAAGAGGGAGTGTTAAGATTTTGGGGTAGCATCGAAGGTGCTCTAACTCCCAAATTTTGTGGAGGAGCTAGAATACATGAGATATCCAAAACCCAGAAAGTGTTTGGAGAAATTCCATCAGGTTTAAGAGATATTCAAATAATTAATATTTTTACTAGGGACCCTAAGTCTAACTTAGGAAAATTAAAAGATTAAAGTGAATTAAAATAAACATGTGATGAGAATGACTTAAGTGACGTGGATCAAGCAGCTTTTAATATTAGCCGTCGATTAGAGATTAGATCACTGTCGTTGGTTTCCCAATGAGAAAAGTATAAGAGAAGGACTTGGGGTCAGTTGAAGAACACACACATTGCCGAACCACTAAAGCTAAGCTAAAATTCTAGGGCGTGCTTTGCTAAGAATTTCAGGAGGAGTTTGTAGTGCAGCGAGAGGCAGTATTGGAAAGGGGATGGTCTGAATCCAGGCCACGAGTACAACAGTGGTAGAGAGGCAGCATACCCAGCAGCGCAGAGGAAGCCAAGTGCTACGCAGTCCAGTTGAAGCCTAGAAAGGGCATCGCAGAGGCAGCAGGAGCCACGCAAGGTTAACACAGGCCCTTTCAAGGCATCAGAGGCGCAGCGTAACCCCTTCGGGGGTGACGCAGGCCCTTCCATAGCAACGTAGATGCTGACACAGGCCAAGAAGGTTGACGCAGAGGCCTGAGGAGCAGTTGTGGGGTTTCTAATGGGCCAGAAAAGAGCTCGAATTCATAATTCCCCAGTGAGGGTTGATTCAACCATATTTTCTGTCTCCGAGAGAAACAGGTATAGCTGTCGTGATTTTCTCTGTAGGTCCAACCATGTCTGGTGCCCAGAAATTGTTGTATTCAAAATCTGCTTAACAATAAAACTCTCCAGAGCTAGCTGCACCGATTTTCCCGCATTGGTTTTTTCCGGGGACATTTGTCCGAAAAATCTGTGTCACTTAGTCATATGAGCGTGCTATTCAGTAAATGATATGTATGTGTAGGTTGTTATTTGTATTTACTTCGTTGTTTTCCTGAATAATCAGATTAATAACTTGTGTATTTAATCAAGCAGGAGAAGTAAATCTTGAATTAGCAGTAAGGTTTCTTAGATTAAAAAATGTCACATCAAGCAACATCTTCCGCTGGACGGAGGATCCCTCGTACAATGTTGTCAAGGCCACCCACATTTCCCTTGTGTTCTTCTCAGCCATATGTGGGATTACATGATCCTCGACTCCGTCCATGATCATGCGCTTAGCTTTAGCTTGAGCCTCCTCGTACTTCTTGAGAGGATCAATATCAACCGAAACAACAATCGTCCTCAAGGCATAATCCTTGATGCGATGTTCATCCAAAACTACAAGGATCCTGGTCTTCCGGATGACAAAGTTGGATACTCCATCCAAACTGTCCTAATCCTTCAGTCCACTTGCGGCCATCTCTGCTCAACTAAATGTCAAACAACTTCCTTTCTCCCTCTTTTGTTGTTGCCCTAGCAAAACTCGGATATGGATTTCTTTGGCGCTAGAAATCCTCTAAGGAACAAGCTCCCTTTGAATCTCGATTTCCTTCACGAAAATCCTTCTGCCAACAAATGTCGAAGCACCCCTCTCTGATCTCTCTTTGCTATTGCTCAGCACTGAATCTAGACTTCTTGGAAAGAAATCTTTTGAGGAACTCATTCCCTCTACTTTGCTTCTACCCCACTAGACACTGTTCTACACCAACAGAATCAGCGTCCCACCAGCAACTCCAGATAGAATCTGCACTACGCCTCCAGCCACGGCAGCTGGAAAATTGAGACTCAATAGCCTCTACACTGGCCCAGCAATCACTGTGTTGCCTTCTGCAGCTATAGCGTCACCCTAGCAGGCTGACGCAGGCTCTGCATGAGCCTTCCTTGGTGATTGTGTCACCCTTTCCCGGCCTCTTTGGCCTAGAACTGCATTGTCTCTCAGGACAGTTACTTTCCTGCAACAAATTTTCCTTTGTCCTTTCGATGATGGCTTCAGTCCTCCTTGATCTGGAATTGCTCTGATACCATGTGGAAATTTCTGAATCTACCAACCAAAAATCCTACTGCAGTTAACTGATTTTCATTTCCTACTTGTGTTCTTCAATTAACAAGTGATTTACGTAGCTCTTCAGTCAACATTAATGCAAATACACTGCAGCCTACACTAATATACGCATCAAGTACTGAAAAATAAGATAATGTTGAGATTTTGGGGTGTTGGGGTAGCATCGAATGTGCTCTAGCTCACAAAATTTGTGGAGGAGCTAGAGTATATGAGATCTCCAAGAACCAGAAAGCATTTAGAAGAATTCCGTCCGGTTTAAGTTTTATTCATATAATTAATATTTTTAATTAAGGACCCTAAGTCTAACTTAGGAAAATTCAAAGATTAAAGTGAATTAAATTAAACATGTGATGAGAATGATTAAGCAGCTTCTAATCTTAGCCATCGATTAGGGATTAGATCACAGTCGTTGATGTTTCAATAAGAAAAGTATAAGAGAAGGGCTTGGGGTCAGTTGGAGAATGCACACACTGGCAGAGCATTGAAGCTAAGCTGAGATTCTAGGGCGTGGTTTGCTAAGAATTTCATAAGTGTTTCAGCTGCAGCGAGGGGCAGTATTGGCAAGCAGGATGGTTTGATCCCAGGCCAAGAGTACAATAAGGGTAGAGAAGGAGCATTCCAAAGCAGCGCAGAGGCAGCAGCTACGCATTCCAGCCAAGAGCACAGCAGGGGCAGCTCAGAGATAACAGGATCCAAGCAAGGCTGACGCATGCCCAGTTAGGGCAGCGCAAGGGTAGCGTAACCCCTTCTAGGGTGACACAGGCCCTTCCTGAGCAGCGCAGAGGCTAACGTAGGGCCATTCAGGCTGAAGCAAAGGGCTTCAGAGAAGCGCTGGGGTTTCCAGAGGCCGGAAAGGGACTGAGTTCTGTAAATCTCGTTTGAGGTGTGGATCAGTCATATTTTTCTGTCTTCGGGATAAAGGTATTGCTGCCATTTATATTTCTCTGTCGAGTTAACCAGTTTTGGTGCCCAGGATTGTTGTACTTAAAATCTACATAATAATAAAATCCCTCGAGAAGCTAGCAGCACCAGTTTTCCCACATTTGGTTTTTTCAGGGACATTTGTCCAGAAAATCCTTATGTGTCACTTTGTCTATCATCATGTTATTCAGTTTTGATCTATATGTGTAGGCTGTTAACTATGTTTACTTTGATGTTAATTCTGAATATAGTCTATTAACTATATTCGCCAAGGACCCTAGATACGAGTTTCTGTTCAGAAGCAGGGAGAGGAAGATCTGTTCCGACAGAGTAGATCTGAGCAGATGACACCACACAGATCGCGTGATCAGGATAGGTTGGACGACTTGTCCAATTTTGCTATTTGGAAGGCCAAAATCCTGGTAATCCTGGAGGCATACGGCTTGAGGGAGCATGTAGAGAAAGTCTTGGCTAGACCAACCGATGTGACCCTCCTAGCAGAGCATAATGAAGCAGAGGCACATGCCAAGCGCTTCATCATGGATAGGGTTAAAGATCATGTGGTACCACACATAGCCAAGAAGAAGACGACTAATGAGATGTGGAAAGCTTTAACCACATTGTATCAGGGGAAGTTTGTCCAGACAAAGATGCTTCTGGAGAACCGGCTAAGGTTATTCATGATGACCAAGGGAGAGGAAATCGATCCTTTCCTATTCAGACTGTAGTTGATTCGGGATCAGCTGACAGGCATGGGGGTCAAGGTGGAGGTTGATGTCATGGTGAGGGCTGCTCTAAATGCAGTCACAGAGGACTGGGAAACATTTGTTCAAAGCATTTTGGGCAGAGTCGACCTTCCTAATTGGGACGATATGTGGGCTATCCTCTGACAATAGGAGATCCCCCGAATGACCAAGAGGCAGACCAGCACTAGAGCACACAAGGTGATGAAGGAGGAAGAGGAAGATGCATCCCTGGCATCAAAGAGGCAGCAAGGGAAAAAGAAGTGTGATATGTCAAAGATCAAATGTTTCCAATTTGGCGAAATTGGACACTTCGCCAGCAATTGTCCTCAAGGGAAGAAGGACAAGGAAGCTTCTAGTTCCAAGGTTGTTGTAGCAAACGATGGCTCTGACAATGACGTAGCCATAAGCACTCATGAACCATGGAGGTGGGGCGAATATTGATCTGTAGAGCAGCTACAGAGTGATGGCGGGATCCTTGATTAGCCCAAATCATGGATCACATCCGTGCTACGAGAGCCTTAATACAGTAGCAAGGAATGACAGGAGCAGTGTGTGCAAAGATCATGAATGACGCAAACGCAGAGGAAGAGGCAGCACAAAGGAGGCATGCTTACGCAATGCAAAGTTGCAGCAGCGCAGTGGCTTCAGGAGGACAGCACAGAGCAGCAGCCTATGGAGCTTCAGTGGTGAGATGCAGCCCAACTGACTTGTCTGTCATTGGGCAGGGGTCCTTTAGTTGCTTACACTCGGCAACTGAGCTGCAGTGCAGCAGTTGGCAGCACGATGCAGCAATTTGAGAGGGAGTTGCAGTGCAACAATTGGCACCACGATGCAGCAATTTGAGAGGGAGTTGCAGTATGGATGTAGCAGTGACTGTGGCAGAGTCATGGGAGCAGTACAGAAGAGTAGCAACAGCGTAGTGATGAAGGGCAGCAAGCCAAGCATTAGCGCAGAGACCAATACTAGAGATCAGAGAAGTACTTCGAGGTGAAGTGTATTGCTAGAGCACATTCCTTACTAAGAGGGAGTGTTGAGATTTTGGGGTGTTGGGGTAGCATCGAATGTGCTCTAGCTCCCAAAATTTGTGGAGGAGCTCGAGTACATATGCTATCCAAAACCCATAAAGCATTTAGAAGAATTCCATTTGGTTCAAGTTTTATTCAAATAATTAATCTTTTTAATTAAGGACCTTATGTCTAGCTTAGGAAAATTAAAAGATTAAAGTGAATTAAATTAAACATGTGATGAGAATGACTTAAGTGACATGGATCAAGGAGCCTCTAATCTTAGCTGTCGATTAGAGATTGATCACGATTGTTGATGTTTCAACGAGAAAAGTATAAGAGAAGGGCTTGGGGTCAGTTGGAGAACACACACACTGGTAGAGCACTGAAGCTAAGCTGAGATTCTAGGGCGTGGTTTGCTAAGAATTTCAGAAGTGTTTCAGCTGCAGCGAGGGGAAGTATTGGCAAGCAGGAGGGCTTCATCCCAGGCCAAGAGTACAACGAGGGCAGAGAAGACGCATTCCAGAGCAGAGCAGAGGTAGCAGCTACGCAATCCATCCAAGACCCCAGCAGGGGCAACGCAGAGGCGGCAGGAGCCAAGCAAGGTTGACGCAGGCCCAGTTAGGGTAGCGCAGGGGCAGCGTAACCCCTTCTAAGGTGACGTCGGCCCTTCCTGAGCAACGCAGAGGCTGACGCGGGCTAATCAGGCCGACGTAGAGGGCTTTAGAGCAGCGTTGGGGCTTCCAGAGGTCGGAAAGGTACTGAGTTCTGTAAATCTCGTTTGAGGGTGTGAATCAATCATACTTTTCTGTCTCTAGGATAGAGGTATTACTGCCATTTATATTTCTCTCTCGATTTAACTAGTTTTGGTGCCCAAGGTTGTTGTACTTAGAATCTACATAATAATAAAAACCCTCCAGAAGCTAGCAGCACCGGTCCCGCATTCGGTTTTTCTGAGGACATTTGTCCAGAAAACCCTTGACTTTGTCTATGAGCATGTTATTCAGTTTTGATCTGTATGTGTAGGTTGTTAATTGTATTTACTTCGATGTTAATTCTGAATATTCAGATTAATAACTTATGTAAGTAGGAGAAGTAAATCAAGATTTAACAATAGGGTTTCTTAAGTTTAAGGAATTTTCACAGATAAGACAATCACACAAAGGACACACTTATTTTTGGACTAAACATCACTGGAAAAACCCAATGCACGAAAACTAGTGCAGCAGATATAAGGGTTTTATTATTAAGCATATTTCTGAATACTGTGAAAATTTCTGAATCTAAACATACAGAAATCCTACTGCAATTATCTGATTTGTATTACCTGCTTGTTTTCTTCATTTAATAAGTTATTTACGGAATTATTCAGTAAATTCTAACACAAATATATTGCAGCCTACACCAATATAGAGATCAAGAACTGAAAAATAAATGAAGCAATCACACAAAGGACACACTTATTTTTAGACTAGCGTCTGTAGAAAAACCCAATGTGGGAAAATCGGTGCAGCAGATCTTAGGGTTTGTATTATTAAGCAATAATATTCTGAGTACAACTAGAGTGCCAAATCCGACACACCCAACAGAGAAAATCCTCGGCAGACAAATAAAATAGTGAGTTTCACCTCACACTATAAGTCCTGTTTGATCCAAGATCGAACTGGCGAAACCCCAACTCCTTCTGCACTGCCTCTGCGCAATAGATGCGTAGGCCTGCGTGGGGATGGCTGAGTTTGCGTCACCTTCTCTCTTCACTGATCTGCCTCTCAGAAAATCGAGTTTCAGCCCTCTCAACTCAGAAATCCCAATCTCCAGCTAAATACGGACTATCCCTTGGAAGCTCTATGCAGTCCCTACATGAGCCCTACATCGGTCTGTGTCACCCCTTCAAGGGACTGCGTGACTTCTCTTGGTGGTTGCATTGCTTCCTCTACTGTCTCTATTGCCCTTGCTCTGCTATGTACTCTTGGTCCTCTGACCAATAACTGCTTCTGACCCTCACTGTCATTGAATCACTTAGATCTTAGCTTCATGCAAGCACTACTCCGTCAAATGAATTCGATCTCCAGATTCATCCACTGTGTGTTCTCCAACAGACCCTCAAGCCTTCCTTTATACTTTTCCTGTTGGGAAATCAACAATCGTAATCTAATCCTTAATCAACGACTAAGATTAAATTAGACTTGGTCCTCGTCACTTAGAAGCTTCTCACCCACATGTTAAATTACTTCACTTTAATTATTTTAATTCCCTAAGTTTTAACTTAGGCTCCATTAAAAAAAATTTAATTATTTGAATAACTTCCACTCCGAATGGAATTCCTTCAAACGATTTCTGGGTCTTGGAGATCTCATTTGTTCTAGCCCCTCCACAAAATTTTGGAGCTAAAGCACATCTGATGCTACCCAAAAATCAACACTCCATCTTAGCGAGGAATGTTCTCTAGCAATACTTCTTCAATAGAAGCATCATCCTGATCCACAGCATCTGTCCTTTGCGTTGTTGATGCTTGGTCTGCTGCCCCTCATCTATTGTGTTGTTGCAATCTATATTGATTCCCATGACTTAGCCACTGTTAATGCTACATCTGTACTGCAACCCCCTCTCAAAATGTTGCATCATGTTTCCCATAGCACTGCCACTGCTAACTGCTGTATTGCAACTCAATTGTTGAGAATTAAGCAACTGAAAGACATCCCAAAAACTGACATATTGGTCAGTCTGGATGCACCTCGATGTTGGAACTACCTCTTCTACTAATTTGTGTTGTCCCTCTAATGGTACTGCGTTGCTACTGCTTTGCACTACGTTGTTGCTGCTATTAGCAATCCACCAGTTCTCTGAAGACTGAAAAGGAGACTGACAAAGTTAACCACAGACCACTTTGACCTAGTAGCTAGCCCTACGAGGCTGAGAGGACTCTCTCAATGAGATCACAGTCAAGGATTGACTGTGATATGAAGGATATTATGCTAGATATGATAAACACAGATAGGTTTTGAGAAATTTAGGGTTTGATGTTGGATCAGGGATGAAACCAAGTAGCTAGTTCTAGGTATCAAAAGGGTTTACAGCTGCAAAGATATAAAAGAGCAAGGTAGAAGTAGATCTATAATGGCTTTAGGGTTTTGTAGTTATGGTGTAGGGCCTGAAAAAGTAGAGGGATTCAATGAGCATGTTTAATCATGAATTCATTAAACTGGAAGCATGAAACACAAAATGACATTCCCATAATAAACAGAGCTAAATGAATAGAATTTTGCCTATGAACTGGAAGGAAAGCCACTAAAGATACAAGATATGGAAAGAGGAGTTATATATCATTCATTAAAGACTATAACAGAGAAAATACATGATCATAAACTCAGTGCACATGAATTCCTAGATAATAGCTGCAACTGCATCCTTTGATTTCTGAATATGAAAGTGAAAGTACAAGCTACAATAGTTACAATCCCCTGATGTCCAACCAGTCAAATGACTCTAAAAACAATATATATAGACCAAAATAACCTCTCCCCTCACTCAGGGGTCGAATCCATGAATTGTGGAGTTGATTACAAGATATACTCAACAAAACCCTAATGTCTAGGAAAGGCCAACCAATTCACCTCAACATAGGAAACCAGATACATTTGACCAAAATTACATTAACAAGCATGTATCTACCCTATTTCACCACTCATCAACTCAATTACACCTCATGACATCACAAAATCACCATCATCCATCAATTACACAAGTAAAAAGTCAAACTAGATCAGAAAACTTGTGAAAATTGCCTTCTGGAGAAAGCATAGTGAAATTTGGAGAAAGCACAAAGAGTTGGGGAAAAAGGCAATTTGAAGGCCTTCTAGGTGTCCAAATGTTGATTTGAAGGATGTTATGGAAAGCCCTGGATGTCTGCTACATGATATGATGTTCAAGCACTCGAAAGGGTGGCTCCTAGCCCTCCAAAACATCATTCTCCCAAGGGTACTCAAAAAGCGCAACGAAGCCTCCAAAAACAGGGCAGAAAGGTCATTTTTTACATGTTTTTGGGCATTTTGACCCTCCAAAAGTGGATGACATGGCTCCACTGCTGATTAGTATTAAAGTACTCATCAAAAGGAATCCAAAAATGCTGAGAATGCCTCCATTGGACCTCCCCAACAAAAGCATAGTGTGGCCCACGCTGCACTTTTAGACCAAAAATATGCAAAATTTCTTAGTTTTTTACAAAAATAGGCCTCAAAGATGGAGCAATATCTATCTACCCATGAAACTTTTTACAAAATTGAGAGAGGTTTTTGTTCTTTGGCATGTTAGAAACAAAAACCTCCTCCAGTTTCCCAAGATGCTTCTCTGATTGTCCACAATCTTCTTTGCAAAAAGTTGACTTAAACAGGACATTGCACGGTCAGAAAAATAGGCTGTGAAAATGTGAATGGATCTCTCATTCTGTAATACCTGTGTAAAATCTGAAGTACATTATTGTACTTTTGTATCTTAGGAATAAAAACCTCTTCCAGTTTCTGAAAATTCATCTTTGTTTGGCCACAATATGTTCTACAAAAAGATGACTAAACAGGGCATTTCTAGAAAATGTGCCTTCAAAGATTTTTTCAAATTTTCCAAATTTTCTCCAAATTTCCTCAAAATTGCTCCGGACTTGCTTCATGGAGACCTGAGATGCTATGCTATGCTATGAGGGAAGCATCAGTAAGCAAATCCAACTTACCCTTCTCTTTCTGCTTGATTAGAGTATGAAAATTTCTGAATGTTACTTATGCAGAAATCCACTGTTAGATCTGGTTATACTTCTCCTGCTAAAGCAAGTTATTAATGCTGAAATCTTCAGATTAACATCAAAGTAAACACATAACAGACTTTCACTAATTCAGATCTAAAATAGAAAATTACATGCACAATAGACAAAGTGACACAAGATTTTCTGGACAATAGTCCCCGGAAAAACCCAATGCGGGAAAACCGGTCTTCTCGCTGCTGGAGGGTTTTATTATTAAGTAGTATTTCTGAATACAGAAATTTGGGCACAACACTGGTAAACCCAACAGAGAAAAAATATAGATCTACAGCTAACCTATTTTTCTGAAGCCAAAATATTGTTTGATCCACACCCTCAAATGGGATTTACAAGACTTAGCCAGATCTTGGCCCTAGAAATCCCAGCGCTGCCCCTGAAGCCCCTACATCAGCCTCTGCATGTCTCTGCGGTGGGCTAGAGAGGGATGCGTAACCCAGAATGGGTGATGCAGACCCTACACTGCCCCTGAGGGTCTCTGCGTAACCCAGATGTGTCCCCATCTGACCAACGCTGCCCCAGAAGGGACTGTGTAGCACCTACATCGCTGAAGTTGCCCCTGCGCTGCACAGCTATTGCCTCTCTACTTCTGCTGCCTCTGCTTCTTTGCACTGCCTTTGGAAACTACTCTCTGCCTCTTGCTGATTTTAGGCACTGGGATCAAACCATCCCCTTTGCCTAAACTATCCCTATTAGCAGCTGAAGCACTTTTGGAAATTCTTAGCAAACCACGCCCTAGAATTTCAACTTAGCTTCAGTGCTCTGTTTCTGTGTCTTCTCCAAATGACCCCAAGTCTTTCCTTTATACTTTTCTCGTTGGGAAACCAACGGCCATGATCAGATCTTGAATCAATGGCTAAGATTAAAATAAAGTTTGATCTGTGTGATTTAAGACAATTTCATCACATGTTTAAATTAATTACCTTTAATAATTTAATTTTCCTAAGATAGACTTAGGGTCTGTTGTCGCACAGAATGTTTAGGCACTGCGACAACGGCTCAGATCGGGGGTTGTCACCCTGATCCCCAATCTCTCTGTTTAAGTTGTCTCCTTATAGCAGACTAAGGGGGGTAGGCCCTATGGAAATGGATGAAGGAGAACTAGTTGGGAACCAACCATTTCGGGAGACACAGCTAAACAACCAAATACTTGTAAAGAATCTAGCAATATTAAAAGATTCAATTAGATTCATATGATTGATACCAGTGCCTTATGGAGTCAATTATCCTCCTAAGGAAATTACAACCAAGTACTTGATGAGAAACTGTTGTTATGCAATGCTAATGCAGTATGCAAGGAAAATGATTTGAAGGATCGAGAAGAAGCAAGCTTCGAAAATGAGAGGTGATGTTAAAAAGCCTAAAGCACTTAGATTACAAATAATCTGATCTAACCACTAAGTACTTAAGCGAGAGTGCCAATTATGAAGATGCCAGAAATTACTCAATTAAAAGATAAACAATTTGTCATAGATCCACCATAGAAAATTCAATAAAGATATCGATCACACTTACTTGAAGAATCTCCCAAAACTTAAATATTCAATAACGATTCAATAATTCAAGTAAATCAAACAAGAGTTAATTAAGCAATAGGCGATTTTAATCAATAACACACATTTAAAATTCTCATGCCAATGATCATCAAACCCAGCTGAAGCATGTGAAAATAATTAGCATTTAAACCTCAATAATCAATCATCAAGAAACACTATAAAATTTCAATGCTAAATAAAAACTTCGTCAAGAACTTTGTGGATTAAATGATATTCTAAAATAAAGCAAATCCAAAAATTTAAATTTTCTCCTATAGTTAAACTTAGGATATTAAAAAATTAAATTATGTGAACTATAAAAATTTCTCCACAATTAAATATCTTCGCAAGCTTAAAGGATCTAAAAACCCCAACATCCCAAAAATTGTAATTCCAAAATTTATATACAAAAAGGAATTAAAAATTAAACTATAGACAAATCCTTGATTTTTTAAATTTTTAAAGTTAGGATTAAATTTTTTGAAGCTTTTGAATATTTTTAAAAGTTATTGAAATTAAAATACAAATCTAAAACTATTATCCAAATTTAAAAGAAATGTTTAAAAAACTTAAATGTCAACAAACTTATGTTAATGTTAAAATTTTAAACTTTAAAGTTTTATAATGTAAAAAGTCAATCTAAATAAAACAAACGAAATCTAATGTCATAAAAAAAAAACAATCAAAGTTAAAAGTTTTCAATTTTAAAATCAAACAAACAAACAAACAAAAAATCAAATTTGAAATGTTATAAGTTATGCGCTTATTTTTTTTGCGTAGGTTAAAGGAGGGGCAGGAATGGGTAGCGTGAGGAGCCGTCAAGCAGCAGCCGACATCAAGAGCAGCGGATGGATGTGGCAGGATGGAGGGAAAAGGGAGAAGGGAGATGGCAGCGAGACGTGGAAAGGAGGGAGGACAACGGCAGCAGTGAGGAGGGTACAGGATGGAGTTGGCAAGGACGCACGTACGTAGCAATGGAGCTTACGCAGGCAACGCAAAAGGGAACACAGAGAGGGAATGCCATGAGGCAGTGTACAGGGAGAGCATCAGGGAAAAGGAGCAGCGTTCTGGGAGAGCGTGAGGGAAAAGGAGCAGCGAGGGGAAGAATAGGTAGAGATGGAGGGAAAAATCAAGGGACTGCGTGAGGGCAGAGATGCAGATCTGGAAAATGGCAGCAGAAAAATGCATGGCAAACATAGAGCATGCAGCAGAGAAGAAGGGAAAAGGCACAGGCAGCTTGGTGCATTAAACAATTTCGAAAATTAAAAAAACTTCTTTTCCCAGCAATTTGCTCAAATTTTAAAATACTCCTACAGAAAAAATTTGGAATTTTCTTTGCCCATAAATAATTTGTACACATTAAAACTCAGATCTGAAAATTTTAATCAAAACATCCCTACAAAAAATATCCTGATCTTGAGACCAAATCTTACCCTCCGGGGCCTAGATCTGTCTCAGATCCAAAAAAAATTCCTCAAAAAACCCTCAAAGATCATCTGCACAAACCAGAACAAGAAAACCCAGATACCCAGCAACCTTACAAAAATCGAAAATTGAAACCCCGAGTTAAAAATCAGAAACTAAAAAAAATTCTAAATATTTACACTATTAAAATACAGATCTATACAATGTATTTACAGATCTATGCACAAGACTTGCAGATCTGTCGGATCTGAGGATCTCAGATCTGAAGATCTAAGGCCCTTACTAAGGCCCTTACTAGCCAAATCTAACTTTAAATTTAATAAAAGTTAACATAAAATTTTAATTTAGACACAAGCCCTAGAAAAACCCTGCAAAAATAGAATTTAAGATAAGCCCAGGGAATTAGATCCAGAGGGCTCTTCAAATCTTATTTCCTTGGGAATCAGTTGGTCCAGCCGAGGACTTCCCTAAACACCCAATTCTAAATCCGAAAGATTTATGCACACTTAAGGTTAAATTGTTAAATCAATAGAGAAATAAGATAAAAATAAAACTTTCAAGAGTTAGAGATACCTACTAACTCAATCCAATTAATATTCTTACCCTAAATCCAGTAACCTAAGTAAGATACATGTGCAATAGATTACTCTACAAGAGCCATTAATCAAGAATTCATTGAAATAATCACTAGCAGAATATAAAGAACAAGTTTACCATAAAATGTTGAAGAGGAACACGACCATCAAAATAAAACCCCAAAGACTTCATGTGTATTATTCCAGAAAGTATTACAGGAGAGCTTCAAGAGCTAGCACACAATCAAGAGATCAGATCAAAAATCAAACTAACAATAACCTCTAATTTATAGGTAAAATCTCCAATGGCTAGTTCGCTTGATCCCCGTCAAAATAATCTCGACCGTAAAAAATGATTTGATTATCTTTTAATCTCGTCCGTCGAAATTACAACTTTTTGAGGAATTTCAAATTTTTCAATTAATTCCCTTTTAATTAACTCAAAAAATTAATATTTTTGAGTTGATTACCTCAAAAAATTGACTTCGACTTAACTACCAAGGCCCAAGAGTATAAAATTTCTCAAAATTTTCAATATTCCCTTCGCCTGAGACCTTTAAAAATTTATTTTTTAGAGACTAACGAATTTTTCCTTTGAAAAATTTAAATTTACTTAGGACATAAAATTAATTAAATTTCTGGCTTAGGATTTTTAATTTAATTTGGCCAGAAAATTTAATTAATTGACTCATGAGGGGATTAATTATTTTCCCAACCCTCTAATACTTTAGCCATAGTGTCTAACTATGAGGGACCATGCACTAAAATATTTTACATCAAGATATTACAATTTGACACATGAAGGGGAAAAACCCATTCGCAATAGACCCTCAAATAGCTACCCAATTCTGCGACTCAAAACATGATCTCGCAGATCAAGTAATTTGTAATAAAATAATTTAGCCAATTAGCTAAGATTATTCCCAAATCACTTTTACAAAGACTCGATAGAAAACACTAGGACTCACTTAGTATCTTGATGACAAAATACACCCTAGCTTTAGGGTAAGGCTGGAGGGGAAAACTCTGTCGATCATTTGTGTCGAGAAACACAAATGAATCAGTGAGACGAAAAGCCTTCACTCTGCCGATCATTTGTGTCGAGAAACACAAATGAATCAGTGAGACGAAAAACCTCCTAGGATAGAAATCGTCACCAAAATACTAGGCTTACCCAGGTTGTTACATACATGATGGTCTTACTAAGATCATTTACATTATAAACATGCAGAATGGATTTACACATTTTACAAAACTGTCGACTGATGATGAAATTTGAATGGCATGAACACCTCGAACATGATAAATCCCATTTGGAAAAAAAGGGGTGTATTGTTATGGGGTTGTTGACACAGAGTGGTGAACAGGGTCTATAATTAAAATTATTAATTAATTATCTCCCAAACCGAATGAAATTTCCCAAATCCCTTTCTAGGTATTGGAGATCTCATGCACTCTAGTCCCTCCACAAATTTTGGGAGCTAGAGCACATTCGATGCTACCCCATCCCTAAAGAAAACTCAACACTCCCTCTAAGCGAGGAATGTGCTCTAGTACAAACTCTGCTTCACCCCGAAGCTCTGCACTGATCTCTAGTGTGGGTCTTTGCACTGATGTTGGGCCTGCTGCCCTCCATCACTGTGTTGTTGTTGCTATTATGTACTGCTGCCAATGATGCTGCCACCGTCACTGCCACAGATTCCTTATGCTTCTTCAGGAGATCTGCATCGGTTGGCGTGGCCAAGACCTGTTCTGCATGGTCTCTTAGACAATATGCCTCCAAGACTATCAGGATTCTAGCCTTCCAAACTGCAAAGTTGGACAGGCCATCCAACCTATCCTCATCACATAGTCCGTGAGGTGTCATCTACTCGGAAAATCTGTCGGAGCTCCTCTCTATGCTAGAGATCTGGATCTAGGGTCCTTGGCGAAACAGGCACCCTCTGACAATTGATTTCCTCTCTTGGAAATCTTCCAAATCAAATGATTCAGCTCTCTACGATCTACTGACCGATCTGCAGGTTTCTTTAGCTAGAAACCCTCTGAGAAGCTCATCTCCTCCCGCTCTTTGTCTCCCAGAGCTTAGGCTAAATTCTGAAACTTCAAAATTTAACCCCACCAGCAACTTCTGAAGCTCTGCAGCTCTTTTTCCGAGACTTCTGAAATAGACATCTTCAGATCTGCGTGAGCAGACAGTCCCAGTGTTGCCTCTGCTCAATAAGTACACGGGCCTATGTGGAGGCAGCGTAGGACTGCGTCACTCTGACCTCTGCGTGACTCTGCTCCTTCTGATACTGCACTGTCCCTTCAGATCTGGCTTTCTGTTGCTGCTGCTCTCTCTGTTGCTTTCTGCAGCAAGATCCTTCAGTCTTCTGCTGGTGACCCTATTAGCTCTGCAATTGCTCTGATACAATGTGAAAATTTCTGAATGTTACTTATGCAGAAATCTACTGTTAGATCTGGTTATACTCCTCCTACTTTAGCAAGTTATTAATGTTGAAATCTTCAGATTAACATCGAAGTAAACACATAACAGACTTTCATCGATTCAAATCTAAAACAGAAAAATACATGCACAATAGACAAAGTGACACAAGATTTTCTGGACAATAATCCCCAGAAAAACCCAATGCGGGAAAACCGGACTACTGGCTACTAGAGGGTTTTATTATTAAGTAGTATTTCTGAATACAGCAAATCTAGGCACCACACTAGTAAACCCGATAGAGAAAAGAAAATAGATTTGCAGCTAACCTGTTGTTATGCAGCCAAAATATTGATTGATCCACACCCTCAAACGGGATTTACAAGACTCATCCAGATCTTGGCCATAGAAACCCCAGCGCTGCCCCTGAAGCCCCTGTGTCAACATCTGCAACCTCTGCGTGCCTCTGCGCTGGCCTGAAGAGGGCTATGTAACCCCAGAATGGGTGACGCAGACCCTACGTTGCCCTTGAGGATCTTTGTGTAACCCAGATGGGTTCCCGGCTGACCAGCGCTGCCCCTAAAGGGACTGCATAGCAGAAGCTGCCCCTACGCTGCAAAGCTGCTGCCCACTCTGCTGTTGTTGCCTCTGCTTCTCTGCGCTGCCTCTGGAAGCTGCTCTCTGCCTCTTGCTGATTCTAGGCACTAGGATCAGACCATCCCCTTTGCCTAAACTACCCCTCTCTGCAGCTGAAGCACTTATGGAAATTCTTAGCAAACCACGCCCTAGAATTCCAGCTTAGCTTCAATGCTCTGCCTCTGTGTGTCTTCTCAAAATGACCCCAAGCCTTTCCTTTATATTTTTCTCGTTTGGAAACCAACGGCCATGATCAGATCTTGAATCAATGGCTAAGATTAAAAGAAAGCTTGATCTGTGTGACTTAAGACAATTTCACCACATGTTTTAATTAATTACCTTCAATAATTTAATTTTCCTAAGTTAGACTATGGGTCCATAATTAAAATTATTAATTAATTAATTATCTCCCAAACCGGATGAAATTTCCCAAATCCCTTTTTGGGTATTGGAGATCTCATGTACTCTAGTCCCTCCACAAATTTTGGGAGCTAGAGCACATCCGATGCTACCCCATCAGTCAAGAAAACTCAACATAGGGTTTGTAGTTTTGAATCTCTAGGTCTTGGTTCTTGAACCATTTTCTCACCATGATTAGGTATCCCTGTGGCCTCAGCTATTACATCAGCTGATATGGTGAAAGTAACCCCTGTAATCATTACCTTGTCCTTTTTGAGTTGAGTGGCAAACAATTTAGTCAATGTGGCATGGTATTTGACTCTCTCAACTTGCTCACAAAAAGGAAGACATCCTACCCTTTCAAAACACTATTTGGACAATGGTGAAGACATCAACTCCTTTGTACCTAGAGGTTCAAACTTGGACACCTGTCCTCCCCTGTCATAGGGCTTCATATCTCCTTTCATGAGTAGCAATTGCCAAGCAAATTCTAGTGGAAAAGAAAAGGGAAAACAAAGTTTTCTATGGGGCAAGAGATGGGAATTTGGTATCTTGAGATGATAGGATGGGGGGTTAGGGAGTAAGGATGAGTGTAGGAGAAATTGAGGAGGTAGGGAAGTATGTTAGGGACCTTATGGAAGTGGAGGGAGGTTAAAAGGATGTAGGAATATGGCTAGAGAATTTTTACACAGGTGCAAACCCTAGGCTACCCAAAAATGCAACGTAGGAATAGTAGTGTGGTGTAGGGGCTAGACAAAGTAGTTGATTGCCTTTGCATCAACTTCTAAAGTGTGCTCTGACCTTGGAACTGTTATTGAGGTGCTCGCTAACTTGTATGAGCCAATGTTACAAACATCGCGATCGGGATAAAATCGCCGAGGGGAAAAAATCGTAAAAATCGGGAAAAAATCGTAAAAATCGGGAAAAAATCGGCACATACAAAAATATTCATTTTTTTTCAATTTTTTTAATATCTAAAGCATCTACAGCATAAAATAAATGCATTGACACATAAATATGAAAAAAAAAAAACTAATATATAAGATGTGTAATATCATGTCTAGCGCTACATCATACATAAAACTGAATCCTGTCCTGAATACTAAGTCCTGAGTCTCAAGAGTCAACTCAGCCTCAAAATATCAACAAAAAATATAATAATGTATCTCATATCATGAGTCATAATGTCATATACAAAGAAATGTCAATGCACCATATAACCTATGGTCCTATACTATTGATTTCCTCTGCCCCCTTGCGAGAAAATACAACAACTTTGCCTTTCTCTCTAGATGAAGAAGCTGGCGGGACTGGCAATGGGCTCTGTCGTGCTCTAGAAGTAAAAAATGAAGCACCAGAACGGGAACCTGAACCACTAGGAGCTAAAGGAGGCAGACCACGTCCTCTACCGGTAGTAGTGGTAGGTGGTGTCACCTCCTCCTCCTGCTCCTCCTCCTCCTCCTCCTGTTGCTCCTCCTCGTCTTCCTCCTCGTCCTCCCCCTCCACTACCTCCTCCTCTATCCAATCAAGGGCTGACTCCATGACAGGCCTCTCGGCCTCAACCCTCCATTCAGCAGTGGTGTCAATCGCATCTAAAGAGATGGCCTCCATATCAGGGGTCCTCTCAAGTTGTCTCACCCACAATCTAAGATTGTAGTAGACGTAAACCATGTCATTGAGCCACTGACCCTCCAACCTGTACAAGGGTCATAAATTAATAAATTAAATATTTAAAAAAAAATATTTAATGAATTCAAAAAATCAGTTGGAATAGGTTAAGTTTTTTACCTGTTGCGCTTTTTGGTGTGTATTTTTTCAAATACACTCTAGTTGCGCTCGCATCCTGAAGCGCTACATGTTTGGCTGAGTATTCTAATGGCAAGTTTTTGGAGTTTTGGTAATCTGCCACTGTAGCTCCTCCACCATGCATCTACAAGTTACAAGTTACAACAAATAAGATAAATTTATAAAGTTACAAACATAAGAAAAATTTTAAAATAATGAAAATCTTACCTGGCATTTTAATAGTCCTATCCTGGACGGCCATGTCGAAGCTCAAGGTGCCACTTGCCATTCTGTATACCTCCATCTCTTTGGATATCTCTGCACGTTCTGATGGATTTGGCACCATCTTCTGAACACAAGTGAAAAAGTCATCCATGACCTCAGCATCAAATATAAAACCACATGAATAAGCAAATGCGGGGTTCAGGAAGAGCCCTGCAGCATGAATGGGACGATGGAGTGTGTTGTTGCATCGATCATCAATCACTTCCCATATAAGGAGTTGTCTCTGAAACCCCTCATCACCCTTATCATCATAATAGCTGCGAACAGCTTCTTTGGCCCTATCCATGGCCTCATACAAGTAGCCCATTGCGGGCTTCTCTCCATCCACCAATCTAAGAACCTTTACCAAAGGTTCACTAATGTTGCACACCTCTTCCACTCCAGCCTAGAAATCTTCCTGATATGACACCAACCTGCAGATGGCCTGTCCCTCTGATTTGCGGCTGATAGTCAAAGCACGCCACTCATCTGAAAGAAACATTCTCTTCAAATCCCACTTAGAATTCAAGAGGGATTGAAGAGAGATGAAAGTAGTGGCAAATCGTGTAATAGCAAGCCGCACCAACTCCTTCTTGTTGGTGAATGTCCTCATCAAATGAAGCACAGATCCATGGTTATATATAAATTTTGTGATTCTCTTTGATGATTCTACAATATCTTCGACAAAATCAAGCTTTCCGATGTCCTCCAACATCAAATCAAGGCAATGTGCAGCACAAGGTGTCCAAAATATGCTCGGATACCTCTCCATAAGCATCTTGCCAGCAGAAACATAGTTTGTAGCGTTGTTCGTTATGATTTGGACAACATTTTGGGGCCCAACCTCCATAATGAACACATCTAATAAATCACATAATAATTTTGCATCTTTGACATGTGCAGATGCATCAACAGATTTCATAAACATTGTCCCCTTGGGACAACTGACCAAGAAGTTAATAAGGGTCCTACCCCTTTGATCAGTCCAACCATCTGACATCACAGTGCATCCTGTGACTTTCCATGATGCCCTTAACTCTTCCAATCTCTTGGTGCAGTCAGCTTTCTCATTTTGCAGAATGCGCCCTTTAAGGTCATTATATGAAGGGGCTTTGTATCCTGGGCCAACAACAGCGATAGCATCAATCGCAGCCTGATAAAATGGATTGTTCCTGGCAACATTGAAAGGAATATCACTCCAAAGAAACAGTTTGCCCAACAACTTATCAGCTTCTTCCTTCTCCTTTCTTTTAAGAAAGGAGGAGATAGATGGTTGTGCCCCGGGAGTGGTTCTAGGAACAAAAAATGAGGAGGCAGCTACGGGGCTGCCTGTAGAAGAGGCTGATGCTGAAGAGCCACTACCACTCTCACGCTCAACTCCAAACCCTGATATTTGACTTTTCAGAGCTGCTTTGCTGAGTTTAGTGGTTTCTATTTCTCCCAATGAGTTCATGGCTCTTTTGATTATTTCTGCACTGGTGTTTCTGCAAGGGCCTACTTCATGCCCAGGAATTTGTGCCAAGTGGTATTTCAACCTGTATATCCCCCCTGTCATGTGTTGACCACATAATTTGCAATTCAAGTTTGATCGGTCAAACCCCCATCAGGTTCACCAAATTCCCATAAAGGATCTAATTTCCTTGGCATGTTGGAAACTTTGAAGTTTGAACTTTGAATGTTGAAATTTGAACCTAGGGCACAAGAAAAATTGCCAGTTAAAAAATAAAATAAAAAAATTACAATTTTACATACAACATTTTGATTTTTTTCACAAAAAAAAAACCCTCAACTCAATGCAAAAATAATGGGAAAAAATACATGTTGAAACACAAGCAAAAATAATGGGAAGAAACTAAGAGCACAAGAAGAAATATAAAAAACAAAATTTAACAAACAATTTTTTGCATTTTTGACCAAAATAAACCCTCTCCTCTCAATAAAACAAAAACAAAACAAAAAACACAACCAAATGCAATCACAAATGATGAAAAATACATGGGTAATAGAAACCCATGGAAGAACAAGAAAAAAACAAAAAAAAATGGGTCAAATTTGATGCCCATACCTAGAAAAACGTTTTGCCGGAAACACTTGGTCCAAATTCGATTTTTGTTCGCTTGGATTGCAAGAAGTTCTTCACTTTTGTCCAATCTTGGGCTTGTAAATCACGTATCTCCCTCCTTGGCTCTCCTCCTTCCCTCCTTGGCTCTCATAAGCAAGTCTGTCCAACTAAAAATGACAAACAAAAAACCAAAAATCGCATTATAAAGTCGTTGTCCGAGGTTGCCACGATTTTTACCGGTCGACTCGCGATTTTTTCGATTTTATCGCGATAACGATTTTTTCAAAAAATCGTTCAAAAAATCGCCGATAAAATCGGCAGCCCGAAAATCTCTTCAAAAAATCGCGATAAAATCGCGATGTTTGTTTCACTGGTATGAGCTCTTGAACAATGAGATGAATGAGAAATAATGAGTGAATTGGTCTTTTATACCATGTGATGGTCACTTCTCTTCATACTATTGGTATGGCCCACTACATGTCTTTTTCACTTTGCTTTGAAAACTTGTAACTATGACACTTTCTTATGCAGCTTTGGCATTTGAAACTTATTACATAATATGAAACATAAATTACATTTTGAAACCAAACTTCATTGAACAAATTTATCTATTGCCATTCCTCGTTTGTCGGATTTTATGCATGGAATGACAGATTTTGGTGACCTTAACCCTAATGACCTAATGGTGACACTGAGATGAATGAAAACCATGATGATGTTGATTGAAGTGATAATGATGACCTTTCAATGATGGTACACTCAACTGAGTGATGACAAGGACCAACATGTAAAAAAATTTTAAAGGAGTGGAAATAGCCCTAGACACACTAGCCAGTGACCAAATTTTTATTTGAAGACCTAATGAAATGACAAAAATTTGACTTGAGAACCTAACAAAACATGGTAAGAGCATATTTGATCATTGGTGACATGTTGAACAGACTGACACTAACATTGGCTCCAGTTGGGGATGGAAACTCCTTGGAGGTGTCAAGAACACCGTAGACCAAGTAGCTTAACCATTGGGCATGGAGTCAAAATCAAAAGACAAGACTTAATAATGAAACTAACTCAAAACTGAACTGAGTTTTGACTCAAACAAAACTTGCAAAACTTATTGATGGAAACATATCACCGAGACTTGAAGGCTTCAAAACCTGATGACAACCACCTGCCCGCTAAAGACATATGTACAATCATGTGAACCGATCCTTCCAGTGTAACCAATTCAACAGATGGCCACTTAATTGAATCATGCTCGCATTTTCCTCGAGCAAGCAGAAAAAACAAAAACTAGGCCACTCCTAGTGTCCAATGAAAATTTCCTCATGATCCATAAATTCAAGAAAATATATCATCCCTATTGGTTGCAGCAAATCAATGTAAGGATCTTCAATAATTTGAAATGTTACCTCGTCTCGAGTTCCAGCAAAAACACAAGCACACCCTTCATTTTGATTTGAAAGAATACTTGGTTGTTGATCCATATGAAGTCATAGGGAAGTATGACTTTCTGCTATCCACGTGTTGGTTATAAACTCCTTAAGTATGAGCAACTCTGATTCTATCTCTGACATACTATCTCTCTCGGACTCATTCTCCTTCCATTCATAGTCTAAGTCATCTTTGAACATTAAACATTCTTCAAGATTGTTAAACATGATAGCCCTATCATCTTCATGAAAGAAAATAGTCCCTGTTAGCTGATCTCTGTCCAGGAAATCATCATCACAAATTGGCTTACTCACAACAACTTCCTGTATAATTTCATCAGTCTCATGACTGTCATCATTTAAACTCAGATTTTCATTTTCAATAATGAAAGAAGTTTCACTAACACATTCTTGACTATGTGAACATTGCAAACCCGCATTAGCTTGGGCTGTAACATGACTTTTCAGGAGCTGATCTATTTCATCTTCAGACAGAGGAGAAACTTGAGTTTTATAGCAGTTAACATTGGCTTGATGATTTTCATTTTCAGGATCGGGAATTGGCATTTCTCTTTTTTGGTCCCAATATGTTTCATCCAAGGAGGAAGCTACTGATTCTTGTTGGGAGGAAAAATCATAAAGGGATTCTATGATCTCATCATCTAAACACTCTTCATCCCCATACAAATTTTCAAGAAACTCACTAAAATTTTTAGAAATCTCACAACGACTATCAATCATCGACAAGGAAGAATTAGAGCTTTGATAATGTTGAAAGAAAACTGAATGAAAGTCCTTTATAGAATATAAACTAGCAGATGGTAGACTCTCATACCATGATCTCGCTTTATCCTCCAAGGTAGCCATGAACATCTTCATCAGACAATCTTCAAAAAACTCAATCTTTAGTCTGTGAATATGAGAATGAAATTTGACCAAATGCAAACTAGCATCTTCTCTGTCTTGACCTTTAAACTTTGGCAGTCCTATTTGCCAATCTATACAAGGAATACGGTTCAGAAAACCAGGAATATGAGCTTTATTCATAGGAGAATACCTTCGAGCCATTGAATCCATTTTGACAACAATCAAGTCACCAAGAAGTTCTTCAGACTACCGGTTCTTGAAAAGTGGAATTGCCACGAAAATTATGAACCTTTGGATTCTTCGACACTGGAGTCGCCAGGTGAAAGATGCACAGCCTTCTTGTGCCTGATCACTATTCACCATCAACAATCAGATCTGATCCTTGTCGTTCTTTCCCAGGGAAGATCTGTCACTTTGTTCCTCGGCAACAGGGCCAAAATGTTAGCACTCCACTAGTTCTCTGAAGGCTTAAGAGGAGACTGACAAAGGTAAACACAGACCACTTTGACCTAGTAGATAGCCCTACTAGGCTAAGAGGGCTCTCTCTATGAGATCACAGTCAAGGATTTGACTGTGATATGAAGGATATTAGGCTAGATATGATAAGCTCAAATAGGTTTTGAGAAATTTAGGGTTTGATGTTGGATTAGGGATGAAACCAAGTAGCTAGGTCTAGGTATCAAAAGGGTTTACAGCTGCAAAGATATAAAGGAGCAAGGTAGAAGTGGATCTATGATGGTTTTAGGGTCTTTTAGGTATGGTGTAGGATCTGAAAAAGTAGAGGGATTCAATGAGTATGTTTAATCATGAATTCATTAAACCGGAAGCATGAAACACAAAATGACATTCCCATATAAACAGAGCTAAATGAATAGAATTTTGCCTATAAAGTGTAAGGAAAGCCACTAAAGATACAAGATATGGAAAGAGGAGTTATATATCATTCATTAAAGACTATAACAAAGAAATTACATGATCATAAACTCACTGCACATGAATTCCTAGATAATAGTTGCAACTGCATCCTTTGATTTCTGAATATGAAAGTGAAAGTACAAGCTACAATAGTTACAATCCTCTGATGTCCAACCAATCAAATGACTCTGAAAATGATAGATATAGACCAAAACAACCTCTCCCCTCTCTTAGGGGTCGAATCCATCAGTTGTGGAGTTGATTACAAGATATGCTCAAAAAAACCCTAATGTCTAGGAAAGGTCAACCAATTCACCTCATCATAGGAAACCAGATACATTTGACCAAAATTACATTAACAAGCATGTATCTACCCTATTTCACCATTCATCAACTCAATTACACCTCATGACATCACAAAATCATCATCATCCATCAATTACATAAGTAAAAAAGTCAAACTAGGTCAAAAAGCCTCTGAAAATTGCCTTCTAGAGAAAGCGCAGCAAAATGTGGAGAAAGCAGAGCGTGCTTGGAGAAAGCGCAGTGAGTTGGGGAAAAAGGCAATTTGAAGGCCTTCCATGTGTCTAAAAGCTTATCCGAAAGATGCTATGGAAAGCCCTGGATGTCTGCTACATGATAGGATGTTCAGCACTCAAAGAGGTGGCTCCTAGCCCTCCAAAACTTCATTCTCCCAAGAGTACTTAGAAAGTGCAGCGAAGCCTCCAAAAACAGGGCAGAAATGTCATTTTTTGCATGCTTTTGGGCATTTTGACCCTCCAAAAGTGGTTGACATGGCTCCACCACTGACTAGGATTAAAGTACTCATCAAAAGGAATCCAAAAATGCTAAGAATGCCTCCATTGGACCTCCCCAACAAAAGTGTAGTGTGGCCCACGCTACGCTTTTAGACCAAAATTGTGCAAAATTTATGGGCTTTTTGCAAAAATAGACCTCATAGATGGAGCAATATCTCTCTAACCATGAAACGTTTTACAAAACTATGAGAGGTTTTTGTTCTTTGCCATGTTATGAACAGAAAACTCCTCTAGTTTCCCAAGATGCTTCTCTGATTATCCACAATCTTTTCTGCAAAAAGGTGACATAAACAGGGTTTTGCACAGTCAAAAAAATAGGTTGTGAAGACGTGAATGGATCTCTCATTCAATAATACATGTGTAAAATCTGAAGTAGGTTAATGTACTCTGGTGTCTTAGTAACAAAAACCTCTTCGAGTTTCCCAGAATTCATATTTGTTTGGCCACAATATGTTCTACAAAAAGATGACTAAACAAGACATTTCTGGAAAATGTGCCTTCAAAGATTTTTACAAATTTCTCAAATTTTCTCCAAATTTCCTCATAATTGCTCCAGACTTGCTTCATGGAGACCTGAGATGGTCTGCTATGCTATGAGGGAAGCATCAATAAGAAAATCCAACTTACCCTCCTCTTTCTTCTTGATTAGGATTTGTAGTTTTGAATCTCTAGGTCTTGGTTCTTGAACCATTTTCTCACCATGATTAGGTATCCTTGTGGCCTTAGCTATTACATCAGTTGATATGGTGAAAGTAACCCTGGCAATCATTACCTTGTCCTTTTTGAGTTGAGTGGCAAACAATTTAGTCAATGTGGCATGGAATTTGACTCTCTCAACTTGCTCACAAAAAGGAAGACATCCTACCCTTTCAAAACATTGTTTGGACAAAGGTGAAGACATCAACTCCTTGGTATCTACAGGTTCAAACCTGGACACCTATCCTTCCCTGTTATAGGGCTTCTTATCTCCTTTCATGAGTAGCAATTGGCAAGCAAACCCTAGTGGACAAGAAGAGGGAAAATAAAGTTTTCTAGGGGCCAAGAGATGGGAATTTGGTAACTTGAGATCATAGGATGGGGGGTTAGGGAGTAAGGATGAGTGTAGGAAAAATTGAGGAGGTAGGGAAGTATGTTAGGGACCTTATGGAAGTGGAGGGTGGTTAAAAGGATGTAGGAATAGGGCTAGAAAAATTTTACACAAGATCAAACCCTAGGCTGCCCAAAAATGCAATATAGGAATAGTAGTGTGGTGTATGGGCTAGATAAGGCAGTTGGTTGCCTTTGCATCAACTTCTGAAGTGTGCTCTGACCTTGGAACTGTTATTGAGGTGCTTGCTAACTTGTATGAGCTCTTGAACAATGAGATGAATGAGAAATAATGAGTTTATTGATCTTTTATAGCTTGTGATGGTCACTTTTCTTCGTAGTTGTGGGATGGCCCACTACATGTCTTTTTCACTTTGCTTTGAAAACTTGTAACTTTGACACTTTCTTATGCAGCTTTGGAATTTGAAACTTATTACATAATATGAAACATAAATCACCTTTTGAAACCAAACTTCATTGAACAAATTTACCTATTACCACTCCTCATTTGTCGGATTTTATGCATGGAATGACAGTTTTTGGTGACCTTAACCCTAATGACCTAATGGTGACACTGAGATGAATGAAAACCATGATGATGTTGACTGAAGTGATAATGATGACCTTTCAATGATGGTACACTCAAATGAGTGATGACAATAACCGATATGTGAAATTTTTTTAAAGGAGTGGAAATAGCCCTAGACACACTATCCAGTGACCAAATTTTTATTTAAAGACCTAATGAAATGACAAAAATTTGACTTGAGAACCTAACAAGACATGGTAAGAGCATATTTGATCACTGGTGACAGGCTGAACAAACTGACACTAATAGTTGCAATGTTGCTGATGCCTCTGCTCTGCGCTACTTCAGAGTTTTGCGTTCTAGCTTTGCCACTGTCGCTCCATCATCCCTCGCACCAACTGACACCCATCATTCTGATACTGTCATAAAGGACTCTCGTAGTCGTGTGTGATCCAAGAGTTTGGGCACCTCAAGGATCCTGTCCCTCACTGTAGCTTCAATCTACAGCTCCACATCGCCCCACTTCTTAGGTGCATGAGCACTCATGGCACATCCATCATCATCATCCTCATCAGCCTGATCTGGAGCAGCCTTCGTGTCAAATTCTTCCTTGCCCTTCTTCAGAGGGCACTGTGTGGCGAAATGTCCCAGTTCCCCACGTCTAAAGCATTTGACCTTCGAGAGGTCCTTCTTCTTCCTTCTCAGTTGCCCTTGATGTCCCTTAGATATGAGGGCTGCATCTTCCTCTTCCTCCTTGACTTTGATCCCTTTTTTGTTGCTTCCCGCCTTGGTCCACCGCCTGATCTCCTCTTGTCGAAGAGTTGCCCACATCTCTTCCCAGCTTGGAAGAACGGCCTTGACTTGTGTATTCTAGAAGTCTGCTCGTAAAATTCTTGTAAATGATTTTCCTTGTTGAAGAATAATACAAACCCTCATCTGCTGCATGAGTTTTCCCGCATTGGGTTTTTCTGGGGACAATTGTCCAAAAATAACTGTGTTCATGTGATTGTTTCTATTACGTTATATGTGTTCTATTCTATTTTTTGCTTATGGTTAAGTGAATATTGCAGTTGTGTTTATTTCAGAATTTACTGGAAGAATCTGTAAATAACTTATCATAAAATAAGTAGGCGAGATAAATCTGTCACTGCAGTAGTGTTTCAATTTGAAATTTTTCACATGGTATCAAAGCAAAAGACGAGTAACAGAAGAAGACATTTTGCAATGGAACGAAGGTCCGACAATGATGAAGCATCAGCTCAGAAGGGTTCACGCAGTCCTCCAGAACGCATGGAGAAACAGAGGGATCATGACATTTCAGTTCTGGCATCCAGACTAGAAAAGCATTTTGCGTGTGTGTCAAGCATGGCCTCTCCAGAGATCTGGTATATTGACAGTGGAGCATCTACTCACATGACAAGAGTTCGAGAATACATCTTGAGCTACCAGGAGGAGCAGATGAATTTTCAAATCACTATGGGAAACAAGGCAAAATGTACCCCTATTGGAAGAGGCACCATAATATTTCAAGCAGAAGCTGGCAACAAGCTTCGGGCCACCAACGTACTTCGGGGATGAACTTGCTCTCAGTGTCTCAACTTCAGAACAAGGGTTTCCATGTATAAGTTATTGGCAACAAAGTTTATTTCAACCACCCTAGTTGGAAAAAGAAGGCACAAATTGGAGTAAGGAGCCATAAACTATACAATTTACAGCTCGAGTCCCCAATGACACTGATAGGCAGTACTGATGAAAGAGATTTCAATGAATTATAGCATAGAAGAATGGGGCATCTACATCATGGAGCCTTGAGGACTCTCAAGAAGATTGTCACGGGAGCTCTGGAACTTAGCACCAAGCGAGACGATGTCTGCAGGGGGTGCGTATTAGGGAAGCATGCCAAGGCAGCAATGTCCAAAGGATTCATACACTCAGACATTTGCGGACCAATGTCCACGAATGCTCTCAGTGGTGCAATGTATTTTGTCACCTTTATCGATGACCATTCTAGAAAGACCTGGATCTACTTTCTGAAGACCAAATATGATGTCTTTGAGCAATTCAAAGAATTCAAGGCTCTGGTGGAAAATCTAACAGGAAAGCAGATCAAGAAATTGCGATCAGACAATGGTGGAGAGTGTAGAAATTTCTGAATCTTAATTTTTATGCAAAAATTATTTCTGTTAATCCGGTTAAGCTTCTCCTACTTATACAAGTTATCAACTGAATAAATTCAAGTTAACATCAAAGCAAAACACATAACAGATCTTTACCAATTCAGATCTAGAATAAACACATGCACACATAGACAAAGTGACAGTTATTTCTGGACAAACTGTCCCCAGAAAAACCCAATGTGGGAAAACCGGTCTCTGGCTGCTGGAGGGCTCTATTATTAAGAATATTTCTGAATACACAACTCTGGGTTCCAAATCTAGAAAACCCTACAGAGAAAACTCTAGATCTGTAGCACCTGGCTGATCTAAGACCAATAACACTGACTGATCCACACACTCAAACGGGATTTACAAAACTCAACCAGATCTAGGCCTAGAAACCCCAGATCTGCCCCTGAAAGACACTGTGTCAGCGTCTGAAGGCCTCCAAATGCTCAGCGTTGTCACTGGAAGGGACTACGTTACCCCACACTGGGTGACGCAGTCACTACGCTGCCCCTAAGGGTCTCTACGTAACCCCTGAAGGGTTTCCTAAAAATCACGCTATCCTTGTTGCTGTTGCTGCTGCCGTCTGCTGATGCTGCTGCCGTTTGCTGTTGCCTTCCTTTGCACTGTCTTTCCTAATCTCTTCTCTGCTTCTTTTGTATTCTAGACCCCGGGATCAGATCATCCCCTTGGTCTAAATTCCCTTCTCTGCAGCTGAAACACTTAAGAATTCTTAGCAAACCCACCCTAGAATCTCAGCTTAGCTTCAGTGCTCTGCCTCTGTGTGTCTTACAAATGACCCCAAGCCTTTCCTTTATACTTTTCTCGTTGACAAATCAACGGACATGATTAAATCTTTAATCAATGGCGAAGATAAAAAGAAAGCTTGATCCATGTGACTTAAGACAATTTCATCACATGTTTAATTAAATTCACTTTAATTATTTTATTTTCCTAAGATTTAACTTAAGAAATACATTAAAATAATTAATTAATTTATATCTCCTAAACCAGATGAAATTTCTCAAATCCATTTCTGGGTCTTGTAGATCAGGTGAACTCTAGTCCTTCCTCAAAATTTGGGACCTAGAGCACAACTGATGCTACTCCAAATACACTAACAGAGAGTACATTGACAAGGACTTCACAAGGTTCTGCGGAAAGGAAGGCATCAAGAGAGAATGGACAGCTCCATATAGTCCGAAGTAGAAAGGGGTCGCAGAGAGGAAGAACAGGGCTATTGTGGAAGTTGTGAGGGCAATGTTGTATGATCAAGACATACCCAAATTTTTGTGGTTTGAAGCTTGTAATACAGCTGTGTATGTACAAAACAGGGTGCCTCATAACGCATTGGGTAAGGTTACACCTGAGAGTGTGTTCACTGGCAGCGAGCCTGAGGTGAGCCACTTCAGCATATTTGGCAGTGTTGACCACACTTTGTCAACGACCCCATAGCAGTACACCCCCATTTTTTTTTGAATGGGATTCATCATGTTCGACGTGGTCGCACCATTCAGATTCCACCATCAGTCGACAGTTTTATGAATAATGTAAACACATTTTGCATGTAAATGATCTAAGTAAAACCGTCATGTATGTAACAACCTAGGTAAGCCTAGTATGTTGATAACGATTTCTATCCTAGGAGGTTTTTTGTCTCACTGATTTACTTGTGTTTTTCGACACAAGTGATTGGCAGAGTTTTCCCCTCCAGCCTCACCCCAAAGCTAGGGTGGATTTTGTCATCAAGATGCTAAGTGAGTCCTAGTGTTTTCTATCGAGTCTTTGTAACAGTAGTTTGGCAATAATCCTAGCTAATTGGCTAGATTATTTTATTACAAGCTACTTGGTCTACTAGATCATATTTTGAGTCGCAGAATTGGGTAGATTTTTTAGGGTCTATACGAATGGGTATTCCCCCTTCATGTGTCTAAATGTATTTATCTTATGTAAAGAGAGTTGGAAAAATAATTAAATCTCCTCTCAGTCAATTAATTAAATTTTATAGCCAAATTAATTAAAAAATCCTAAGCCAGAAATTTAATTAATTTTAAGTCCTACGTGAGTTAAAATTCTTCAGAGGCAAAATTCGTGGGTCCTTAAAAAATAAATTTTTAAAGGTCCCAGGCCAAGGGAATATTGAGAATTTCAAGAAATTTTGGACCCTTGGGCCTTGGGGGTTAAGTCAAAGTCAAAATTTTGAGGTAATTAACTCAAAAATATTATTTTTGAATTAATTAAAATGGAATTAAATGATAAATTCAAATTTCCTCAAAATTATAACTTCGACAGTCCAGATTAAAAGATAATTAAATCTTTTTGACGGTCGAGATTATTTTGACATGGATCAACTGAACTAGTCTTTGGAGATTTTATCTTGTAAATTAGAGGTCTTTGTTAGTCTTTCAATCATCCGATCTCTGGATTGTGCACTCGCTCTTGAAGCTCTCCTGTAATATTTTTTGGAATAATACAAACGAAGACTTTGGGGTTATATTTTGATGGTGGTGTTCCTCTTCAGCGTTTTATGGTAAACTTGTTCTTAATATTTTGCTGGTGATTATTCTAATGGATTTTTAATTAATGGTTCTTGAAGAGTAATTTTGGGTACAGGTATCTTGCCCAGGCTACTGGATCTAGGGTAAAAATATAAACTGGATTGAGCTAATTGTTATCTCTAGCTCTTGAAAGTTTTATGTTTTATCACTACTTCTCTATTAATCTGACAGTTTAACTTTAAGTTTGCAGAAATCTTCTGGATTTAAAACTGGGCGTTTGGGGAAGTCCTAGTTTGGACCAGCTGACTCCCAGAAGATAAGATCTGAAGAGCCCTCCAGATCTAATTCCCCGGGCTTATCATAAATTCCGGTTTTTGTAGGGATCTTTATTGGGCTTGTGTCTCTCTTTTAAAATTTTATTTTCTGAATTGTGCTGAACTGTTTTAAATCTAGCCAAGAGGGTTTATGATCTGTAAATTAGCACTGTAAATTTGTAAATATTCTATAGGTTGTAAGGGTTTAATAAATTTTTGTGCATAGTTTTGGATTTGTTCTAGTTTTTTGCAGGTTCGCAAGGGGTTTTCAGAAATTTTTTTAAGATCTGAGCCAAATCTAACCCCCAGAGGGCAAGATCTGGCCTCAGGATCGCTTCTGTTGGCAAATCTGAATGTTATTAAAGGTGCATCTAAATCAGTTTTCTAAAATCTGAGTAACATGGAAGGAATTTAAACTGTTGGACGATTTTTTTTTTAATGTACTTGGTTTGCTAAGGTTTTCTTTGCATCCGACATAAAACGCTGCTCAAGACGCTGCCCTTGTCTTGCCTTTCTCCCTTACCATCCCCTTTCTATGTCTGCCCTCCTTTTATTTCCTCCTAAAACGTCGTCCCTTCATTTCTGCTCTCGAGCCTCCTTGATTCCTTTGCAGCTCCCTCGACTATCCTCTTTGCCATCCAATCTTCTCCTTAACCGCTGCACTTCGTTTTCCTCTACGCATCCCTCCGCAGCCAGCTCCTCATCCGCCATCAAGTCGTCGACCATCCTGCAGTCTGTCGTGCTCCCTCGTTGACCTGCAAAGAAAACGCACACAATAAAAAAAAAAACGAAAATTCGCGTTCATGCGTTCAACTTTTATTTTGTTTTAGTTTGGTTTCGTTTTTATATTAGATAACGTTAGTTTTTGTTAAGTTTTAGATTTTAATTTTTAGACTTTCGTTTAGAGGTTTTTTTTTTTTTTTTTAAGATTTTATTTAGTTTAGTTAGTTGTAGTTTTAGATTTTATTTTTGTTAGATTGTAAAGTTGGATTAGTGTTAGTTTTAGGTTTATTTATTAATTCGATTTTTTAACTTTTAGTTTTAAATCTTAGTTTTTAGTTTTTAGTTTTTAGATTTTAGTTAGTTTTGTTTTAGAATTTCAAATTTTTATTTTATGTTTTAGATTTAGAAAAGGTTAAAGATAAAAATAAAAAATTCTTCCTTTTAGGGTTTTCGTTAGATTTTTAGATTTTAATTAATTGTAACATTAATTTAGTTTTAAATTTCTTTTTTGTTTTAGATTTAAATCCATAGTCTTAGTTTTTTATATTTTGTTTGAAAAAAATAATATAAAATATAAAATATAAAAAAATTCTCAAAAAAAAATTTATAGTCAGATGAGCTTTTAAATTTTTATCCAAAGTTTGATTATAGGAGATTTTGATTTTCGAATTGGAATTATTTGAAACATTATAAATTCAGAAATATTGATAATATCTAACATTTAATTTCGATGGTACCCTCATGATAATATTTTTTATCTCGAATTTAAATCGTTGGTTCAAAGTTTAATACTTAGCTGTGGTTGATGATTTTTGAGTTATCTTTAATTGTGGTTTTAAGTTGCTTGAAATTGGTATATAATTGTTTAAGTTCACTTTGGAAATATTTCAAGTAATGATAAATCGCATATCTTTATCGAGGATGGTTAATGCATAATTGTGAGGGTATTTCATCGAATATCATTGTGGTCATTTGTGTTTTCATAGTAGTAGTTATACATCAATTACTTGGCTTTAATTGCATAACGAGATCTTTTAACTCCATAAGGCACTAGTTTTAATATAATTGGATCTGTGAAATCTCGTTAATCTCATCAAGTACTTGGTCTTTCAGCTGTGTCTCCTGAGTTGGTTGATTCTCAACCAATTCTGTTTCTTCATTTCTATTAGGGTCTACCTCCCTTAGCTTGCAAGGAGACAGCTTAGATAGAGAGATTGTGGATCAGGGTGACAGCCCCCGATCTAAGCCGTTGTCGCGGTGCCTAGACATTCTGTGCGACATCAGGCAGTATAGCGTATTGCCATGTACCCGATGAGAAGAGGAATAAGTTAGATCTGACTGTAGAGAAAGGATACCTTGTGGGATATAGCGAGAATGTGAAGGCTTACCGCATATATATTCCCGAGAGTAGGAAGATCGTAGTAAGACGGGACGTGAAATTCATGGAGGAGAGAGCCTTTAGGAGATCCCGAGAGATGTCTATAGCTACGTAGTCTGAGGAGGATCCGCTGGTCCAACCACAGCGGCCTACAGAAGATGGCTCTAGTGCCTCTCCAAGGCACAAGGATCCTAAGAAAATATTTTCCGAGGAAGTGCAAGAAGGAGAGCAGGTGAATCCACCCACCACCAGTGGAAGGATGAGCAGAGAACTTCAACAGACTCTGAGGGATGCAGAGGATTTTGTTGGAGCTCATACAAATGAGAAGAGGGAATGCAGGCAGGTAGACAGGTACCAGGCATTGGTACCACAAGTTGGAGAACCATCTAGTTTTCAAGAGGTAGCTCAACATTAGGTGTGGGTAAGATGCTATGGTGGAGGAGTGCAACTCCATCATGACAAATAATGTCTGGGAAGTAGTTCCTAGACCTCAGAACAGGTCGATTGTAGGTTCGAGATGGATCTACAAGATTAAATATGTTGCAGATGGCAGCATAGAGAAATTCAAAGCCAGGTTTGTGGCTAAGGGGTATGCACAAAAGGAAGGGATTGATTATGAAGAAACTTCCGCCCCTGTAGCTCGGTACACTTCAATAAGATCCGTCATCTCTCTTGCAGTGCAAATGGGATGGGAAATTCCCCAGATGGATGTCAAGACTATATTCTTGAATGGGGTGATAGAAGAGGAAGTGTACATAGAATAGCCAGAGGGCTTTGAGACGCATGAGCAGAAAATTCATGTGTGCAGGCTTAAGAAAGCCTTGTACGAACTAAAGCAAGCCCCTAGAGCATGGTATGGGCGAATTGACAGCTACTTGCAGAAGATGGGATTTGTCAAGAGTGACGCAAATCCCAACCTCTACTATCTGAGAGTAGGGGATGAGCCTTTAATATTGGTGTTATATGTAGATGATCTGTATTTAACAGGATCATTTAAGCGCATTAAAGACTGCAAGGAAAATATGGCTACAGAATTCGACATGAAGGATCTAGGGTGAATGCACTATTTTCTGGGGTTGGAGGTTTGGCAGCAGAAGGGAGAAATCTTCCTTGGGTAAGGAAGATATACTATAGAGATTCTGAAGAGATTTCAGATGGAGGACTATAGACCCATGGCTACGCCAATGATCACAAACTGGAAGAAAATCAACACGTCCGAGGATGATGAGGCTGACCCTACCTTGTATAGGCAACTCATAGGATCATTGATGTACTTGGTCAACAATAGACCAGACATATGTTATGTCGTGAATACCCTCAGTCAATTCATGGTAGAACCAAGGAGGGCTCACTGGGCAGCAGCCAAACATGTTCTCAAATACTTGAAGGGGGCATTCGAGTTTGGATTGAGGTAAACCAAGGGCAATGAAATCCAGTTGAGTGGGTTCATTTATGCAAACTGGGCTGGAAGTCTAGTAGATTGGAAAAGTACCAGTGGGTACTGTTTCATTGTCGGATCAGGAATGACTTCCTGGTGTGGTAGGAAACAGAAATTCGTGGCGTTGAGCTCAGCCGAGGCTAAATATATGGCAACTAGTACAGCTTCGTGTGAGGCCATATGGCTTTGTAAGTTGCTCATGAACTTACTCACGACGAGGATGGAACCAACCAAAATTTTGTGTGATAATCAGAATTTCATCAAGCTCTCTGAGAATCCTGTGTGCCACTTCATCAGAGACTATGTCCAACGGGGAGTTGTACAGTTCAAGTACATTCCTATAGGGGAACAAGTGGCAAATATCCTCACGAAAGCTCTGGGTAAGATAAAGTTTACTTACTTCAGCGAAAACATGGGGATGGTCAAGAACCCATTCCAGTAGAGGAATGGATGGGCTTGAAATTCAGAGGGAGTTGCAGTACGGATGAGGCAATGACAAAGATGGTGTCATGGGCAGCAATACACAGGGCAGCAGCGCAACAGATGAGGGGCAGCAGCCAAGACATCAGCAGTGTAGTAGATGCTTCAGGTCAGAGCAGATGCAGTTGGTATTTTGCTTGAACACTTTCCTCACTAAGAGGGAGTGTTGATTTTCTAGCACTAGAAAGTGTTCCAAGTCTCATATTTTTGTGAGGAGGCTTGGACATTAGTGTTCCGGAGAACCCGGAAACAGTTTGTGGAAATTCCACTCGGTTTATGTTTTATTAAAATAATTAATTATTTTAATGTGAACCCTAAGTCTAAACTTAGGGAAATTAAATAATTAAAGGGTATTAATAAAACAGAGTGTGAATCTTCTAGAAAACGAAGATCAAGTCACGCTTTAATCATAGCCATTGATTAGAGATCTAATCTAGGTCGTTGATTCATCAACAAAAAGATTATAAGAGAAGGCTTGAGAGTCATTTGGAAAGCAAGTCAGGCACACAATCAGTACTCAAAGGAAATCAATTCTGAAGGAATAGAATTCGATTTCGGAGGGAGACGTTGTAAAGGCAGAGTTGCAGAGACAGAAGAAGGGGAAGTCAGCAAAGGCAAAGAAAGGCAGGAGGAGGACAAAGAGGGGACAGTGTTGAGCAGCAGCACTGAGTCCCCACGTAGAGTGGCACAGTCCAACGTAGGGACTGCGCAGAAGACCACGCAGAGTGATGTAGAGGGAGCTAGGATGTCTCCCGGGTGTCAAACATTCTCCCGAAGGATTCGGGGAAATTATCTCAGGTGCATTCTAGAAGTCTGCTCGTCAAATTCTTGTAAATGATTTTCCTTGCTGGAGAATAATACAAACACTCATCTGTTGCACCAGTCTTCCCGCATTGGGTTTTTCTGGGGACAATTGTCCAAAAATAATTGTGTTCATGTGATTGTTTCTATTGCGTTATATGAGTTCTATTCTATTTTCTGCTTATGGTTAAGTGAATACTACAATTGTGTTTATTTCAGAATTTAATGGAAGAATCTATAAATAACTTATCATAAAATAAGTAGGTGAGATAAATCGATCACTGCAGTAGTGTTTCAGTTTGAAAATTTTCAAAAAGGCATGATCCTTGATGCGATGTTCATCCAAAACTGCCAAGATCCTAGCCTTCCAGATGCCAAAGTTGGATGCTCCATCCAACCTGTCCTGATCCCTCAGCCCCAACAAAACTCGGATCTAGATTTCTTTGGTGTTAGAAATCCTATAAGGAACAAGCTCCCTCTAAATTTCGATTTCCTTCACAAAAATCCTTCTGCTAACAGATGTCAAAATACTCCTCTCTGATCTTGCTTTTGTTGCTGCCCAACACTAGATCTAGACTTCTTGGCAAGAAATCTTCTTAGGAACTGCTTCCCTCTACTTTGCTTCTGCCCCACTAGACATTGTTCTGCACCAACAGAATCAGCGCCCCACAAGAAACTCAAGAAAGAAATTGTACTACACCTCAAACCACGCCAATCCGAAAAATTGAGACTCAACAACCTCTGCACTGACCCAGCACGCATTGCGCTGCCTTTTGCAACTGCAGCATCACCCTAGCAGGCTGATGCAGGCTCTGCGCGAGCCTTCCCAGGTGACTGCGTCACCCTTCCTCTGCCTCTCCGGCTTAGGACTACATTGTCTCTTGGGACAGTTGTTTTCCCACTGCAGACTTTCTTTTGTCCTTTCGCTAATGGCTTCAGTCCTCTTTGATCTACAATCGCTCTGATACCATGTGAAAATTTCTTAATCTAAACATACAGAAATCCAACTGCAATTATCTGATTTGTATTACCTACTTTTTTTCTTCATTTAACAATTTATTTACAGAATTATTCAATAAATTCTAATACAAATACATTGTAGCCTACACCAATATATAGATCAAGAACTCAAAAATAAATGAAGCAATCACACAAAGGACACTTATTTTTGGACTAACATCCCCGGAAAAACCCAAAGCGGGAAAACCGGTGCAGCATATCTGAGGGTTTGTATTATTAAGCAGTGGTATTCTGAGTACAACTAGGGTGCCAAATCCGACTCACCCAACAAAGAAAAACCTTGACAGACAAATAAAATAGTGAGTTTTACCTCACACTGCAAGTCATGGTTGATCCAAGATCGAACTGGCAAAACCCCAGCTCCCTCTGCACAATAGATGCGTAGGCCTGTGTGGGGATGGCTAAAGTCTACGTCACCTTCTCTCTTCGTTGATTTTCCTCTCAGAAAATCGAATTTCACCCCTCCCGTCTCAAAAACACCGGTCTCCAGCTAAATACGGACTGTCCCTTGCAATCTCTACGCAGTTACTGCGTCAGCCCTGCATCAGCCTGTGTCACCCCTTCAGGGGACTGCGTCACCTCTCCTAATGGTTGCTCTGCTTCCTCTATTGTCTCTGTTGCCCTTGCTCTACTATGTACTCTTGGTGCTCTGACCAATAACTGCTTCTGCCCCTCACTGCTGCTAAATCACTCAGATCTTATCTTCGTCCGAGCACTGCTCCATCAGAAGAATTCGATCTCCAGATTCATCCACTATTTGTGTTCTCCAACTGACGCTCAAGCCTTCCTTTATACTTTTCCTGTTGAGAAATCAACGGTCGTGATCTAATCCTTCATCAACGGCTAAGATTAAATTAGACTTCATCCTTGTCAATTAGAAGCTTCTCACCCACATGTTAAATTAATTCACTTTAATTATTTTAATTCCCTAAGTTTTAACTTAGGCTCCATTAAAAAATAATTAATTATTTGAATAACTTTCCCTCGAGTGGAATTTCTCCAAATGATTTCTAGGTCTTGGAGATCTCATGTGTTCTAGCCCCTCCACAAAATTTGGGAGCTAGAGCACATCTGATGCTACCCAAAAATTAACAATACAGCTAGGGTGCCAAATCCGACTCACCCAAAAGACGAAAAATCCCGGCAGAAGTACCTCTATCTAGAGACAGATATTTTGGTTGATCCATCAACAAAATGATCAAACCCCACAGGTGATTGCGTTGTCCCCAGTGCTGCGCAACATCAGTTGCTCCTAGCTCTGCGTTGAGACTGCGTCACCCCCTCTAGGAGCTGTGTCACCCCCTCTAGGCTCTAGCCTCCTCAATGTTGCTCCAACAAACCAACTCCTCAATGCTGCTCCAATGACTGTCCAAGAAGCTCCTCACTACTACTCCAAAGATTGCCCAATAGACTCCTCATCGCTACTCCAAAAACCAACTCCACAACTCTGCACAAATTCCTCACAACCCCTCACTCAAATGAAATGAGATAGTTGTGAGGAAATGAGAGGGGTTGGGTAGCTTTTATAGGATTGGGAGGGGTCAGAGGGCATTCCAAAACCCTAAAAACTCTTTGAAATCCGGTTTTAAGTCTGTTTTGGGTCATTTGTGGGATTTGCGGCCAGTTGTCCCTTGCCTGGCCGGTCTAACTCGGACTCAGCTGATCTGGAAGGTTTGTGACCGAACCGTCCAAGTTGGTGGCTCAGTTGGTTCAGTCACAACCAGCCTCCGGACCGATTTTTCCACCAAGTCGGTCCGGCCAGTGGGCTGGCTCGGTCAGCTCGGCCGAATCCGAGTCGGTCCGGCTGATTTTTAAAACACTGGTTGAGACTTCAACAGCCAAGATTAGATCTTAATCGATGGCTAGGATTAACTTGAAATCAATCCACGTGAGTCTCTAGAACATTCACGCCTTGAATTAATTAATTCTGATTAATTAATCATATTCTCTAAGTTTAAACTTAGGAAATATTTAAAAACTGACTAGTAATCTAATTAAGTCATTTCTAGGTGGAATTTCTAGTCTCTCCACCAAATTTTGTGGCTAGAACACATCCGATGCTACAAAAACTAACATATACCATGTTTCAAACCTAAAACATATACCACATTCAATGCTTAAACCATATTCCTTGAGTAAACCAACCATAATACAACTTCAAGATTTGTGTATTGTGTTTTTTAACGAGTATGGCTTTCATATAGTGTAGTGATTCCCCTTTATTTATGAAACTCTTTATATCACAACAAGGTCCATGAAGATCAAGGACCTGTGCCTTGAATACTACTTATATAACATCTTATCACTACCTAATCAAGCGTAGAACCATAAGCAATATATATAAGTTGTTAAAAAGATATCATGAACCCTTTTAATAATCAATAAATATTTCATGAATTCCAAAAATATGATACACAGCTACTTGTTTCTCCTTTCAAATACCATGTGCAGTCATGCATATGAAACCATTTGCATTATGAACAGCAGAAGTGTTCCCCAACCTGAATAGAGATGCACCAATAAAATAAACAAACCAGCAACTTTCATTTCTAATGGAAGTGCAATGTCAGATAATCAATGAACTTTTCCTAGGGGACTCCACCTACCTATGTTTTAAAACACAGGGATATAGGCTTTGCAGCACTTTGCAAGCCTTGTAGTAAGTGAGAAATATGAGTCACCAGTGCTCTCGATTTCTAGTTTGTGAGATCTGTCACTTTTTTTTTATTTCAGGACACAACAAAAATCAAAACCAAATTTGATTACACACTAGCAAATACATCTATATATTCAAATGATAATAAGCAATAGTGTCAAACCTTTATCTTTTGCATCAATGCCTTTGTCTCTGCTTCACCAACCAAATCAATCTGCAGCATGCAAGGAAACATAACAGTAACGACTCCACAAGGTCCATGTAAAAGAAGAACTTCAACTCATATCATAACTTCAGATGTAACAGAAAAATTTGGAAAAGGATTCTGATTGTATTTCCCTGCTTCTTAAAAAACTATTTCAACATATTTCTACTATTAATTAGCTTGTATAATAAACCTTGTTAAGTATGATGCGATCAGCATATGCAATTTGTTCGACAGCCTCATTCACAACCCCTTTGGGCTTAACCTGCTCCAGATGTCGTTTTGCATTTTTTACATCAACCAAAGTAACTACTCCATCAAGTTTTATGTGTTCTGCAATCTCATCTTCAGCATAAAATGTCTGAATTATTGGTGCAGGATTTGCAAGACCTGTAAATTGACAGAATAGCATTAATACATGGATATAATCTTTTGAAAGAAAGAAGCTAAATATTGATTTGAAACCAATCAGCATCTTCCATAAAACCGTCACTTTTACCACTTCGTTTTTCCTTCCTCTTTTCAAATTCCCATTGCTGTTTTATTTTATCAAAGAAAAATGCAGCTGTTGATTTCCAAATCATTATACTACCATGATCTTTCCAGTCCTAAAATTGGCATAAAAATCATGATTCATAGACTAGATTGCAAGGGGGAAAAGATGTTTAGAATGAATGAATTAAGTAATGATGTGGAACAAAATCCCAACATAGGGATATGCCACTGTAGTAAGATAGTATTGTAGTCATCACATAGATAACAATTACAAGCCAAAGATGGCCCACAAGGAATGCCACCAAAACTGCCAAAGATGTTGCCACAAACACATAAACACCAAATGCTCACAGAAAAGACAAAAAGGGGAGAAATCACACTAACAAAGACTCAAGGATTGACCATTATCCAATCACTTTGCAAAGCACTAATAAGAAATATAACTTGGACAGAGTTTCAGCTGTAGTGCACACTTGCTGTAGAGATCTAGCGGGTGCAGCAGTCAGTCTAGAATAAATCAATGCAGAATAACATGTGGCATCAGCACTCAGCCATGCAGAGTAACATGTGGCATCTGTACATAGTGACATGTGGCAGCTTCATGTGGTGACACATAAAACCTTCGGGGATCAACAGGTGGAAGCAGGAGGAGGGCACATGGATGAAAGTTAAGTGATGTAGCACGTGCTGAAGTTGACTGGATGTGTGCTTGAGTCATTTAGGGTGCATGCATGAGTCAACTATGGGTGATCAAGGTGCAAGCATGAGTCAGGGAGTGAGGTCGTGCAAGGAATTAATAAGGTGAATGGTTGAGTTAACTAGGAGCATGCTTCAGTTTACTGGGACACATGCATCAATTGGGGAGATAACTTCACACGTGTCGGGTGATTATTAAGTTAACTAAGTATATACCTAAGTTAACTAGGAAGCCACTTGAGTGTGTTAACTAGGAGAACGAAAGTGCCTTCTCTAGTGGACTGGAGTGGGGACACTTTACGTTAGTTCATCCTCAACCAACTAAAGAGTGTTGATTTTTGGTAGCACTGGATGTGCTCTAAGTCTCAAACTTTGTTGAGAGGCTTAGACACATGCATTACAAATAACGCAGAAATAGTTTTGGGAAATTCCACCCAGAAACAGTTTTATAAGAAAAATTAGTTATTTTTAATGAGGACCCTAGGTCTAACTTAGGAAATTAAAATAATTAATCAGTGTTAATGTAAACTATGGGTGAATCTTCTAGAAAAAACAGATCAATTCTAATATAATCTTAGTCGTTGATTGGAGATCTAATCTTGGTTGTTGATTTGTCAACGAGAAGGCTAGAAAGGAAGACTTGAGGGTCATTTGAAAATTACACCGAAAGGATCTAGAGATCGAATTTTTCTGACGGAGCAGTGCTCGGATGAAAATCAGATCTAAGTGATTCTTGATTGCAGTTGAGGGGTAGAGTAATTCCGGTTGGAGATTTTCCTAAGCCGGGAATACATCGCGGAGATGACATAGAGCAGATCAGAAGAGGCAGCGTAGCAGCTACGCTGAGGCAGCGTAGTGCCACACAGACGCAGCACTGCAGCCTTGAGGAAATCCAAAATTTAGTTGAGGATCAGTCAGATCCAGTGCCGGAGAGCTGGAGTGTGAGACCAGAAGGGGCCAGAGGTTCAGATCCAGCCAACAGAAGACCAGCAGCGGAGAATCCACGCAGTCCCCAGACAGAGTGACGCGGAGACTACGCAGAGAACTGGAGGGCTTGCCATCCGAGGTTTTTTGGTCAATCGGGCTTCCAGTATCAGTGTGAGATTTCTCTCACTAACTATTTGTCAACCATATTCTCTGTAGGGATAGCCAGATAGGCATCCCAGATTTGTATTCAGAAAATTACTGCATAATATATAAACCCTCAGATCTGTTGCACTAGTTTTCCCACAATGGGTTTTTCCGGGGACATTTGCCCAAAAATAACGATGCCCTGTTTTTGCATTATTTTTCTTGCTCAGATTTTGTTTTCACAAATGCATTTTAATAGGTGAAGGTTGCTTCAGTAACTTCTTCGATATTTTAAGAAGTAATCTTTTAATAACTTGTTAAATCAGATTTGCAAGTAGGAGAAGTAGTTCAGCTTGTTGCAGTAGGGATTTCAAATCTAAGATCATGGAATTCTCACAAAGAACATCATCACTTGGACTTGAGCACATGGCTACTTACATCAGTCTAGCATTAGTCTAACAAAGCACATCTCTAGCGAAGTAGAGTGCATGAGGGATGACTCCACTTGGACTAGGAAAGATAACTCCATTGGGACTAGAGCGCAAACCACTTCTCTACACTCTCACATCCAGTCAATAGAACTCATCTTCCCTTATATTAAGTGGACGAGGGAAGATCTACACTTAGCCATCAATGCTCATTAGCTAAGAATACTTAAAGCATGGCTAGTGTACAATAGGCAATTGATAAAAGGAGGAAGGTGCTAAGGGTCGAGGGTGGAATTTCTTTACAGCATTAGCATTTCTCTTCCTATTTCTTCAATTTCAATTCATGCTCATACAATGAAAGGTGTTGTAGTTTGATTTTCGCTCACTGCATATGAGCCATTGAATCAAACCTAAATTCTCGCGCAACATCATGCTTTGTTGATAACAGAATATCACAATCTCCTCCCAAAGTTTGTGGCAAACAATGTCGTCATGGTTGAAGATCATGTGAATGCCTTCTTGAAAATTGTTGATGATTTAAAAGTTGGGCACAAGCATGTTGTTATGAAGATGTTCGTATGCATGACTATGATATAAAGCACTTCTTGCTAATTCCATTGACCAATGAGACTCATTCAAGTGCCAGTTTACTAAGACGTGGATGTAAAAGAAGGACCATTGATTTATGTCAGATGAGTTCACTTCCATCTGCAAGGATGAGAATAAAACTATTTTAGAGTTCAATACTCGAGTCACAATTATCTAAACTCTATAATAGGATTCCTCAAAATGTTAGAACCAACACTAATATTTCTTTTTTGTATTACTTCAAAGAATTTGATGGGTCTTTTGCTTTCTTGCTAAAGAAAAAGGACTTACATGAAACTTGGACTCTGCCTTGGCTACTGCTACCAAAATCGAGAAGAACAATAAGGCAACCCAAAATATTCAACTACCACTACCATGATTGTTTGATGCGCAGGTAAGAAGAGTAAATGAGCCAAAATAATAGGTAGGGCTTGCAAAAGACGAAATTCCTACGAAAATTTTCAATTGGCTGCATGATCTCAACAACAAAGTGGTTAAGATGGAGAAGAACATGAAAACTTAGCAGAATGCCCCAACAAATGAAAAACCATTTCAACCTAGAAGACCTTTCCATCCTGCAAAGTTGCCCGAAGTACTTGTTACCACACAATCTAACAGGGGTCCTAGGAGGGGTGCCTAAAGAACAACTACTAGACCAGAGGGCAACAACGGTACAAGGAACCATGGTCACCTCAGTCGATGTCCCCTGCTCTTTACAGACTTTCACCGATGGGAGGAGTCCGGCTATGACAGAAATCACTAGAATGACGAGGTCGGTGATTAGATTTGGTGCGATTTCAAAAATCCCATTCAAAGGAGAGGCTCAATTAATGGCTTGCTTGTTTTTAAAGCAAGAGAAAGGGCTCTCCCAGAAAGACTTATTGTAAGAGGCTTAAACCTAAGTGAAAGGGATATTCAATAGAGTGGATATGCCTAGATCAAGGCTTCCTAGAGAAAGAAAAGGACCTCTCTTATGGTTTTGCAAGATAGTGATCGTATAATGATTGGGACCACAAGAGAGACCTAGGGGCACCTAAACCAGGCTTAGGGTTTGAAGGATAAAAGAGGAATAAGATGCCTTAAGTCAAGTGAGAGTAAGATAGGTCAATGAATGGTGGTTAACTTCCAACGAGTATTCAAGTATAGTTGACCTATGGAAATGATCTGGATTTATGCAGGAACGCAACAGAATAAACACATAACCATAAATACAGAGATGCAGCGGAAATAACACTTCATTTCATTAATATCAAAGAACTGAAATTTGCTTACAGGCAGAATGGAAATAAAACTAGCTAGGGCGCTGGTAGCTATCTCTGAGAAGAGATGTGGCGGCTACAGGCCTCTGAACTGAGTTACAATGAGGCTCGAGGGCCTATTTATTATTTAGAAACAATAGGAAATCCTAAACAGCCAAAACCCTAACCCTAGGAGATGAAGCGCCAAAACTATGGGCCCCGTTTGGGTAAATTGGTGTTTCAACTTCCCAAGGGCGTAACTTTGGCATACGATCTCCGTTTGACGCGTACCATACCTCGTTAGAAAGATCTATCCGAGGACTACAAATTTGGAACGGGCAACATCGGTCCATGGACCCATGTTGCCCTCCTTTTTCCCAAAAAACGTCGTTTAGGGCCTCAAAACGGCTCCGGAAGTTTAGGACCCGAAAAACTGCTAAAAATAGTAAACTGTGCCGAAACTGAAAAACTGAAATGGACAATGGTGGAGCCCCAAGTGGAATAGGCAGGTGACCACCAATATCCACCTGGATCATTCCTCCCCCTTAGGAAGCAATGGTCCCCATTGCGTTAAGTTCCTCCATGAGATGAGGAAATTTCTGCTGAACTTGGTCCCTGGTGAACCACTTCCCTTGGTGCAGGAGTTGGCCAGCTTTGACAACCCGATATAGTTGGATCTTCTGCTGGCGAGTGTTCTTGATTTGCATGTCCATGATGCAATCTGTGGTGGCCTGTTCCATGCAGTCTGGATTTAACTCAGTTGGTGTGATTTGTTCTGCAATGTCCAAGGTGTCCAGTAGAGGTGGGAAGTAAGGACGAAGGCGATCCACATTGAAGACTGGGTGCAGACCAAGGAATGGTGGAATACTGAGCTCGAATGCATTGTTCCCTACAGCCTTGGTGATGGTGTACGGCCCGTATCGGAGCGGGCAAAGCTTGCGGTGGGGTCCAGTGAGGCGCTCCTTTTGCAAATGTAGCCATACTTTGTCACCCACCTGGAAGTTGTGTGGCACCCGGTGTTGATCATGGCATTGCTTGTACTTGGCATTAGCTCTGTCCAATATATCATGAACTTGTTGGCGGATGTGTTGAATGCGCTCGATGAAGCTACTGGCTTTGTCAACTTCAGACTGGACATGAGCTGAATTGGCCTGAGCAGCTGCAAATGGCATGGCTACGTCAATGGGACATAGTGGCTGGAATCCCAAGCCCACCTGAAAGGGGCTATGGCCGATTGAACTATGGAGAGCCCGATTATAACTATGTTGTACATAGGGGAGACTTTCGTCCCATGTCCATGGATGCTTTGAATTGTACATGCGCAGAATGTGTACAATCATTTTGTTGACGACCTTTGTCTGGCCATCTGTTTGGGGATGGAAAGCTGTGGACTTGGTGAGCTTTGTATCCAACATTGACCAGAGGCTGGACCAAAATGTGTTGAGGAACTTGCTATCTCGATCTGATATGATAGACTGTGGGATCCCAAAGTGCACCCACACTCGTTCAAAGAAGAGTTTAGCAGTGGCTTCTGCTGTGATATTCTTCTTGCAGGCCGCCATAATGGCCATCTTCGAGAATATGTCGACGACCACAAAAACACAGTCATTTCCATGCTTAGTAGAAGGCAGGCCCGACATGTAATCCATGGAGATGGATTCCCAAGGTCGACTAGGGGTAGGTAGAGGAGTATATAGGCCTTGCTTCTTGATGGTCGATTTGGCAATGGCACAAGCAATGCAGGATCTGATGTGCTTCTCGACATCCTTTCGAAGGTTCGGCCAATAGAAATACTTCTGCAGGATTGCTATTGTTTTCTCGACCCCGAAATGCCCAGCGACTCGACTGTAGTGTGCTTCCCATATCATCTTGGCACGCTCGCTTGAAGGAACACAAAGGTGTCCCAGGTGACATAAAAGTGCATCTTGGAGGTGAAAATTTGGAACTTGCATACCCCCCGAGAGTGCCTTGTAAGTGTGGCCAAATTTTGAGTCACTCTCATAGAGAAGTGGCCAATCAAAAGTCTCATGCCCACAAGAGTTGAGCATGGTGGTGAGCACCACGATCGGTGGTCGACTGAGGCAGTCTGCAACATTATTGGTGCTACCCTTCTTGTACTTGATGTTCAAATGAAACTGTTGCAGATATGTGGACCACTTCTGATGGCGATCATTCTGCAACTTCCCTTGTGTCTGTATGAACTGCAGGGGCCGGTGGTCTGTGTGGATGATTGTTTCCTTTCCCAAAATGTAATGCTTCCATTGTCGACAAGCTTGCACAATGGAATACATTTCTTTGTCATAAGTGGGATACTTGCGAACTGTGTCAGACAATGTCTCATTGTGATATGCCACTGGATGTCCCTGTTGAGTAAGAACTGCCCCAATAGCATAGTCAGAGGCATCTGTCTCGATCTCAAATGGTTGTTGCAAGTCTAGTAAAGTGAGCACTGGGGCAGAACATAAGCGATTTTTCAATTCTGTGAACGCCTTCTGTTGAGGTTCCGACCGAAAGAATTTTGCTCTCGCTCCTCCCTTGGTGACTTGACTCAAGGGCCAAGTGATATGAGAGAATCCCAACACAAACCTCCGGTAGAAATTAGCAAGACCTAGAAAGTTGCGAAGCTCTGTTATAGTGGTTGGGGCTGGCCAATCCCGAATGACTTGGATCTTGACTGGATCCACATGCACCCCCCTTTCATCAATAATGTATCCCAGATATTGAACTTGGGTCATGCCGAAAGTGCACTTCTCCAAATTGGCACACAACTTGTGTTGCCGCAGTGTTTGGAGGACTTGTTGGATGTGGTGAAGGTGCTCTTCCCAAGTCTGGCTGACGATCAGAATGTCATCCAAGTACACCACTACAAATGAGTTGGTGAATGGCCGCAAGATGTCATCCATCATCCTCATGAAGGTTGCGGGAGCATTCGTCAACCCGAAATGCATGACCAGCCATTTGAAAAGGCCTTCCTTAGCTTTGAAGGCAGTCTTCCACACATCGGAGGGTTCGATCGGTACCTGGTGATACCCCGACTTCAAGTCAATCTTGCTGAAATATTTTGCACCTTTGAGTTGGTCCAAAAGGTCATCAATCTGTGGGATCGGGTATCTATTCCGAACAGTGATCTTGTTCAGCGCCCGATAGTCAACACAGAGTCTCCACGTCTCATCCTTCTTCTGTACCAACACGATCGAGCTCCCACAGGGCGATGAACTTGGTCGGATGTGACCTTTCTGCAGCAGCTCCTGAATCTACCTCTTGATTTCATCATTCTCCATAACAGAGCGCCGATAGATTGGTCCATTGGGTAGCGGCGCACCTAGGGTCAGATCAATCGGGTGCTTGACCTGACAGTGCATAGGAACCCCTGTGGGTGAGGTGAAGATGTCCCCGTACTCCTCCACAACCTTATCCATTTGTTGTTGTCGTGCAAAGGAGCCCTGTCTGGAGATCGTGGCCACAGTCTTCTTCTTGCCCTGGGGGCGAATCATCAAGAAAACGAATTTCCTGGTTTGGGAAATAAGCTTACTGCATTGTTTTGCAGTAACCAAAGAGATAGCGGCAGGAGATGGTACCTCTGGTATCCTGTACAACTTATTTCCCAAAGTAACAATAACAGCGCGAGGCTGAGACTCATACACAGCATGACGCATCCACAAGTATGGTTGTCCTAATAATACAAAAGAAACATCAATAGGAGCAACGTCACATAATACGTCATTCGTGAAGGGCTTGATGTTATAGGGAAGGCGGCACTACTAGCTGACGCGGAGATCTCGTCCTTGGTGAAGCCACCCGATGGTGTATGGATGTGGGTGAGTTGTGGTCGGCAAGCCCAACCGCTTCATGGCGTCTGCTGAAATGAGGTTCTTTTGGCTTCCATTGTCGACAATGAACTGTACCGGAGAGCCCTTTACCCACATCTGGGAGTGGAAGAGACGTTCCTCCTCCTCTGGATCTTCCAGTTCCTCCTTCTGGATCTTCGTAGTGGCAACAATGGCATTGGGCTCCGCATCAATAATCTGTTTCCCTTTGTCATTCCCCTTGTCAAGTTCTGATTCAGAGTCGGAGCATGCATCTAACTCAGAAGCCCGCATCTCGGCCACCAGCGACTGCTTGGCCCGACACTCACTTGTGTTGTAAGTGGAGCTCTTATGGAACTCACACCACTTTCCCGTGTCCTCCTTTGGCTTTGCGGTGTTGTTCTTTGCTTGTGGCTTCGACAGGTTGTCTTGAGTCACCATGCCTTGGCTCTGTCCTTTGTTCTGTGGTTTGGGAGCACTTTTCCCTTGCTTTTGATTCGCAGATCCAAAGTCTCACTTCTTCTATTTGAATTTCTGCTCAATCTTGGCAGCATACCAGTATGTCGTACCAAGCGAGGAGATGTCGAGGAACTCCATTTCCTCTTGAATGTATCTGTGCAGACAACTGCGATACTTTAGCACCAGATGTTTCTCTGAATCTTTGATACCCAACTTGGTGCGCAGGGTATGGAACAGATTCGTCAGCTCATGCACATCTTGATCTCTTTGTTGTCACAGCGTGGTCCATTATATGTACTTGTCCTCATAGCTCCCCACGGGATAGTATTGTTCCTTGATGGCGTCTCGGAAAGAATTCCAAGTGGGTACGGCCGAGAACAGAGAGGGTTTTGTCTCGTCTTTTTTCTCACAGTGGGTTTCCCACCAGTCCTTGACATGGGGGGCAGCTTTGAGGAGTGCAAAAATAATCTTCTCCCTGTTGGAAAAGTCATGAACCGAGAAATATCCTTCTAATAGATTCAACCATCTATCTACGGCATCTGCATCTATTTGACCCTCAAATATGGGAATGTCAAAATTTACTTATACATTAAAAGGAGTCACACCTCAGTATTTATTTGGATGCGGATGCGCGTGGTGGGCGGCCATTGAAGGATGCAGGCAAAGTTATCCATCATCGCGTTCCTTTGTTTTTTGAAGGCCTCCTCGAGCAATATTTTGATAGGATCTCCTACTCTATCATCTTTCTTTTTGCTCCCCATGGGCGTCCATCGGGGTTTGCGAGGTTGATCTTGCAAAGGTTCCACCAGATCAAGCCCTAACTCCTTATACCCCGACCTCGTTGGGGACATACAAAGAAGGATCGAGAAAAAGCCGGACGCTACGATACCCTTGTCCGGATTTATGCGAGTATATGAGAATAAACACATAACCATAAATACAGAGATGCAGCGGAAATAACACTTCATTTCATTAATATCAAAGAACTGAAATTTGCTTACAGACAGAATGGAAATAAAACTAGCTAGGGTGCTGGTAGCTATCTCTAAGAAGACATGTGGCGGCTACAGGCCTCTGAACTGAGTTACAATGAGGCTCGAAGGCCTATTTATTATTTAGAAACAATGGGAAATCCTAAACAGCCAAAACCCTAACCCTAGGAGATGAAGCGCCAAAACTATGAGCCCCATTTGTGTAAATTGGTGTTTCAACTTCCCCGGGGCATAACTTTGGCATAAGATCTTCGTTTGACGCGTATCATACCTCGTTAGAAAGATCTATCCGAGGACTACAAATTTTGAATGAGCAACATCGGTCTATGGACCCATGTTGCTCTCCGTTTTCCCAAAAAACGTCATTTAGGGCCTCAAAACGGCTCCGGAAGTTCAAGACCCGAAAAACTGCTAAAAATAGTAAGTTGTGCCGAAACTGAAAAACTGAAAGAGACAATGGTGGGGCCCCAAGTGGAATAGGCAGGTGACCACCAATATCCACCTGGATCAGGAAAGCCACTAACCAAAGAAACCTAGGTTTAGAAATTTTGTTGGAGCTAGGGCTTGGGATATCTCCAATTCTAGCCATGGCAATTCATTCAAATTTTGAGGACACCCGCACAGTAGTAGACCAACTTGCTCTGCAAATGAACCAACCTAATGCATTTCGCACTAGGCCAATGAGACTACTAGGGTTAGGGCGGGAAAAGGGAAAAAAGGTCAAAAATAAGGTTTGAGGGTGATCACTGAGGATTCCAGACCAAGCGCCTTACAATTGGAAGAATGGAGTCGAGTTATTTTGATTTCAACATTTCGCTCTATTAAGGAGACCTAACTAGCTTCCTACATCTAATATAGGTATTTATACTTCGTTATTAATGATTGATGGGATTTCAAGTCAATGCAATGTGCAATTAGACCTTTAGGAACATTCATTCACTTAATCTTTAACATGTAATGCATGCAATACTTCAAATCCCAGTTTTTTCAAGAATTCACATTTCAATTAGGGCACAATAAGACTTGACAAACATTCCATACACTAATCATGTAGCATAGTAAAGAAAATAGCATGAAAATAGCACTTAAAAGAGAAAGTGAATATATCCATCCATTGAAACATCAAAGAAAAGCTCCAAAATAAGATAGCGAAGTTTCCAAACATTAAAATGCATTCAAAACATCCAATTCTTCCTTCAATTGCAGGTCTGAATTCTTTTTCTCAAGAGAAATCCAATCCAAGTGATGATGTTCAACAAATGAGACTTCTCTCTAATTTATACGAGCCTCCAATAGTTTGAATGGGTCTAATTAGCCTAATGAGCCCCTAAAAACAACTCTAATGTGCAAAATAACAATATAATTGGTGACAAGTTGTTATGAATAAAATATATAAATAATATAAATGTATAAATAAATATTAAATGTAATAATAGTTAATTAAACAATAACTATTTACCGAAGAGGCATGTCTCTAAGGACATGACCAGTCATGGAAGGGCACCTGCCACATCCTATTCCGTTGCAACCACAAGCAGTCACCACTGCATCTAGACTCAGTTGAAAAATAAAGTTAGAACTGACTTCGTATAGTCATACAACTATCTTCTCGTGATGCGCCCTTCAACGGTCGTTCTTGCGGGTTGCCAAAAACCTGGGTAATTTACAAGCCTAGAACCATGTACTGCAGCAACCCAACCATGCAGCACATCGTCTCTCGATCGCTACCAAGACCTGCATACAAATTGTGCATGAGCATCGTTGTTATGCCAAGATCGCATTTGTACACGTCTGTTCGTTATAATTTCGTCTGCCATCTGGAAGTTGTGACAGTTGAACCCTTACTAATCCAATTTAATTAAGTCGATGAAATTTTGATAAGTCCACACAACATTTACTGAGAGTAATTAATCATTATGCAAAATGAAAAGAGAATATTTATTTTCATAAAGGAAATTGGGAAACTAATAAGAGTTTATTTATAAAAGTTGAAAGGAAAAATATATTATTATATTACCAAAGGAGGAGTTATATTGTATTAGTGGACTTCAAGAAATTATCAAAGGTGATTATTCAATCAACTGTTTAGTAGTAATGTGATGTATTGTAAAAGGAATATATATATATATATAAGTGCAAAAGGTATTATTATAGAAGTAAATAATTTTATTTAACTTGAAAAAAATAAAAAATAAAAAGTTATTGTATCACCAAAAGGGAAAGGAATCACATTATAATAGTGGATTCAGAGTGATAATCAAGAAAATGCACTTCAAATAAGTCAAGAAGGAACTAAAGATGAGTTCAACATATAAGTCAATTGCTGAAGACAAAAAAAACCCATTATAATCTGGAAACGAAGCAAAGAAGATTTTCCCACAAAGGTCTTTCAATTATAGATCACAGATTAATTACATTAAAAGGAAGTATCCAAGGGAAAAAAATTAATATCACTATCAATATTCAGCACAAGCAACGAGAAAAATTACATCAATATTAATTGGCGAATCAGCTATTAATTCAAGAGCCAAGCATTGGTGAAAGAAAAGATATTTTTGTCCAGAAGGAATATGAAATTAATAATTTACAAGTTGCAATTGATCATTATGAATGCATTTCTGAATTCAGTGTCGTGACTCGTAACTATGGTTAAGAAAGAGATTGACATAATTCTCATTTTTCTTGGTTTAAAGTATTGGGTACGTTCATGTTAAACATATGAGAAAAAAATTGAGGTTTCCTTATAAAAAGAAGTTGATCACACTCCAAGACATGACAACAAAGTCAGAGACGATAATGCCCTCATTAGAAAACTTTAAATATATTTCGAAACTAATGTTTCAAGATAATCAAAAAATAATATCAAATAAGCAAAAAGAGCTAGAAGAAGTCATCTCCAATAAAGACAAAGAAATTTCGCGCCTCAGATATCACAGTGAAAAACTTCTCGAACAAGTCAAGAAAGCTAAGGCCACAAAGAAAAAACTCAAGAAACGCTTATCAGAACAAAAAGAGGAAAATTTACATTTAAAAAACCTTAATCAAACATTATTAGAACAAATCAAAAGTTTAAAAGAATCACAATCAAAAGCTACTCACACAAATCAAGAAACTTCAAAATGATAAGAAATCATTGGAGAACAAACTAAAAGAAATTATGAAAATATCGAAGTCTCCAGATGAAACAACTCAAGTTGAAGAAAAAGGAACAAATATTGATCTAGTGAACATCACAATTCAAGATGACAAACCAGTAGAATTGAAAACATACTTGGATGTTACAATTCAAACGATAGAGATTTCAAGTAAAGATCCAACAATTAACCAAGTGACTTTTGTACCTGAAGGAAATCAGATACCTCAAGTCATAGTATTAAAAACCGAAACCGGTGACCGGACCAGTGGACCTAATGAATCGGGTTTCTGACCGGAACCGGTCTAATCGGTACTGGTCAAGGCTAAATGAACCGGCTTTTAAAAAATACATTATATAATTAATTTTTAATAATAAAAAAAAAAAGTAATTGTAAGATTTGTAACCATGATTCCAAGCCAATAGAGACAAAATATGCAAAGTTTGCTCATTTATATACCATGAAAAGGTGAACATATCAAAATGTCACCAAGTGAAATACATATCATCGAAAAAATACATAAGCAATGAGGCTCCAAATGGCCTATAAAGTCCAAAAAAAATGCTACAAGCTATGAGGCCATTGGCCTACTACAAGACTACATATTAGTGATCAACAACATGATCACTCTACATCATGATCAAAATCATCACCACTACTAGACAATGGATCATCAACATGAGCTACATTAATAACATGGCTCAGAGTTTGAGGACTCCTAAAACTCCTCTACAACTTTAGTAGTAGTGGTAGCAAAAATAGACATCAAAACTACAAGTCACTGAGCAACATGGTCTCTCATGAAACTCATCATTGATTCATCGCTACTAGAAATGGGATCATCAACAAGAGATACATAAACATCATCTAGCTCAAAGTCTTTAGACTTGGATTGCTCAACCTTATAACATGATAGAAATTGAAAAAGTTTAACATGCCTAACCAATGATTTTGGTTTGAGTGAAGGGTTCATCTCCTCAACCCTAAAATGCTGGTAGAAAAAAATTAGCATGCCTAACCAGTTGTTTTCCTTTGAGCGAAGGGTACATTCTTGTTAAGGCCACGGTAGGGGAGTTCAACAATCAATACCACCAACATCAACAAAGTTCAACAATCAATGCCACCAACATCAAGGTTCTTAAAGGGCTTCGTGCTTTTGATCAAATGCCAATCTCATAGACTTACACATGGTAGAATCAAATGGAAACATTGCAAACCCCCAAACCATGAAACCTTGAAAACCATCAAGTCTGTTGAATTTTGAGTGAAATCTAAAATTCTAATTTCTCCATATGAAATCCAATGAGGTCAAAACCACTCTTAAACATCCTGAGTCATTTCATGGTAATGTTAAAAATTTAAGTAAAAAGATGAAAATGAAAAATAAAGAAAGGATGAAAATGAAAAATAAAGGAAATGTCACTTTTACTTTAAGAATTTAACATTACCATTAATTTCCAACAGGATGTGTCAGGAAAATGAGAGGGTAGGCATGCTTTTCTTAGAGGGGATATTTTTGAAGGAAAACAAACCTAAATTTCCCTAAAAAAAGCTCCAAAACTCAAAAACATTCATTATGTGGGGTCCATAGTTGGCCTGGCAATGAACCGGCCAGTTTAGGATGGAACCGGTCGATTTGATCATAAACCGGTCAGTTCCATCCTAAACCGATCAGTTAGCACCGGTTGGACCGGTTTTTTTGGCAAAGGAGGGTTGAACCAGGTTTTCTACCGATTTGACGGAGTCAGCTAATGAATTGGCCAGTTTGACCGGTTTCTGGTTCAGGCCAGTTTTTAATACTATGCCTCAAGTAAGTCAAGAAATCATCACAAACATGTTTAAGGGAAATCAAATCACAAGAACTCCTTGTCAACATCTGAATCACAAGAGAAGACATCTCCATCAGTCTACAAATATGTATCGCTTAGAACAAAAACAACAGACATATGTTCAATCTTGTGATAAAAATTCATCTGAAATATCCAGTAACTACAACATTCCACAAAATATTAATCTAGGATGGTTAGATCCACTCTCAATTCAACAATTTTGTTTGTCACTCAGAGGATCATATCGTCTTGTATCAACGAAGATTAACCGTTTCGAGACAAGAAGACAATCGAAACAGAAAAAGAGATAGGGCCTTTTCATCAAATGGCTTTGAGGACAAAGCTTTTCTAAAAGGGAAGGAAATGTTATGAATAAAATATATATAAATAATATAAATATATAAATAAATATTAAAAGTAATAATAGTTAATTAAACAATAATTATTTACTGAAGAGGCATGTCTCTAAGGACATGACCAGTCATGGAAAGGCACCTTCCTAAGTATATAAGCGAGTCCCCACATTTGTAACATCACGTCTCATATCTCTTTTGTGTATATATATATATATATATATATATATATATATATTATCCTATAATGGATACTTTTACATCATATATTTTGAATCTCTCCACTGCGTATACGAACTTTGTGTGTAACAAAAACCCACGAAATAGCTCAAGAGTTGGTTTTGGAGCAGCTTTGAGGAGTCTTTTGGGCAAGCTTTGGAGCAGCAGTGAGGAGCTTATTGGGCAAGCTTTGGAGCAGCATTGAGAAGTTGGTTTGTTGGAGCTGCATTGAGGAGGCTAGAGGCTAGAGGTATTTATTTTTTCTCTTCTAAAATCTACCTTTGCTTGTTTTATTTATTTTGCAAATCTGAAAATGGTAAACATAGTTTTTGGTGAAAGAAATGAACATAGAATGAATAGTCTTTTTTTGTTTTCATTTTCAAATTTAAACCTTTTCTTTCCAAGTCAAAAACTCAGTCCAAAATGGCCCCTAGAGTGAAAGACGTTGCTTGGGCATATGTTGGAATGGTTGATGATCAAATGTATTGCAAATTTTGTAAGAGAAAAATTAAGGGGGGTGAAGGGGGCATTCATAGACTGAAACTACATTTGGCTAGTCTTAGAGGCCAAATTACTCCATGTGAAGCACAAAACATTGGGGAAATTAGGAAGGAGTTGAAAGAGCAATTTCAGAAGTTTGAGGAAGACAAAATTAGGCAAAAAGAAATACAGGTTGAAATTGGGAGGAAGAGAAATCTACAACAGATGATGGTTGCCAACCCAAGTTTTGATTATGAGGGTTCTTCATTTATCCCTTGCACTGATGCATCAAACCCCTTTCGCTATGTTCTTCCCTCTATGGAGTCTATTTCTGAAAAGGGTAAGGGTGCAATGAGAAATAAGGGTACTATCAAAAAAAATTTCATGCCCTCTTCTCCCTCTGATAGTGCACATGGTCCTAGTCCTCCAAGTAGAGGTCAAGTGCAGCCCCGCCCACTTTAGATGCTCATTGGAAAAAAGAATTAAGAGATGTTTCTTGTGATTACATTGCTAAATGGTGGTATGATGCTGATATTCCCTTTAACGCTACTCATTCACCATATTATGAACCTATTTTTGATGCCATATATGCTGCTGGAAAGGGCTTCAAAGGCCCTACTATGCATGAGTTAAGAGGATCTCTTTTGCAAAAAGAGATTATGTCCATTGATGATTATTTGAAAGAGTTCAAAAACTCATGGGCACATACAGGATGTACCATCATGTCAGATGGATGGATTGATCAGAGAAACCGTACCATCATAAACTTTCTTGTCTTTTGCCCACGGGGAACCATGTTTCTAAAATCAGTTGATGCATCTGATAGGGTGAAACATGCACATTTGTTGTTTCATCTTTTGGATGAGGTTGTTGAAAAGGTGACGGTGGAAAATGTTGTTCAAATCATCACAGATAATGCCTCTAACTATGTTCTTGCTGGTAAATTGTTAGAGGAAAAACACCCAACCATCTTTTGGACCCCATGTGTTGCACATTGCATAGACCTCATGCTTGAGGATATTGGCAAAATAGACTGGATCAAGAACACTATAGAGCATGCCAAATGCATCACAAAATATATTTACAATCACTCATGGATTCTGAATCTGATGAATAAAAACACAGGGGGCAAGGAAATTATTAGGCCTGCCATCACTAGATTTGCAACACATTTTTTGACATTGCAATCTATGCTTGCCCAACACAGAATCTTGCAAAAGTTGTTTTCTAGTGATGAATGGAATGAATGTCAGTGGGCTCGCAAACAGGATGGCAAAAATGTGAAAAGGAAAGTCAATGAAGAAATATTTTGGAAAAAGGCAGCAGAGATTGTGAAACTTGCTGAGCCACTGGTTAAGGTATTGCGCTTGGTGGATGGGGAAAGATTGGCTATGGGCTTCATTTATGAGGCTATGGATCAAGCAAAGGAGCAAATAAGGCCAGGATACAAGGACAGAGCGGGTAAGTATGGGCCCATTTGGGCAATCATTGATCAAATATGGAACAATCAACTCCATCACCCTATACATGCAGCGGGGTATTTTCTGAACCCAAGGTATCATTATAAAGCTCAGGAAGCAAGAGCTTTGAATGGGGAGGTTAGAGATGGATTGATTGACTGCATTGATCACATGATCCCCACAGAGAGTGAGCAGTTGAAGATACATAATCAGATCACTGTGTTCAGCCAAGCCACAGGTACCTTTAGCAAGAACCTTGCAAGGATTGCAAGGGAATCAGATGAGCCAAGTAAACAAAGAATTTCAATTTTCAAATTCATATTTTAATTTTTATTATTTTGTATAATTGTTTATAATTTCAATTTCAAAGTTGGATATAAATTGTTGAGCTAACTGAAACTCATTTTTCGCAGCACAATGGTGGGAGGCATTTGGTAGCCATTGTCCTGAATTGCAGAGGTTTGCAATCCGCATTTTGAGTCAAACTTGCAGTGCTTCTGGGTCTGAGCGCAATTGGTTTGTCTTTGAGAGGATTCACACAAAGAAGAGAAACCGTTTGGAGCAAAAATGGTTAAATGAGCTAGTGTATGTCCAGTACAACCTCCGACTAAGACGCAACCAATTGCTGAACAAAAGACCTGATTCAGATCCCATTGTGTTGGAGGATATTGATCCAACATCAAATTGGGTAGTGGAGACTTGTCCACCAGAGTTTGACTCTGATGAGGATATTGGTGTGGGGATTGACTTCGATACACAGGTAGAGGCTATGCTCAATGCAGATCCACTAGTAGTAGACCCAGTCCCAAGCCCTCCAGTTGCAAGCGCAGGCACTTCCTCTAGTCAACCACGATGGAGGCGCATAACTCATCTATCTCAGGGTGGTAAGGGCAAGGTTATAGTTCCAGTTGAGGATGTTGATTCAAAGGAGGAGCAAGCGGTTTCCCCCTCTGGTTCAAAGTTTGAGGAAGAGGACATTGGCTTGTCAGAGATCTAGCAGTAGTGATTATTCATGTTTTGTTGTAGAGGCCATTTAGAACCGCCTTGTTTATGTTTTTTGTTTTGATCTCTATCTCATCATCATGTATTGGATAGTGCACTAGGTGCAAATTTGATATAATGGATATATTCATGAGCCTACTTTGATCATATGTTGTCTTTTGTCTATATTGTAATGCTTCGTGTTTGGAAACATGAATAAAAATCTTTAAAATTATGTTATTTTACAAAAAAATTAATATTTAATGTATTTTTTACAAAAATCGAGTCATTGAAACTGAACTGGCCGAGTCAATACCGAGTCAGAGTCGAAGTCGGAGCCAACCCTCAGCCGAATCGGAACTCGAGTCCGAGTTTTAAAACACTGGGTCCAAGTGCATCATCTATGCATGACTGGAGTACGAGCATGAATAATGTGGTGCTGAAGGATCCCATGGTGTGGCAATCAATGCTCTGTTGTGGTGGAGGCCCATGGCTCTCAACGCTCACCCTACAAGCAACATCATCACCCTTTGGAGGGCTTGGATCCCATATAGGGAGGCCAAACCCAAGACGAAGACCCACCTGCAATCTTGTATAAGTTCCAATGTGTCTCCTCACCTTCCAATACAACAATTCATTAGAGCAATTGAGTAAATAAGCTTGCAAATCAGGGGTCCAAGTGGACACTTCATAGTGACATGCCCTTCCATGTGGGGTTTAGAATGTACCAGTGTTCCCATGCTCAAGAGGGAGGTTAATAAAGGACCCTATTAGGTGGTTTCAACCTCTAAGGGAGTGACAGGTCAATGGTACATTCGTTAAATGGCAGGTGTCATGTGAAATAATGGTGGAACAAAGTGGGGTGGCAGGGAAGGCTCCAAGCCACAGGTCATGGTACAAGGGTAGATATAATGAGGGAATCCCACACATGGGTGTATAGATGTAGCAGGGAGCAATTGTGGTACATGAGTTACCCCAGCCTTTGTTTTTCCACCCTTCTTCATATGCCTTTTTCCTTTTATTGATTTTTCTTTCTTTTAACTGATCGGGGCTCTAGGGAATGAGAGCATGGTGTGTATGATATAGCAGTGAATACCCCCTTAAATTTGGGCAGTTCATCGCCCACCAAGGGTTGGGACAATCCTGGGTTCCCTAATAATTCAAGGGGCTCATATGGGGCTCATGTTTGGATTTTTCCCACATGCTAAATTCTTATGTCCTGGCCATCTTTTGCATTTTATGGAACATTTCCTGTTGTAAGTGGCTAAATTATGTTTTTAACTTTATTTTTAGTTCCATCAACCTTCGAGCATCGTTCCAGGCATGACCCAAAGTGTGGACAAGGGGAGGGGGAGTCTAACTCCATGTGGAACCAATGGACAAATGTGGACCCAAATGGGAATTATAATGACCAGAAGGGGTGACGTATGTGGTGTCGGGAAGCAAGACCGAGCAACCAAAATCGAGGTTTCCCATGTAGTTCCACCCCTAAAGCCAATGGCCAAAAAATCGGGGTTTCCCATATAGTTCCACTCCTAAAGCTAATAGCCAATAAAGGGGATCCCGCGGGACTAGGATACAAGATTGACCACCAAGTTGGACAAGGGAACAAGAGTACTGACCACGCTCATTCTCTCTGTTGATCCCCCCACTAATCCATGTCCAGATGTGTCCATGATAAGTAAGCAAAAATACCCAATTACATAACGAAAAGCCATACCTTCTTGGTTGGAAGGCCCACCTTCAAACATACGATCATAACAGATGGACGAGGGCACATAATGGTTGGCTTAGGTGGCAGAGAATGGCGACACAACCAATGAGTTGTTGGTTATCGACTGAAGACATGTCTAGGAGAAAAATTCTCCTATGTGTGCCAGCCATTAGTGGTGGGTAACAGTACATAAGGTTCCTATGCCCCTATCGAGAAATTGTAGACTACCCATCATCCAATCATTATTGTAGGGCATGTGAGTTACCGCATAATGAGGATGGATGCACTATCGTTGCAAGAACAACATAAATGTTTACTCTGAATCAATCAAAAGAATATTTCGATCATCCTGAAGATAGGTTGAACATGTTGTCCATCACTAAGGAAAGTTTTAGCCCTCATATATTCCAAGTGTCAAGTGCTAAGGGGATAAGTTCTCAAAGTTTTATTCATTTGGATCTGGAGCAATTTAATGCATGTCAGGTTAACATGTTGCCTACTAGTATGTCTATTGCTAGTAGCTAAATGACTAGAACAAACATTGAGAAAGAACAATCTAAAGTTGCATCCACGGTTGTTGCCCTAGTTAAACATGATCTAGCAAGTTTTTATTTGGAAAGTGAATTATCAAAGGTAAAAATTCTCATACCTCTTATGGATTTGATCCAAATGCCTAGACAAAGTGAAGTCATCAGTTGATTTTTGGGTTTCGCTGATTCCGTTGACCCATTGAATGATCACCCACAAGTATACATCAGTATGGGTAAGGCAAACGATCCAGCGCCATTCTAATGTAATGGCTTTGGAAGTAATGAATGAATTGAGATTAAATATTTCTAAACCATATAGGTATGTGCGAGCCACGAAATCACGTGAAGTGCAAGTTTGCATTATCATCAAGGATCATGAGGTTCTTTTGCAAGAATTGCCAAAGCGAGTCTTGGACATGGATGTGGTTGTGATAGAACACCATGCAAAAATGGTGCATGCTTCTGTCAGGAAAATGGGAAGTTGATACTCCACCTAGGATAGCTCATAAGATGAGATGATATTTTTATTGGGTTCCTCTTTTTGAGAGGTGCAAGATTTATCTAAAGATCATCTTGTTTGGATGAGTAGAAGTGTGACTTTCAATTTATTATTCACACGTGTAAATTGTCAAGGTTGGCCAGAAGTCAAATGTAGGCTCATGAAGCCCAACAGATGTGTCTTTTCACCCTCATCAAACTGTATAAATAAGAGTGACCTCATGCCTCATTTGGACATCGTTCACTCACACATTCTTCTCTCTCCAAATCAGATTGGTTCGGACAGCTCGGGTTTCACTCTCTTCCTCTCTCACGCGTGTGGTTGAAGGACGAATTTCAGGAGCAGGTTGCACGCTGCAAATTTTAGGGCGTTGACCAGCTTTGACCAAGGGTCCGTTGATCGATTTTGACAGCAGTTTTCAGGGCAAATTTCCAATTTTGTGAGGTTGTACTGTTGGGCACAGAAACTGAGGTGATTGGGATAGTTTAACCTGCGTTGACCACAGTGTTGACTGAAGTTTGACTGGGTTTGACTGAAGTTTCAGGGACTGTTTTTGGGCTGACTTTGACTCTTCTTGGAGGCCGAGTTGACTAACTTTGACCAAGCAGTCTTGCGGACGATTTGTTGTTGATTTGACCAACGTTGACAGGGTTGTTGGGCATGTAAATTTGTATTATGTACTCTCTCTCTCTCCCTGCTAAATTATTGAAGAATAATAATAAGAATTTGATCGAAGGGTTTTGCCCACATTGGGGTTTTTCCCTGGCATCTGCCAAATATTGTGTCCTCTTGTCTTGGCTTGTCTTCTGTTTATTGTTTATGTTCTATCTGCATTTACTATCAATGTTAATGTGATTGCTAATCTGGAAATTGATATTGGGCTAATGAGGAAAATTGAAGTAAATTGCTCTTACACATAGAACATACCATTGTTATCTAAAATTAACAAGAGACCAAGCTAAAACAAAAACCAGAGGTGCTTTTTCTACCATTAGTGCTTCTACCCCAATCAGCATCAATAAAACCATGCAGATGCAATTTTCCATTAGAAACAGATCTCAGACCATAGTCGATGGTGCCATGCAATATCTTAATATATGTTTCGCTTCAACCCAATGCACATGTCGAGGCTCAACCAAGAATTGGCTCGACGTGTTCACGACATAGCAAATGTCACCTCTGATGTTCACCAGATAGTTCAATGAGCCAATTAGTTTGCAATACATAGAGGGATTAATCAAACCAGAGTCACAGTCTCGTATCTTCTTCAAATTTGTCACCATGGGAGTGTCCATGGACTTGTAGTCCATCATGCCAAATTTCTTAAGGATCTTAATAGTGTACTTGCCTTGTCCAACAAAGGTTTCATCAAGCTTTTGAAAAAATTCCAATCCCAAATAGTAATGCATAAGAACAAGATCCTTCATCTCAAATTCAGAAATCAGCTCCCTCTTACACTGGACAAAGACAATTGTTACCACTCAAACTAACAGGGGTCCTAGGAGGGGGTCCTATAGGGCAGCTACTAGGTCAAGGGCAACAATGGAGCGATAGCCACCTGTCACCTCAACTAAGTCTCCCCACTCATTACGGACTTTCACTAATGGGAGGAGATTTGGTAATAATGAGGATCACGAAGATGAATGGATCATTGATGGGGTGACAAAGTGATCCTAGAAGCCTATTCACAAGACCTAGAAGCCTATTCACAAGAGAGGCTCAAAATATGGCTAGCTTCCTTGGAAAGAAAGATGAAAGGCTCTCTAGGAAGGACTTAGGAGAATTCCAAGGGCTAGGGTTTGAGTATATGGCCTGTCAAGGAGATTCCTAGACCCTAAAATCCTTGTGGAGTCTTGGATTCCAAGTGGTCTTTGTGGAACTATCTTCAAAAGGTTATGGGACCACAAGGGACAAAGTGGACCCAGAATTAGGTCAAGGGGATGGAATTGATCAACCAAGGGTGTGCTTGACCTAATTAAGGGGGAGAAAAGGATTAAAGGAGAAATATTCTTTTAATTTGACACAATAATCCCAATGAGGACACTATCCAAGGGAAACAAAGGGCAAGAATCAATCTCGAAGCTAGGGCTTGAAATATCACAAGATCTCGTAGTCAGAATGGATTCAAATTTGGAGGGCTCCTAGGAGACACAACAACGTAGTAGACGCTAAGAGATCGAATATTTTTCAAGGTCAGTGTGAGAGAAACTTGATGCCCTAGGTCCCCTATGGAGGCTATGCCTAGAAGAGAAAGGGAAAGGTGATAAAGAATATGTTTTGATGATCACCTATGGAGGACCAGTGCCTAATTCTTTTGGGGAAATGAGTCAAGGATGTTTCAATGACTGGAATGGATTCACTTAGTCAAGGAGGCCTATAAAACAATTTCGCATAGCAATTAAGGCATGGACAATTGCTTCAAGGTCTTTACACTTCGATATGCAATATGTGATGACTTGTCAAGATAAATATCAACAAAATATCTCTAGGAACATTCACTTATTCAAATATGGCACATGACATGATGCAAGGCTATAAAGAGACAAATTTTCACCATTTCACACAAGAAAAGCAACAAATTTCAGCCTAGTCTTTTTAAAATCCCGAGCATCATGCATGTGACATAAAAAGAGTGACAAAATAGCATTAAAAAGTACTTACATGTCAGAACAAGTATATCCAATCCTCATCATATGCCAATATAGAAGCTTCAAGACAAAAATGTAAAGATCCAAACATCAAAATTCATCCATCCATCCAATTTCTTCCTCCAAAAAGAATAGTGAAAATCTCCCAAGAGATAATGATCCAATCCAAGTGACGATGATCCAAATGATTCATCACACTTCTACTTATACACTTCCTAATGAATTTGATTTAACTAATTAGGCCTAATTTAGCCCCTAGAATACAATAATGTGCAATATAACAAAACTTTTGGTGACAAGCCCACCAAATAGCTCAACAATACATGAATAAGCCTCTCAAGAGGGTCGAATGATCAACAAAGTGAGACCTTGGGACTTTGAGGAGGCCTGATGAGGTTCAAAGGGTGCCATGATGTCGAAATGGACTCCTGTCATAGTGGACGAGGGCTTGGCCCCTTGTTCTCCAAGTAAAAACCTATGGTGTTGTTGGTCAAGGTTGTCATTGATGTCAAAATGGCATTGTTGAGATGGAAAATATTATTGTGATACATGAATAACCCTTGTTGCCCTAACCTCATGACAACTCCCTAGATGACAATTCCCTAATCTAATGATGCATGATCTAATGATGAATGAAGGAGCCTTTTCCATGAAACCCTCCTAGGCACATTTCTTAGCTACATGAAACCTTAGATGGTTTGCCCTAGAATGATGCAAGCATAAATGCTTAAAGCCCTAATATTAAAGTCCTGGCCCTAAATACTTGACTCATGATGCACTAAGGAAGCCTTAATCCTTATAAATGTCTTAATCCTAGAGGAAGCCCTAACATTGTCCAAAACACAAAAATCCTAAACGCTGCAATGATAAAATAATGATGACAATTCACAAATTTACTGTTATTGATAGGAAATGACCTCATTTAAGGATGAAATTGACACTAGTAGAGGACAATTTTCCCTTTCTAACGAGTTATCACTCGCCTTCTAACTCCCTCTTGATTGAGAGAATGATTTTTTAAGTTGGAAAAATATATTTTCTCTGCTATCTGACCTAAGCCGACTTGTATAGGCTCATGCTCCATGGCCAACAGACGTGTCTCTTCGTCAAAGGTCAAAATATGTATAAATACAAGTTAAACTCGTCATTCAAAGCATTAATTTCGGCGAAGATTTCAGAGATATGAAGGAAGCAAAGACAGGAGGATGAGGAGGATTTTTAGAGCACAGTTTGGGTTTATTCTTTGTGTTGAGTTATCATTCAAGCTTGAAACAAGGAGATCATGTGAAAATTTCAATCTTGAAATACTACTGCAGTGACAGATTTATTTCTCCTACTTATTCTTACAATTGTTATTTACAGAATTATTCCAGTAAATTTTGAAATAAACACTACTGCAGTAATCACTCATGTATATGCAGAGGACAGAACAGTAGAAAATACAAGCATAAGAATCAATCACATAGACACAGTTATTTTTGGACAATTGTCCCCAGAGAAACCCAATGTGGGAAAACCAGTGCAGCAGATGAGGGTTTATATTATTCTTCAACAATGCAATCTTTGCAAGGAAAGTTTGGCAGAAACAATTGAGAAAACTTCTTGAGATACAAGTGAAAGAATTCTTTGAAGTCCTCGGAAGAATTTTTGACCCCTGAGGGATTCAGCAGCCGCCCTGCGTCACTCTGCGTCTCTCCCATGTGTCCCTCTACGCAGAGCCGACGTATGCCTACGTCAGCACTGCGTGAGGCCTTTGTGCTGCTCTTGTGTGCTGCTTCTATGGTCTTTTGTTGCCCTATTCCCTCGAACCCTTACAATGCTAAAACCCTTTGCTTCCTTCGCCCTGCAAATCTCCCTCTGAAATCGAATTATATTCCTTCAGAATCGACTTCCCTCGAGTTACTGAACGCTTGCCCGGCTTTCTTTCCAAATGACCCTCAAGCCTTCTTTTATAATCTTCTCCTTGATGAATCAACAGCCCAGATTAGAATTCTAATCAATGGCTAAGATTAGAACTTGACTTGATCTTCGTTCTCTAGAAGATTCGAACTTTGTTTTATTAATACCCATTAATTATTTAGTTTCCCTAAGTTTAGACTTAGGGTCTCCATTTAAATAATTAATTATTTTAATAAAACATGAACCGAGTGGAATTTCCACAAACGGTTTCAGGGCTCTTTGGAATACTGGTGTCTAAGCCTCCTCACCAATTTTGAGACTTAGATCACTTTCCGATGCTACAAAAATCATCACTCCCTCTTAGCGAGGAAAGTGTTCTAGCAATATGCCAACTGCATACTGCTCAGACCTTGAAGCATTCTTTGCGCTGTTGATGCCCGGCTGCTACTGCCCCTCATCTGCTGCATTGTTGTCTTCTGTACTGCTGCCCATGACATTGCCACTACCACTGCCTCATCCATAATACAGCTCCCTCTCAATTCTGCACCAATCCATTTCTACTTATTGAAATGGATTCTTGATCATCCCCATCTTCTCTCTGAAGTAGACAAACTTTGTCTTTCCCAGAGCCTTAGTAAGGATGTCTGCCACCTGTTCTCCTGTCGGAGTGTACTGTAATTGTACAACTCCTCGTTGGACACAGTCTCGGATGAAATGACAGCTGATGTCAATGTGCTTCAACGGATCATGGAACACAAGATTTTTAGAGAGCTTGATGCAACTCTAATTATCACATAGAATGTTGGTCGCTTCCATCTTTTCCTTGAGTAGATTCACAAGCAACTTCCTAAGCCATATGGCCTCGCACGAAGTAGTGCTTGCAGCCATATATTCCACCTTAGCTAAGCTCAGGGCCACGGACTTTTGTTTCATGCTACACTAGGAGTTCATTCCTAATCCAACATTGAAAGAGTACCCACTGGTACTTTTCCGATTTACTGGGCTCCTAGCCCAATCTGCGTCAGTGAACCCACCCAATTTGATGTCATTGCCTCGGGTGTATCTCAATCCAAGCTCGATTGTTCCCTGCAAATATCTGAGAACATGCTTGGCTATTGCCATAGTATTAAAAACCGGAACTAGTGACCGAACCGGTGGACCTAATGAACCGGCAACCGGACCGAAACCGGTCTAACCGGTACTGGTCAGGTCTAAACGAACCAGTTTTTAAAAAAATACATTAAATAATTATTTTTTAATAAAAAAAACTATTTTTAAGATTTGCAACCATGATTCCAAGCCAATAGAGACAAAATATGCAAAGTTTGCTCATTTATATACCATGGAAAGGTGAATATATCAAAATGGCACCGAGTGCAATACATATCATTAAAAAAATACATAAGCAATGAGGCTCCAAATAAACCAATATACTGCAGTAGAATTTTCACAGACTTGTCATCAATTCATCAATCACTTCTCATCCTCATCAAAAAATTTATGTGGTTGGTCACCCAGCCATGGAATCCTCTGGTTTGCACCTTAAAACCTGATCACAACCTCTTGTCCTGTACACCTTAACTTTCTACCCTTCAACTTGGCTTAAATTTTGGCTTGGCTTCTTGGACTTGATTTGCTACACGTCAACTCTCTTGATTGATGGCTACTTCAGTACCTTGGTTTGCTTCAATTAGTCTTCTTCCAAGATAACTTCACAAATTTACTTCCTTAACATATATCTTCTTGGCTGCCATAACGACCACCAGAGCACTACCAACAACTCGTAGCCACCTCCAAGCATACTTTAACCTGATACAAGAACTCTACACATGTTGAAAATTTGGATAGCTACAGTCATTATTTTTCATTAAAATAGTGAAGAAATATTGTTTTTGTCAACCCTACAAGTTGTCTTCATTAGGGCTAATTAGCCCACATGAATCCTCATATAAAATGACATCGATTTGCCAACAACAACAGAGAACATAGTTTTGACGCAGGCTTTAACACACCCAAAATTCCTTCATGACTGCAAGGCTTAATCTATCCACGATAGACTGCAAACCAATTTCTCCTCTTAACCACCACAGACCTTTCACTACAAGACTCCCCGCTGCAAAAGAGGTGTTGACCGACCGGTTGAGGACGGAATCGGCCAGTTTATTCATAAACCGGTCGGTTCTGTCCTTAACCGATCGTCAGCACCGGTTAACCAGGCTTTTCAGGCGACAGGGAGGGTATAACCAGGTTTTCCAACCAGTTTGGACCGGCTATCCTTATGACCGGCCGGTTTGACCGGTTTCTGGTTCAAACCGGTCGATTTTTAATACTATGGCTGCTGCCCAATGTGCCCTCCTTGGTTCCACCATGAACTGACTGAGGTTGTTAACAGCATAATAGATGTTTGGCCTAGTGTTGACCAGATACATCAGAGATCCTATGAGTTGCCTACACAAGGTAGGATCAGCCTCATCATCTTTGGACGTATCAATTTTCTTCTAGTTGGTAATCATTGGAGTAGCCATGGCTCTACAGTCCTCCATCTGAAACCTTTTTCAGAATTTCTGTAGTATATCTTCCTTGACTAAGGAAGATCTCACCCTTCTGCTGCCAAACTTCCAACCCCAGAAAATAATGCATACGCACTAGATCCTTCATGTCAAATTCTGCAGCTAAATTCTCCTTGCAGTCCTTGATGAGCCTAGATAATCCTGTCAAAAATAGATCATCTATGTACAGCACCAGTATCAGAGGCTCATCCCCTACTCTTAGATAGTAGAGATTGGGATCTGCATCACTCTTAACAAATCCCATCTTTTGCAAGTAGCTGTCAATTCGACCATACCAAGCTCTAGGGGCTTGCTTCAGTCCATACAAGGCCTTCTTGAGCCTGCACGCATGAGTTTTCTGCCCATGCGTCTCAAAGCCCTTTGGTTGTTCAATATGTACTTATTCTTCTATCACCCCATTCAAGAATGCAGTCTTGGCGTCCATCTGGTGAATCTCCCATCCCATCTGCGTAGCAAGGGATATCACGGATCTAATACAACTATATCGAGCTACTGGGACGAAGGTCTCTTCATAGTTTATCCCTTCCTTTGGAGCGTACCTCTTAGCCACAAACCTGGCTTTAAATTTCTCGATGCAGCCATCTACAGCATATTTGATCTTTTAGATCCATCTCGAACCCACAACTGATTTGTCCCGAGGCCTAGGAACCACTTCCCAGACATCATTTGTCATGATGGAGCTGTATTCTTCCAACATCGCATCTACACACACCTGATGCTAAGATGCATCTTGAAAACAAGAGGGTTCCCCGACTTGCGCTACCAAGGCAATTCGATTTTGCCTTCTTTTTTTCTGCCAATAAGTAGTGACACCCCCAAGTGAGTACAGCCACTGTACACCAAACATCACGTTGGTGTTGAGAACATCAACCACAAAGAAGTGGTTGGTCATAGAGTAGTTCCCCATCACTACTGTCATCCCGGGGACGTATCTAGTGCATTGCATGGTACGGTCTCCTGTTACCAAAATCGAGAACCCCTCAAAGGACTTTATGTGTATGCCCCTCCTCTCCACCATTTAGGCATCAACAAAAATTTTGGTGGCCCCATTTTCTACTAGAACTAAAACATGCTACCCCTGATCCTCAAAGTGAGGTACCTCGGCACTACCCGAAGTGAAGCGATGACCCTTACTGCTGATAAGAAAGGAGATCCCCTTGGTGGGGGTGGTGGGCCTCTACCTCCTCCAGCCATAGGTGGACCATCATCTCCAACATCTATCTCCTGCTCCACATCATCCTTGAGCTCACTGTCAGAAAATACCTCTATGAAGTGGGCCTTGCCCTTAGTACACCGATGTCCTGGTGCCCACGGCTCCTGGCAAGTGAAGCACAACCTCCTCCAACAGAGGTCCCTCCTAGCCTCATCATGCAACTACCCGCGCCCCTGGGCGTCTCTCTGTGGTGGATCCCTAGTGTCTCTCCCCCTCTGCTGGAATACAGGTTTGGCGGGTATCTGCGTTCTAGTTTTGGGTAGAGCATCCTGCATATCCCAAGCTCTACCAACTACATCCTGCAAAATGGTGGGCCTGTTGGACCTCACCAATCCCCTCAGTGGCTCTAATAGCCCCTCCAAAACCATGAAGACCCTCGTGGCCTCTGCTAGATTTGGCACCATCACTGACACTCTTAGAAACTCGGAGATATATGCTTCAGCACTACCAATCTGCTTGAGTTGTGTTAGTTCTCCAAAGTGTTCCTTCGGGTCTCTCCTCTTAAAACGCTCCATTACCATCCTTGTGAAATCCTCATAGGTCATAACTCCCACATGTCTGAACGTGGTCAACCCATGCAACAACCAATCATGGGCTTCCCCCTCTAAGTGCAATGTGGCAATTTTGATTGCCTCCACCTCTGTCATTTGGTTAAGTTGGAAGTAGACATCTAGCTTCTCAACCCATGCTTTGGCTGAGCTATTAAGCGAGCCATCAAAAGTTGGGAGGAATAACCTTCCCATCGTGCGTTGTAAATCAGTGCAATGCGTGTAGCCTCCTCCACTTTAACCCTTGCTCCTACTATTTCCCTTAAGTTGCTAGAAGTTCTTGAAGGTGATGGCCTCTCTGAAATTAGGCCAATAGGACTGATACTCCACAATATAGTCCTCCATGGGCATGTCTTCCTGCCCCTGCGACCCTCCAGAACTTGACGCTAGAAATGTAGGGATGGTCGACCTGGGTAGTTTGCTATAAACAAGAGGTACGTTAGGTGGATTTGTTGTCTGGTGGTGCGAAGTACCTGAACCCTCACCCAAATGAATTTCTCCTTGAATACCCTTGCCCTTGTTGTTGTTGCAGTTTTGTTGCCTCAGTTCATCAATGCCCCTAGACAAATCGTTGATTTCCTTCAAAAGATGTTAGGAAAACTCCTCTTCTTTACTCAGCTTATCTCCCACATTATCCCCCATATCTGGCCCCCCAACCTCTGGCTTAACTACTACTGCATCAGAAGTAATTTGTAGTTGTTTTTCTCTACTTTTGTACCTTTTCCTCCTATAAATGACGCTTTGCCTTTCCTCTGGTGTCAGACTAATAGTTGCTCCCATAGGCTAAGCCAAGACTATGAGCTCTAATACCACTCTAATATCCCTAATGAAAATTAACAGTGATAAACAAAGCATGCATAGCAAAAACAACACAAAAATTCCACACAAATTAAACCTTCGAAATTACACCAAAAATTGCGCTTAACTAAACCATTTTATTATGATGAAAAACGAGTACAATATAACCTTGGAATGTATGCACCTGGGCTTGCCCAAGGCAAGCTAACAAGGCCCAGGTGATGAAATCAGTTGCTCCACTACTCTGAATATGTCCCCCTTGAATGCTCTACACTGACCCCTCAGAAACTGCACTGTTGGTTGTAAAAAATTGTTGGTTTGGCCGTCCTCCGGTGCCCAGAAAATTCTGGGAAATTAACCTCGGTCTCTCCACAAATAACCCACCAAAACCCAGAAAGGGTTTGGCCAAATGCAAACCTCGGAAATTTGCCCCAATTTCCAAGCTCCCCTCCAACAAATGGATAAATCGACCCATAAAAAAAAATAACATTGTTTGTGGGCTCCAAAATGGCTGCAAAGCCCAGCGAAATTCCTTGTGGAATTCCCCACAAGTCTCAGCTCACACCAGCACCCGAGGTGGCTCCCTCCAAGATCCAACGTGTGGCACCAAACCCCCTCTGCGCAGGCCCACGCAGTCACTGATGAAGCTATCCTGTGCATAGAAAATTCCCTCCAATTCGTGCTCCACTATCACTGTTGGACACCTAATCCTCTATGGGTATGTGTGGAAGCCGAATGGACAAAAGGAGTCCAAGTGACCTTGGAATGCGGAATCCAAGAGTCACATCAATGTAATATAAATGTTCATTTATGAGTAATAGAAATGCAATCAATGCTTATCTTTCCCTTTGTGTGTGTTTTACCGTGCATTGTTTAACATGGTATCAGAGCGGGCGTTCTCTTGCCCTGTTCCAATCAACTAAATTTTAGTTGTCCTTTGCGCCTTCATGCACTATCCTTCCTACAGAAACTTACATTTTAAATGAGAGAGAATTATGTCAGCTATATTCTAGCTATAATCTCTGCCCACAATCTGTTTCTGGGAACATCAAGTGTGTCTCTCTGCCCTATCAGCCCATGAGTTATTGTGTTTCAGTAAGAGTCTGATGCCCCACATTACACCGCTGCATTGCGCTCTCAGCTCTCCCTTTGCCGGCAATCATCGTGGCTCTCTGCTCCCTCATTGTGGCATCGGCCCTCCTTCCACTGTATACAAATATGCTCCTCGGTATACGCTTACTGGTTGTTGCGCCCAACAAATTTCGTGTTGTTGTGGCTCTGCAACAGCGTTTTGTTTCCGAAATTACTTTATGTTTTCCTTACAAGTAAGATTTCACCATTGTCGTGCTAAGCTCCCAAAAGCATCACAGTTCCCGGAAGCGTTGTCTCCTGTGGTGCCCATGCACTCCTCAGCTCCCTCCTTCCTCTGCCAGCTCCCAAGTTGCCCTTCGCACCTGCTGCTCGCCCACGCAGCCACGCAGCCTCCCTCCGTTGCTGCCTCTCGCTCCCTCTTCGCATGCTCCCACGAAACATACAGCCTCCCACTCGGACACGCTACTCTCGGCTATCGCATTCCAACACACGCTGCCCTCGGCTATCACCTGCGTGCTCCTCACTTGGACTCCGGACAACGCTCTCAACTCCTGCAAGTCTATTTCAAAAACTACATCAGTGCCAGCAGAAATGTGGTGAAACCTGCATCAATTTTGGAAGTCGTTGAATGGTGTGTTCGCATTGTTCCATTATACTGTGAGTTGTGTGAGTTGTTTTTTTAATGGCTTTCCGTTGAACTGTGATGTGAAATTGATATCATGCTTTGAAGTGTGGTCGTTGAAATCTGCAAAGTTGTGCACTGCCTCAAATATTTTCTTGAAGGCCCAATGGTATGATGGAATGAATTTTAAATGAGGCATGGTGAATAATGCCTTGTTTTTTACGAGCGCCGAGAACCACATTTATTTCATAAATCTGTAAGACCATATCTCATACTTCATACAAGTGTTAAATAGATTTTATAAAGAGGGCCATATATGAGCATTCGTTCCTTTTTAAAAGTCATATATGCCATGGATGGTTTATAACATGAAGTTCACATTTATATATGGAAAGTTAATAAGTGGAGTTCCTTTTTAAAGTGTTGTGAGAAGTGCATTATAATATATTATGTGGAGTATATATAATATATATTGGACACAAAACAATTCATGAGCCTCTTCATTTTATAAAGATCTCATATGTGGTATGCATTAGAGTATGTGAGCGTTATGTCATGAAGGTATATTGAAAGTTGATATTTTTTGAAGACATTCCAGTTTTCTTGCAAGTAGTTTGAGTCTTTTTTGAATACCTGGTTGGTGTTAAGACCTTGGTGAATATTAAAGTATTGGGGAATGGCATATAAGAAATTTTTAATATGCCTTGGCGAATGATATTAAATTCCTTGATGTACTATATTGAGTGTTGCATAAGCCCCTAAGGTTCATGAAAGCAGTGTTTTTAATGATCAAATGAGCACATATAAGGTATATTTTGAAAGTTGGTCCTAATGGTTGCTGCAAAGCCTACCATCAAGTTTGTAGAAGAAGATATTACATAATTGCTAGAGAAAATTTTCGTATATAGTGATATAATTGAAGCTCACACTCCTTATTTGCCAGTTGTTAAGAAAAATGGCTAAGCTTGAAAGAATATTAGAGTTATTGAGAACTCTAATCATATCCACTACTGACAACACAATCAAAATTAGTAAATCCACTATTGCCGACATTCAAAAATGTATACAAAATGCACAAGAACAAATTGAGTTTTTGCAGCTTGAATCTCAGCTACAACAAGAGGAGTTACAAAACCGTAGTCATCATTCTGAACTTGTCTTTATTCAGAACATTGAGACAATCTCCCGTCAGCAGCAAGAATATAAAGTTAATATTAATTCAGATTCGGTGCCTAGTTCAAGCACATATTTGCATGGAGAAGCAAACATCTAGCCTGCACCTCCCAAGCCCATCATCAGACCTTGGGAAGCGATTGTCCACAACAAGCACAGAACTGGTCTTGGATATGACAAGGAATTGTCCTTTCATATTCCGGACTACTCCAAGCCCATTCAATTTCAAAGTGTCGGATTTCTTCATGACAGTTCACATTCAGCTACTCTAGATCCTGCTCCTCTTCCACGGCAGCAACAACAGATTTTAAAATGCCAACACTGTGATTGAGTTGGCCATATGAAATATCACTGTTTTGATCTTCACCCATGCAAGCACTGTGGTCGGCACACCCATTCTTCACACAGATGCTTCAAGAACAAGCCTCCTGCAAGAATAAAGATTCATCTTGGATGGATCGCTTCTTGGCAATGGGCATAAACAGCCAAGAAGATGTTTAAGTCACATGTCAGAACTTGTTCTAGAATATTGAACAAACTTGCAGTTGAGTTTTCGCCATCATCTCACCTTGTACCTGACAGGGGGGAAAATGGTGGTCATCTACAAGCTTCGAAGCCACATCAAGCGAGCCTGAGCCACAACCTGTCATTCCAAATTCAAAGTTGTAGCCAAAGACACAGCACTTCAAGCAAGCCTAAGCCACAATCTCTCATTCCAGATTCAGAGTTGTAGCAAGAGACACAGCACTTCAAGCGAGCCTGAGCCACAATCTCTCATTCCAGATTCAGAGTTGCAGCCAAAGACACAGCAGTTCAAGCGAGCCTGAGCCACAATCTGTCATTCCAGATTCAGCGTTGTAGCCAGAGACACCGATGCCCATGAGCATTCCTTTGGTTGGTGGACAGCCTTAAACCATCTATGCAAGGTTGATATTCTTCCTCTTCAAAGAATTCGGAGCACTTCCTCTAGCAGAAGACTTCAGCTTCTTGCCAGCTTTGGTAGAGTTCCGGGAAATGCATTAAGCATTCCAGTGTTGGTGGTCATCCTTAAACCATCATAGGTTGTAGACCTCCCTTCTTCTAGGTTGAAGGTCTCTCTTCAAATATGAGCTTATTACCTTCAACAGTAAGCCCCCTGCCTGCTTTATCTGGAAGAGTTCCCTTAACCGCACTAAGCGTACCAATGTTGGTGGTCATCCTTAAACCACCTCTTTATGCCAACATTTCAAAGAGTTGATTCAGCCTAAGTGTTGCCATGCATACTTTGCAGATTTGTATTACAACTCACTTCTTGGACTCACACATACCCCTTCGGATTAGGGGGGGGAATGTTGGACACCTAATCCTGTATGGGTAGGTGTGGAAGCCGAATGGACAAAAGAAAAGTGACCTTGGAATGCAGAATCCAAGAGTCACATCAATGTAACATAAATGTACATCTATGAGTAATAGAAATGCAATCAATGCTTATCTTTCCCTTTGTGTGTGTTTTACTGTGCATTGTTTAACAATCACTCCAAACCTCCAGCAATTTATGGCTCCAATCATCCCCGAAAAGCTTAAGGAATTCCCTGCTTCGAAATCAGCTCCTCCAAGTGGAGCATATTTCCTTTTTCGTGCTCAACCTGTTGGAAAACTCCATGAAATGCTATGCCAAACTCCCGGACAACTCCCAAACGTACTGTAGATCACCTCCTTGGGCGGGCACTCGAAGTCCACCGAAGGTAGGGTGATATTCTCGCATGAAAATCTCTTGTGCTCAACAGCACTTGCAAACTTAACCCTCAGCTCAAGCGTGCTAGGTAAGAGTAACTGTGAAATGATCAAAAAAATTCCCCAAAATGTGGAATGCACCTCTTATTTGATCTTGGGCCTCCAAATCTCAAAATGTGGAATGCATCGACCTCCTCCTCTCCTTCCCTCCAAGAATGCATACTAGCCAAAGAGAGTGTGTTCCTCTTGGGGTGGCCCCCACCATCCACTAGAAATTCGATTTTGCCTTTTTTTTTTCCTTATGTTGGGGTCTTCCTCTAGCTCAAAATTCCAAATAGGGCCCCACAACCCACTTTCCATAGTAGCAAACCAAAATTTGACAAAAATGACAAAAATCGATATTTCCCTTGGCAACATTGCTAAGTGGGAATATCACAAGTTGTTCGATCCTCTGACCGCACAACTACTTCACAGAGCCAATCTGATTCAGCCTTTGGCGATCAATTTTCGTCAACCTTGTTGTCGTCACAATTCAAGCATTTCGCTACATAGTTGGAGGTTCTCCATTCTGCGGGATTTCTTCGTTAGGCCTTCGGCCGTTGAAAAATTAAAAAATTAAAAAATATATAGATATTAAAAAGAAAACAAAAAATATTAAAAAAGGGGAGAAAAATAAAGTAAAAAATAAATAATAATAATAATAAAATTATAATAAAAATAAAAATAAAATAGAATAAAAAATTGAAACCAAACTAAAAAACAAAAAAGGCAACCTAGTCCACTCCCCGACGTCTGACAGTAACCTCTGGTCACCTTGTTTGACCGCTCCCCTGACTTACCACTGCAACCACGATGTTGCCAACCAAACCTCTCATCCTCATATAAGCCATTAGGGCCTGCTCTCACTCCACGCGCTCATTAACTTCTCCCTCATGCGCGATCTTGGCATTCATTCTGCCTGTACGATGGATGATCCTGCTCGATCTGCTAATAAATACGAGGGTTGGCTTGGGTATCGATTCAATTTGGAAGCTTGGGCAATGAATTTTGGTCAAGAGGAACAATGAGGTATGTGGGTCTGGATCCATGGCAGCTCTCTGGGGCTTCGAACTTGGCTGAGAGGCGCAGTGGAGGTCACTGGCACCGTGGTGTGGTTTGGGTTCTACCATCTGCTTTGTCCCTATGACAGAGGCACTCAAACGGGCGAGGAACCGAGTCGTATCCAAGACTTCGCCTGTTGCAGGCTTGCACTCAGCAAATTAATCTCTCCGGCCCTTCAGTTCTTTGTGTGGGGTAAGCAATCTGTGTTTTTCAATTCCTCTTCGTGTCTATATATTTCGACGGCTGCTTCTCTGCTGGTTTGTGGTTGCACGGTTGTTGGCTCTCCGTGGGCACTACTTGGTGTTTACTGGTGTGCGGATGTCTCTGGGCTAGTTGGAGGGTGGTCTGTGTGTTCTTCATTGGTTAATTGTGGTTGTGTTGTCTATGTTGGTGGGTGTTTTGGGTGGTGGGCATGGTCTTCATTGCCCGACCTTCCGGCATGGACAATTGATTGTTCTTCTTATCTTAGATGGCGGGTGGTTGGTGCTCTAGCGCAGTGTTTTCATCTGTCGCGGTTTCTTGGTTCCGGTAATTGTTTTGTGCATTGCATGTGTTTCATTGCTTCTCTATTGGGGGCTTGCCTTTGCTAGTAGGTAGGCTTAGCCCTTTTCTCAATGCCCCATCAACAGGGTCACCCTTGCCGCGAGGGAAGGCATCAAGTTCAGGGGGGGCGTCCCAAGCCCGGCCATAGCACGTTTTCTGCCAATTCGGTTAGTCGGAACACTGAGGACGTCAAAGCTCTTTCTATAGCCCGTTCGTCTGGTCATGTAGTAGCTCCTACTACCCTGGAATCTATTGTTGAACAACTCCGACACATACAAATTAATATGGATATTCTCAAGGACCACAGGTATGAAGTCCGAAACGAAATTATGGCCTACCTCAATGACATTCAATATATCCAGAATGAAATTTTGGAGCAGTTAGATAGCCTCCGTCGCATCCACCGTTGCACCAATGACCACCTTTGTAGCCTGGAAGCGAGTGTGGCACATATCGATTTCCATATGCATGATCGAGTTGGCTTCTTTGCAGCTCCCCACGTACTTCCCCCTCATCCCCCTCCTTGATATCCTAGCGTTAATTATGGTTTCCTTTTTGTCTACTTCAGTTATGAAAAAAAGCCTTCCGGAAATAATGTTTGTTAAGTTGTCTATTATGGTATTCTCCAATCCCCAATCTCAACTAGTCTAGTCGGAATGAGAGAACGGGGATTGTTGAGATGAATTATGTAAGTTGTGTCTTTTTGAAAATCTAATGAAAACAATTTTGAACGACAAAAAAATATTAAAAAAAAAAGTTTAAAAAATATTTACAAAAAAAGTTTTAAAAAAATTATAAAAAAAAGAGATTAAAAAAAGGGAGTTAAATAAAAAAAAATTAAAAAGGGATTACATTTAAACCCTAAAGTTCATCCTAAAAATAAGAAGTAAAAAAAATGGAGACTAGTAATGAAAGGTTTCCAAAAAACTTTGGTAAATTTGTTAGTACACTATTTAAAATTAAAGGATCACTTGCAGGAAGAGATATTATAATCTCTATTAGTCCTATAGAAGATAGTAATTATGTTAGTACTAAATGTGTTAACCAATTAGTGATTCCTTAATCGAATATAATTGAAACGAATTTTGTTGACACAAGTGACAAACAATACGACATAAGCAATCTACAACTAAGTATTGGGGATTATAATTTTATCTCACAATTCACTGTGAAAACCTTATTTTTTGACGATAGTGACATTGTTTTGGGCTCACCCTGGATGGAAACTCTAGGGTCCATTGTATTATTCCCAACTAGTCAAGCTAATGGGAATATACAATTTTGTTTTACTTTTTCTGTCCCATGAATAAAATTGTAAAGGAGAATCAATAAAACTCCTAGACAACAAAATAAATCAATGCTCAACGTGAACAAAGCTAAATCTGAGCTATTTTCATAAACACACTTAAGTGGGAAAGAGGTTGGATCAATTGATTGGGTCAACAAAACCAAATCAACAGCGTTGTCTAAGTGCAATGTATCTCCTAGAGGCACAGCGCAGTTCATGTTGGAGGCCACTCATGTGAATGAAGCTAAATCATCAAGATGGTTTAGGGTTTGACAAGATTTCCACATTATAAAAGAAAGAGGAGGACACCAAGAAGGGGGTTGATAATTTGATATTTCTAAAGGTATTTTTGGTTCAGACATCCCTCATTCTCTAGCTGTTTAGCTGAGAATAGTGTTGTTTAGCACTAGGGTGTTCTCGGTCGGAAATCCCACCTCTTCCATTGAGAAGCTCTTGAAGGAGTCTTGTTACATCTTGTCCACTATCTGGCAGTTGGCCAAGCTCCATCTTCCTACTACAACACAGATCATGTTGAGGATTTGGTTGTCTTTGTAAGCTGCAGCAAGTGGAGGCTAGATCTACTCAGATCTAGGCCAATCTAGAGGCCCTTTTCAGTGGGGAAGTCTTCTATCCCATTGGCAAGAGGATTTTGGATCCTTGGAGTTGCATTTTCAGATCTTGGCAACAGGCCAACCCAGTGCTAGAGCCTACAGCGCAGTTTCCCTTCCATAACTGCATTAATTGCAAGTATTCAGTTGCAGGGTGTTTTGACTACATTTTGGAGGAGAGATCTCTGGTGATAGGATTCTCCCTTTCACTGTGGTGATCCATGGATTAGATATCTCATCCATGTTCCATTGAGATCTGATCTACTTATGATTCTATTTACCGCAGAATTCCTGAATATTACTGCAGATTTGTAATTCTAGATCTCAGATCTACTCTTGTGCTCTCATGTTTTGCTCAAAGCCCCAAGGGGAATCTATAAAGGAACACATCTAGTGTACAGATCTGATATAGATCTAATCTTTTGCACACAGATCTGTTCTAGATCTGAAATGTAATATACAGCTGCTTCAGCCCATAAAATAACATTGTCAAGCTTTGCAGTCTCAATATGTTGTTGCAGCACCTCAATCTTGAGGGTTTCTTCATGTAAATCTTCTATTTTTCTCTTGTACATTGTATGGGCCACATTATAGATCTATTTTACTGATGCACATGTAATTATGGAGCCTCCATATTGATCTCTTGCTTTAACTTAGTGGAACTGTGTTATTTCTGAAGCAGTATTGTTGTGCATGACTGCAGCCCCATTCTTTGCGTGTTTTTCAGCCATACTAGGTGGTGGGAGGTCTGTTTACCTCACCTAGTTTGATTTGTTTTTGCTCTCCTTTTGGATTTAGACATTAGATCCACTAATCTAAGAGATCCAGGAGTTGCAAACTCATTTCAGTGCATCAATTTGTGAAGAGTGCGTTATTCCAGCAGGCTTTACTGTGCATTCCCATTTTGGAATATTACATCATTAATCCTAAATACGAAAAAGAAGTTTTTGAGATCTTCACACAAAAAGAAAAAAATAATGTTACAAGACAATACTTTGAAGCCAAATTCAGTGATGCCATAAGACATGCAAGAAAGCTCAAAAGTAATTTTTCAAGAAAGTAAAAAAGTGATACAAAATATGCAGAGGGAAGTTGACAAAATCACCGCTGATAAAAATGAAGAAATTACTCGTCTTAAGGATCATTGCGAGAAATTACTCACTCAATTTAAGAAACTTAAAAATGATAAGCAATCATTGAAAAATAAATTAGAAGAACTCATCGCAAAAGATGTATCGAAGTCGTCAGATGTAACCATCCAAAATGAAGATAAGGGAACAAATATTGATCCAGTTAATATCACAAATCAAAAAGGAGACAAACTAGTTGAAGGAAAAACAAATTCAGATGTTGCAGTTCCAATGATGAAAAATCAAAATGAAGAATTTGTAACCAACTCAACAACATTAATATTTGAAGTAAATTAGGAATTTGTCACACACAAGATAAAGGAAAATCAAACCACAAGAACTCCCTATCGATATCTGCATCACATGAGCAGACAACGCAATAAATCTGCATATCTGTATCACCCAGATCATAAACAACAAACTTTTGTTCCAAAGACTACTAATGTCAGTGCAATTCAGTGTTGTGATAAAAGTTCACATGAAGTATCCAGTAACCGCAAGATTTTGCAAAAGATTGATTTAGGATGGTCAGATCCTTTCTCAGTTCGACAGTTTTGTTTATCACTCAGAGGATTATATCAACTTGTAATAAAAAAGATGACAGTTCCTAGATGAAAAGACATTCAAAACAGAGAAAGAGATCAAGCCTTTTCATCAGTAAGCTTTGAGGACAAAGCTTTTTGAGGAGGAAGGCAATGTTATGAACAAAATATAGATATAAATAATGTAAATATAAATAATAATAACACATCATAAATAATGATTAATTAGTTAATGAAGAGTTATGTCCCTAAGAACATGAACATTCATAAAAAGACACCTGCCTAGGGTATATAAGCAGGCCCTCACTCTCATTTGTAACATCATTCTCATTCATACATTTTAATGTATATTCTTGTATCTTCAATGGAGATCTACATATTCCAAGTCTTTTGGAGTGTTTAACCTGCTATAACGAACCTTGTTCGTTACATTGGTATCAGAGCATTTCTCTAAGCATACGAACTTTGTTCGTTACAGATGTTCGCTGCATTACTGATGATGTTGTTCTTTCTACATAATTGCATATGATGTAATGATGTTATATTGTTGTTAAGTTAATTCAATGTGTAACTGATGTAATGCAATTATCCTAAGCAAAGAACAATATAGCCCTAAGAGAAAATTTACAGAGACTGCCTTGCTGAGGCAACGAGGAGCAGAAGGATCTCTTCCTGTGGCAGCAGAAGGCTGAGGACTAATTTCCTGAGGTAGCTGAGACTATTTGCTGGGGCCGCAAGTGACCAAAGGGGCCATGAACAGGAGGACGCAAAGGTTATTAAGGGTGCAAGTTAGCAGTAAGGTCTGCTGATATGATTTTGTGGCACCAAGGGGACAGCCAAAGTCTGTAGCATGTTTGATTTGATATCCCTGTTGGGAGATTGTTGATTGTTGTATGTCTGTTAATTTAATTGTTGAATCAGTCCTATTTTAAATTGGTTGCTTGCGGAGTCTACCGTTGATTAAGTTGTCTACTATACTACTTTGCAAAGCATCACTGTTTCACAATGTTCCACCAAGTCCCCTGAAGGTGGGAGCGAGGGGGCGAGGGAGCGCGGGAGCGGCCTATGCAAAAGCTCCCTACCAATTTTCAGGAAACGTGGGGGGACGTCGGGGTCATAAAAATTATAGAATTTAATATTTATAATGTAACTATATTTTTGCAAGGAATGTATACACACTCATCATACACTTGCATCATGAAAGATAAATCATAAATGATAAAATTACAAATCGATGAATGATGAATCATATAACTAAAACGAATTTAAAAGTTAAAAGTTAAAACATACATCATACAATCATGCATGTAAGTTTGTAACCATATGATCAATAATGTAACTACTAACAATATACAATGAAAATAAAGTTTAAGATATCATATGACATATTAAATCAAGTTTCAAAATAGAGTTTAAACTGAAGTTTACAACTCAAGTCTGAAACATAAAACTTAAAAGCAAATAAGTTATGTCTGAAACATAAAACATAAAACATAACATATGAATATCAAATGATATCATCATAATGATAAATGACCATAAATGCTCAAGTTAATGCCCCAGTAGTCTCTGCATCCAACTTCTGCACGAATATATCAGGATCAACCATGTCACCATCTGAATCAGAATCACTTGGATTCTCAAACATGCTAAGTGGCACACCAAATTTTAACACGAAACCATAAACTAAAAGGGGCGTGAGGGGGGGTGTGAGGAGGCGTGAGGGGGCGTGAAGGGGGGTGTGCGGGGGCGTGAGGGAAACGTCCCCTAGAAGTCCCCAAGACCCCGGAGCGCGAGGGGGCGAGGAATCTAGACCCCTAGGTGGGGGGGCGAGACCCCGTGCAACACTGCTGTTTCATAGATTGATGAATATTGCATTACTGTTATGAAATACAATTCTTTCATGGTGTATTGAAAGCCCTAGCTCAGAATTGCACCCTAAGGGTAATCTCCCCAAGAGGGATATTACAGAAGCTTAGTTCAATAAAAAATTGTTGATATCAAAAGTCAGGTCAAAGCTTTCTTGATATTGTGTTATTACCAATGTGCCCAACGACTCCAGCAGCCAGCTTATGCCTTGTTCAGATGACATGCCAGAGAAGCATCAGTGGAAATGCAGCTATAATGTCCTTTCCATCTTACATTATAAATGTGGAAATTAATGAAATTTTTAATTTAAAATCTATTTTTCAAGTCAAAGAACAAAAATGAACAATCTACATGTCATAGTCTGTACTCAATACTCGAAACACTTATCAAAATACTGAAATTTCTAACACGATTTTCTACTTAGCAATAAAAAATATATTCAAAAACAGAGGATTTCTCAATACTAAACTGCAGTTTCCATAAGAATCATACATATAAAGAAAAAGCAAATTACCATCTCACCTGTTGTTTCGATAACTATATGATCAAATTTGTCTCTCCTTGTTTTCACCAATTCTGAAAGCATTCGCACAAGATCACCTCTCACTGTACAGCATAGACAACCATTATTGAGCATTACAATATCTTCAGCTCCTTTCATCTGTGAAGCAACTAGTGATCCATCGATATCTACTTCACCATACTGCAAGCAGATTAGAAAGGTTCAGTGCTTCCGCCTCAAAAAGTTGAATCATAGTAAACATGTCTGCCTAGGGGACAAAAAGTACTAATTGGCAATATAAAACTATAACTATACACAAAGACACAGAGAAACCATGCAATCAAAATATACCAGGATTAGAAAATTTATGTTCAGGCTTTGAAAGAACAATTATAGAAAGAAACAAAAATCCCATACCAACGGACTTACCTTTTAATGGATTCAAGATACAATAAGATAAGAACTATCACAAGAAAACAGCAAATAAGAAACATAATGTGGAAGTGCAAAGGGCACCTGAAAGCTGCAAGCTAAATAGATGTGATGCAGGAGAATCGAGGTCTTGGAGAGGTTGTTGTGCTTTGTGACTTGGTCTTGGAGAGGTTATTGGACAAAGGTCTAGCTCATGGTCATGGTCATGGTATTCGTCAATTGAAGTCTCTATAAGAAGAAGAATTCGTTTGGGTTTTTGTCTCAAGTTCGAAGGGTTTTGGCCCTGGCTGACTCCCTACATTTTGTGTCTCTTGTCTCTTTATTGTTGATGCTTTGGTAGTTGTTTGATGAAGAAGAACACTATAATAATCTAACTAGAGAGAAGATCCTAATATAAGGAAGTAAAAAGCATTCACAAGCAGTTATCATCATAGAGAAATCTCCTAATCCTAATGCCCTAGATTTCTCAACATGGAATCAGAGCTAAGGTGACAAGACAAAGAAAGGCAGCTCATCGAGGGACACTCAAGCATTCAAGGATTGAAACTCTAGAAGGGCAACAAAGCAGATCTAGCAGATCATCTCATTCTCAAGGCATTTTGAAGGCAAAGTCTACATCATCTTCTTGAAGGAAGTGTCAAAACCCTAGATCAAAGAAGAAGTCTACACCAAAAGAAGTCTTGGGATCCTCAAGTCGTCATCAAAAGACCACAAAGACCCTAATCAAGTTGAAGAGGTCTACAAATCAAAGTAATTTGAAGTCTATTCATCCAAGAGAAGCAAGATCAAGGACATTGTCATCATCATCAAAAGTACCAAGGAAATTTCCCTCTCAAAACATGGTCCTTACCGTTGAAGGACATCATCAATAAATCATCATTGATCATCATCAACAAAGACATCACCACCAAAGGATCTAAAGTGATCTCCCTCTTTGTGGGGTCAAGGATCATTCTTGGAGAGAACTATCTTCATCAAGGATAAGTTTTCCATTATTTATATCATCATCAAATTCGAGGAGGCAGCAAGTGGAAGAAGCATCTTAACAAGTAAGTATATTTATGTCTACATCTGAATCTGTCAAAATGTCCTTTCGCAACACGTTTCACCATACCGTACAGCCTGGAAACGCGTTTCCGTCCGAACCGGGCCATTTCACATTGGGGAAACGTGCCTAGTACGGACGGAAACGTGTTTCCAGGTCGTACAGGCGTGTTTCTAGCGTTTAAACTTCTTCTTTTTAGCTTTTTTTTTCGTTTGTGTGTTTTATTATTTTTTAAATCGTTTTTATTTTTTTGTTTTAGGGCAACCTAATGTTCAAGCCTATGGCTCTAGTGTTGATATGCAGTTCATGGTAATGTTAAATTCTTAAATTAAAAGTGACATTCTCCTATATCTTTTGTTTTCATCCTTTAAATTAAATTTTTAACATTACCATGAAATGACTCAGGATGTTTGAGAGTGGTTTCGCCCTCATTGGATTCCATATGGAGAAAGTTGAATTTTATATCTCACTCAAAATACAACAGACTTATCATTTTTTCAGGATTTCAAGATTGGGGGGATTGCAATGTTTCCATTGGATTTTGTCATGTACTAGGGTATGGAACTTGTATTTAATCAAGATCACTAAGGTCGTTCGACTATGCAGGAGGACACTCCCAATCAAGCACGAGACAAGAAATTAGAAATTTCTCGTCACTGATTTTGGATATTGCTATTTTCATTATATGATCATTCATGAGTAAATGTGATGTAAATTTAAAGACTTATAGTTTATGCATTGACATTGGACAAATTAATCATAATGTAATAAATTATAATGTATCATGTATTGCGTTTCCCCGTTTCCAAAATTTGGGGGGTCATGTTTTGTACCCGTACCCGTTTCCCTGTTTCGTGCAACTTAGATGGTCACTATGCAAGATTGAAGAAACCAGGATAAAGGCAAAAGACGGATGTGAGATCAAATGAGAAAAATCAAGCATATGCTATAATGACAAAAAGAAAATGAAATTTTGGAAAGTTTGGTCCTCAGAAAAAGAAGAACATGTCTAAGGTTCAATGCTATGGATGTCAAGAATATGGGCATTACAAGAGAGATTGTCCTAAACCCAAGAAGGACAATAACAAAAGGGGAAGAGAAGAAGCCCATATCACTAAAGAAATAGAGGAAGCTGAAAAGAAGAAATCCAAGAAAGAGGAAGTAAAAGATATCTACTATGATTGAGATAGTCTTCCTCGCCTAGTTCCTTTCAAGTTTATGTTTTCAAGTCTTGTTGTAAGGTATGGCCATCATGATTATTCAAGGAGTAAGATAGAATGTATCATAAAGGCATTGAAAGCAAGATCTCGTGACATCATCGTAGAGATGCATGAAGAATAGCTAGAATAAAAGTCTATAGAAGTCACCTATGGAAGAATGTAGCTCTTAGTAACCTCATTAGAAATATAAATGGTACTTATGAGAAGGAGAAAAAGTCATCTAGTGCAAAAGTCATCATACATTAGTTAAAAGGAGAAACATTTGATGAATGGGGATACTTAAGATCCTTTATTGGAATTTTCATCGAAAGGTTCACCAATCAAAAGGGAGCAAGTGTTTCATTAAGAATTTCAACTTGGAGAAATTCATGAAGGGATGGTATGATGTCAAAAAGCAGGTCAAGGGATTGAAGTTCTTTCAATCAAGGAAGTTGTTGAAGGAAATCTAGATAACCTAAAAGAAAAATGAGGTATGTATGCTTTTATTTAATAAACTAAAGTCATGTCATATGATTGTGGGTAACATGGAAAAAATGCTCCCTCGAGAGCATGATTAATCGAAAGGATCTCCTTCTTTGAAAGGATGCAGGAAGGCATGAGTCAGACATTAACTAAATGAAATCAACATAATATGTCCTCATATGAAATATGAGGTGCTTGACAATAATTGGAGAAACTTTGATTGAAATTTCCTGGGAAGAAAAATGTGTGAAGAAAGAAGGGAAGAGATCGTGGAATATGCAACTATGAAGAAGGCAATCAACATCCAAGGACTAAAATATTTGACTGTGATATCTCCATGAAAGATATCAAGACTCTGATGAAGTTTGAAAAAGAAAGAGACCCTTGACAATAGATATATTTTAGAGATGTGTCAATATGTATGCAAGATCCTGATGCAACCCGAAAGATGTCATGATGAAAGACCATCAGAAAGGTAATTTTGATTTAATGTTCATTTCTTATTTTTGAATAATATCTGGATGGGCTTATGCAGGGCTTCCAAGGGAAGAATTGTGGATGTCGTCCAACACTGATGACCATGGAGCAGGATAAAATATCCTTCAGGAAACAAGGCATGAAGAAAGCAGCATGGCATAAAGGAAGGCCAGATATGGACTAATGGATCCCTTTCCAATGAAAGAAATGATATCATGACACATGGATGAAAGTGATGGATGGTTTGTGCCCTACAAATAAGTCCTGAAAGATGTAGACTATATAACAACGAAAGAATTCGTGACATCAAAGGAAGGATTTCTACAAGTAGTTGGCTGCCCCATGATCTCCACCGGAAGAGTTGTTGAAAGCAAGACCCTGGTCAAGAGGGCAATGGACAAGTCCCTGATTAAGAGGGCAGCTCTAGTACATTCCTTTTATGGAATAGGTTGGTCATCCTTGTGTTGAAATTTGATGACTAAAAAGTTTCCTACAATCCCAACCCAGTTTTAATTTCACCTTATCACCCCCATTCAGTTAAATGCCCTTTCCCATAAACATACATTCAACATATAGAATTCTGGAAATGAAATTTTCAGATTAAAACACATGGGACTGTCAACACATGCTAAAAATAAATATGGACATAAACAGAGCAGCAACACAAAAATACATACAGATTTTGGTCAACTTAAAGGCAAAACCCCTTCAATCTTCTCTAGGGTAAACTTGTTAGAGAGCTCTTCAAATTTATTTATCTTTCAAGTTAAGGAAAAATAAATTTGCAGACAAAACAAAAGAACAAAATATAACTTATCTCTTCAGCCTGAAACTCCTTGAAATCTGTGCCCACTTTGCCTCGATTTCCATGCCCACTTGAAGCTAAAAATATGTATTGTATGGATACGGACTGTATTGTACATATTATGTACTGTGTACGGATTTCTGTACCGTTGTACAATCTGTACAGATTTAAATATATTAATTGATTAATTAAAAAATAAAATAAAATAAAATTTTCTCGATGCGTGTAGCTCACAACATTAAATGTTGTTCGTACTCTACCTTCTTTTGTCTTCTATGCCTTGATCTTCATGCCCAGCGTTGCCCAAAAATCACTCCTTCAGCTTGCTGCAACAAATTTCTCTTTCAGAACTTTTCTCCAGCCCTCAACCTCCTTTCTCCAATCTGCTCATGAATAATGAATGCAGTCTCTCTTTTCTTTTCCCCCTTTTGTTTCCCTAAATGACTTTTGGGCAACCCTAAGATCTAATGGCTCAGATTCATTTAGATCAAGCGATGAGAATAAATGTGCATTTAATTCTCACTTTCTGTTTTTTAACTCACCCATTAAATAAAGTACCCACGTTGTACTTTATGTCTAAAGTCACTTTTCACTTTATAATTTAACATTGACTTTACCACTTATAAAGTCACTTTCACTTTATAAAGTCACACTTAGGAAAAGAATTATTTTGGACACTTTTCCCTAGATAGAGACTAACCCATGGGAAACCACTTGTCCAAGGTACATTAAAAATCAACAATCCCTCTTACCAAGGAAATTGTTTCTCACCACACCGATCTTGTCCCTGAAATGGACATGCTTGCCTCTTGGCAAGGACTTCATGAAGACATCGGCCACCTGTTCATCTGTCGATATATACTCCAGCTTCACTGCCCCCTTCTGAACATAGTCCCTGATGAAATGATATCTGATGTCAATGTGTTTTGACCTGTCATGAAACATTGGATTCTTTGTGAGTTCAATGCAACTCTAATTATCACAGTGAATAATCGTTGGTCTCAACTCCCAATCAAATAGTCCATATAACAACTTGCAAAGCCAAATGGCCTCATAACTAGCCTGGCTAGCGCCCATATACTTAGCCTCGGAAGAGCTCAAAGCAGCTAACTTTTGCTTTCGACCGAACCTCGACACAACTGCCGAAGCCAATATGAAGCAGCACCCTGAAGTGTTTTTCCTGTCAGAAGCACACCCTGCCCAATCTGAATCTGTGTAACCTACTAACCTCACTCCATCTCCCCTCCTATGGTCCAGACCATAATCAACAGTGCCCTGCACGTAGTGAAGAATGTACTTTGTAGCTACCCAGTGCACCCTCCTGGGCTCAACCATGAACTGGCTAAGTGTGTTCATAGCAAAGCATATATCTGTCCTATTGTTGACCAGATACATCAAGGACCCAATAAGCTTCCTATCCAATGTGGGATCCACCAAACTAGAATATGAAGCATGAAGCTTCTTCCAATTGGTGATCATAGGTGTAGACATGGGTCTACAACCTACCATGTGAAATTTGCTCAACACATCCACAGCATATTGCCCCTGCCCCAGAAATATATGCCCCTCCTCCTGCCACACCTCAAGCCCCAAAAAGTAATGCATCAGCCCAATGTCCTTCATCTCGAACTCCATAGCAAGATCCTCCTTGCAACCACTAATCAGTCTCTTTGCCCTAGTAATGAACAAGTCATCAACATACAGCACAAGAATGAGCAGATCATCCCCTACAACAATGTAGTATAGGTTTGGATTTTCATCACTCTTCGTGAAACCCATCTACTGCAAGTAAGTATCAATCCTTGAATACCAAGCTCTCAAAGCTTGCTTAAGTCCATAGAGTGCTCGCCTCAACCGACATACATGGGTCTGCAACCCAAGTACCTCAAAGCCCTGTGGCTGCTTAACATACACCTCCTCCTCTATAACTTCATTCAAAAATGTGGTCTTCACATCCATCTGATGGATCTGCCAAACCATTTCTGCAGCAATAGAAATAAGGGACCAGATAGAAGTGTACCGAGCAATGGGAACGAAGGTCTCATCATAGTCAACTCCCTCTATCTGTGAGAACCCTCTAGCCACAAACCTCGCCTTGAACTTCTCAATGCTGCCATCCGCCGCATGATTGATCTTGTAAAGCAACCTGGAAGACACAACTGACTTGCCCTCAGGCCTAGGCACCACCTCCTAGACATTGTTCTTAATGATAGAGGCATACTCCTCCACCATAGCCTCTCTCCATACCTCCTAGTTGGCATCCTCTTCATAGCTAGTAGGCTCAGAGTAAACAATGTTGGTAGTCTTAGCTACATAACTGCAAAACTGCTCAAGTAGCACACTCTCCCTGTTCACCCTCTTCGGAGGACCAACAGATTTCGCTTCCTTCAAGGTGTCTTGAAGCCACTTGGGCCTCCTCTTCCCTGAAGAAGTTTCCCCATAGGGAACCTAATCCTCTGCCCCCCAATCTGGTGAACCTAAAGGTCTGCCAACTGACCATGGTGTACCTATACCAACACCTGTCCTCGAAGAACCTGTACCGACACCTATGCATGTGTCAGCTGAAGTGCCATGTGAACTTTGTACCAGTGGACTCCCTAAAGAAGTGCTCAGTGAACTCACCATTGGTGCCCTAGATATCACTGACACTGAAGTACCTCCTATACCAATCGATCCAGAACCCTAAGGTCCTACTCGCTATACCTGACCTCCCTACTGAGGAGAAGTTTGAGACTCTCTCTCATCATACTCTCGTGATCTCTGATGGGCCCTCTCCTCCTCGAACTTCACATCCCTCCTAATTACCACTCTCCGTTTAGAAGGAATGAAGATCTTATAGGCCTTCAAAGTCTCCTTGTAACCCATAAAGGTACCCTTCTCTGCCATGGGTTCCAGCTTCGTCCTCTACTCCTTGGGGATATAAGAATATGTGAGACATCCAAAGATATGAAGATGTCCCACATGAGGCTTCTCTCCAGTGAAAGCCTACTTCGGAGTCATATTCCCCAATCCTCTGTGAGGACTCTTGTTTTGAAGATAAACAGCAGTATTGCAAGCCTCAGCCCACATAAACAAAGGCAACCCCTGATCATGAATCATCACTCTAGCAGCCCCAACAATAGCTCTGTTCTTCCTTTCAGACACCCCATTCTGCTTGGGGTTGTAAGGAACCGTGAACTCTTTCCTTATGCCCTCCTGTGCATAGAAGTTAGAAAACCCACCATCGTGTACTCACCACCATTGTGTGACCTCAAGCCCCGAATCTTCCTACCTATCTGCTTTTCCACAAGAGCTTTGAACTCTTTAAAGCAACTAAAGACCTCACCCTTGGTCTTTAGGAAATATATCCAAGTCCTCCTAGAGTATTCATCAATGAATATAACATAATACTCATAACCACCCAAAGACACATGAGACATACGACCACTAACATCAGTATGAATCAAGTCTAGTATACCTGTAGATCTGTTGTCGCTCGTTGGGAATGGTAACTTGGTGTACTTTCCCAAAGCACACCCTCTGCAGACCTCATAATGCTCGACACTGAAATCAGGAACTCCAGCAGTGATCTCCCTCAGAACTCTCAAAGCTCCATGATGCATATACGCCATCCTCCAGTGCCATAACTCACACAAGTCTCTACTATTGGTGGTACTAGTGTGAGTGCTACCAGATGTGCTACTCACAAATGCTCCTGCCGACTGAAAACTAAATCTGTATATTTTCCCAAAGCGAACTCCAATCACTTTGGCCGAAGTGATGGAAGCTCCCCTGGCATGCATCAATACCTGCCCTTCTGAGAACGTGACGTCAAACCCCTTCTCCTCCATAGCAGACACTGAAATCAAGTTCTTCTTCATCCCCAGAACATACAAAACATCCATGACCTTCAAAGGAGGCAAAGACTCCCTCTCAAAGGTCACAGTCCCCACACCAACAACTCTCACAGTGTGGTCATCTCCTAGTACAATCTGAATATAAAGTGCCATTTCTGCAAGCTTTGAAAAGAACTCTCGTGCACCTGTCATATGGCGGGTAGCCACGTTGTCTATGCACAACACATCGGATGATATACTCCTACTAGATGTAGGAGTAATAAATTCAAATTCCCTCTCAAACTGTGAAGCAAACTGCTCCACCTCTGCTGAAGCTTTAGTACCCTTCTTCCCCTTGTTTTTCCTCTCGAGACACATAGCAACATAGAGTCCCATCTTTTGACATGCCCAACATTTGACTTTGGACATATCCGTATCTTTCTTCTTCATCTTCTTCTTCCTTCCCTTAGCCCCATTTGATGAGGCCCCTTTTTTGGCCTTCCCTTTATTCTTCCCCCTGCCTGTCAAGGCTACATCCTCCTCATCTGTTATCTTCACCCCACACTGTCATTCTTTCGTATCTCATGTTGCACACAATCATCCCGGAATATGTCCCAATTGGGAAGATTCTCCCTAGAGGTAACAGCATCTCCAAAGACCTCCCAAGGCTTAGGAAGTCCCGCTACAGCTATCCTAACTAACTTTGTGGGTGCAATTGCCTCACCAATAGCAGACAAATCATCACGTACCTGTTTGACCCTGCCAAGATAATGAACTACACTTTCAGCCTTTGTCCTCCTGATATTCTTCAATTGTTCTTTGAGTACCATCTTCCTGCTCTCATTGGTACTCTGATAGAGAGTGGTTAGAGCTATCCACATCTCATATGCATATGTGTTTCCTCTCACCTGAGGAACCACATGATCCTTCAGACTGTCCATATGAATCGATGAGAGAATACAATGTGAAATATTGAAACAAGAAGGAAATCCCTTCAAGTATGGGAGCCTCAAAAGAGATGGAGTTCTACAATTGGAGAATACAAGCTCCAAAGTGGTGTATGACCTAGTCTTCTTCCACAAGCTCTCCTAATGCCCACAGCCTCCTTGGAATGCAACTTGAAGCTAGAGAGAACCTACAAACAAAAATGTTAGGGCTGCAAAAATAATACCAAAGTTAGTGTGAAAAGCGAGCATGTAAGCATGTGAATATGCTACAAAATAATATACAAAGGCTAAATCAAGTGATGGGAAAAGATCCCCATCGCTTGTCTAGCTTATGAAAAGCTCTTGAATAGCTATATAATGAAATGAAAGCACAATTAAAAGATGTATATGATTTTTTAATATTTTGATTCATGCATAGACTATGTGAAGGAGAACCCTGAAGAACAAGTACTTTCAAAAAAATTAGTTCTATGAAATTCAAATAACAATGAGAGCTCCTTGAAAACAATGCCAAGAGTGGGTTGGTCTCTTGAAGACTTCCCCTTGCACTTGCTAGTTGATTCAACAATGATCCTCTACAAAACTTCCAACAAACATTAGCTCATATGGATTAAATCAATAAACAATGGCAACAGAACTCTAGAATTTGTATGAAAATAGGCAGAGTTTTCTAGCCTAAAGCATATCAAATAACCAATTGTAAATGTAAGATAGCTATACATCTACAATTTAACAAAAACATATGAGAAAAATGAAATATAAATCAAAGGCACAAGTAGAGATATACCATCAATGATCCAAGCAATGCTCCAATGGAATAACAATCATGAATGAACGCCAAAGTCTTTTTATTCATATGAAGAACACAAGTACATAGAAGCAGAGCTTCCCCAAGCACAATAGCTAGTAAACAATCATCTAAAATGAGAGCCTAATGGGTCTCTTTATACAAATGTGGGAGGAAATCCCAATGAAAATGTAAGTGACAAGTGTAGAAATCGTGGAGATCACAAAGCCAAATTGAACTCCAACTGTATGAGAGACCAAAACATACGTGAGGTGAAATCTGAAATGTGGCCGTGTTTTCTCTTGTTTAGGCCAGCATAACTCACTTTCGATTGTGCATTCATCTATGAGCTGCTAATTTTTGTAGCATCCAGAAGTGTTCCAAGTCTCAAACTTTGCAGAGAGTCTTGGACGGCAGCATTCCAAAGAACCCAAAAACAGTGTGTGGAAATTCCACTTGGTTCAAGAATTAATAAATAATTAATGGAGACCCTAAGTCCAAACTTAGGAAAAGGAAATAATTAAAGGGCATTAATAATTCAGAGTGTGAATCTTCTAGAAAACATGGATCAAGTCAAGATTTAATCTTAGCCATTGATTAATCTTTTAATCTGGGTCATTGGTTCTCCAACAGGAAGATTATAAAAGAAGGTTTGAGGGTCACTTGGAAGATAAGTCAGGCACACACTCGGTACCCGAAGGAGATCCATTCTGATGTAGAATTCGATCTCAGCGGGAGAGTTGCAGGGCGAGAAGTTGCAGAAGCAAGAGGAGGTCAGGGGTGATCGAGATCAGTGGGTCACTGAAGGTAGCTTGAGGCTACAGCGCAGAGACCCCACGCAGTCTCCACGCAAATTCACGCAGTCCAGCTCTGGGACTGCGCAGAGAATCACATAGACTGACGTAGGGGCTTGCAGGGGTTGTTCTGGGTGTTAGAAATTTGTCCGAGAGCTCTGGGCATTCAGTCTCAGGTGGTTCAGAATTTAACTGCCAAATATGCCCTGTAAAGATATCATTTTTTGAAGAATTAATAAAACCCTCATCTGCTGCACCGACTTTCCCACATTGGGTTTTTCCGGGGACATTTGTCCAAAAATAACTGTGTACATGTGATTGATTCTTGTGCTTATGTTCTCTACTGTTTATTTCTCTGCATATATAATTGCGTACGTTGCAGTAGTTTATTTCGATATTTGCCAGAAGATTTCTGAATAATAACTTATTGAAATAATAAGTAGGAGAAATAAATCTATCACTGCAACTGGTTGAGAATTTTCACATGGTATGGAGCTGGAGATGAATAACAGAGAGGGGGCATTTATTAGTGAACAAAGATCTACGCAATTCTCCAGGGCAACAACGCAGAAGGGTTCACACAGTCCTCCACGAGGGGGGGAAGCACGATAGAACGGATGGATCATGATGTATCTATAATAGCATCCAAATGAGAGGAATATTTTGTTTGTGTATCAAACACTACGTCCTCAGATGTCTGGTATATTGACAATGGAGCATCTGCCCACATGACGGGAGTACGGGACAGATTTTCCGACTACCAAGAAGAGCAGATGAATTTCAAAATAACCATGGGTAATAAAGCAATGTGCACTCCCATTAGGTAAGATACTGTAGTTTTTCAGACCGAGGCAGGGAACAGAATCCGGGCCACTAATGTACTGCATGTGCCGGGTTTGGGGATGAATCTACTCTCAATGTCACAGCTTCAAAACCGAGGATATAACGTCTACTTTATTGGCAATAAGTCTATGTCAAGCACCCCAATTGGAAGAAGAAGGCACAAATCGGGGTAAGAAGCAACAAGCTGTACAAACTGCATCTTGATTCCCCAATGGCACTGGTTGGCAACGCATATGAAACGGATCTAAATAAGCTATGGCACAGGAGAATGGGGCATTTACATCATGGGGCGTTGAGAACTCTCCAGAAGACTGTCATAGGTGTTCTAGAATTGAGCACCAAGCGGGATGATGTCTGCAAGGGGTGCGTATTGGGGAAATATGCCAAGGAAGCATATCAAAGAAGCAACAATAGGGCCAAGGGTGTGTTAGAACTAATACACTCAGATATCTGTGGGTCAATGTCCACGAGAGCTCTTAGTGGTGCCAAATATTTCGTCACCTTCATTGATGACCATTCTAGGAAAACCTAGATCTACTTATTGAATACCATGGATGACGTCTTCAGTCGATTTAAAAAGTTCAAAGCTCTGGTGGAGAATCTGACAGGGAAGCGAATCAAGGTATTGCGATCAGATAATGGAGGTGAATACATAGACAAAGAATTCACCGGATTCTGCGCAAGGGAAGGCATCAAAAGAGAATGGATAGCTCCATACAATCCGGAACAGAATGGAGTGGCAGAAAGGAAGAACCGGACTATTGTTGAAGCAACCAGAGCTATGTTGTATGACCAAGACATGCCCAAATTCCTATGGGCTGAAGCATGTAATACAGTTGTCTACATTCAGAACAGAACTCCTCACACTGCACTGGGAAAGATCACGCCAGAAAGTGTCTTCACTGGCAGCAAGCCCGAAGTAAGTCACTTTAGGATCTTCAGCAGTACAGCGTACTGTCATGTACCCAGTGAGAAAAGGAATAAGTTGGAGATGACTGTTGAAAGGGGGTATCTAGTAGGATACAGTGAGAATGCAAAGGCTTATTGCATCTACGTTCCTGAGAGCAGGAAAGTAGTGGTGCGAAGAGATGTGAAATTTATGGAGGAGAAAGCCTTCAGAAGATCACGAGAATTGCCTTCTGCTACACAGTCAGAGGAAGAGCCTCTGATCCAGCCCCAGCAACCAGCAGCAAAAACTTTAGTTGCCTCTCCAAGGCATAGTGATCCAAAGGATGGGTCTCCTGAGGATTTGGAAGAAGGAGAGTCGGTAAATCCACCCACCACCAGTGGAAGAACGAGCACGGAACTTCGACAGATTCTGAAGGATGCAGAGGATTTTGTCGCAAATCCCAGGAATGAGAAGAGACAGCGTAAGCAGCCTGAGAGGTATCAAGCTTTGGTTGCTCAAGTTGGAGAACCCTCCAGTTTCCAAGAAGCTGCTCAACACCAGGTATGGGTGGATGCAATGGTGAAAGAGTACAATTCCATCATGACAAATGATGTCCGGGAAGTAGTACCCAGACCACAGGAGAGATCTGTTGTAGGATCCAGGTGGATCTACAAGATCAAGCATGTTGCAGATGGCAGCATCGAGAAATTTAAAGCTAGGTTTGTGGCTAAGGGGAATGCTCAAAAGAAAGGAATAGACTATGAAGAAACCTTCGCCCCAGTAGCCAGATACACATCTATCAAGTCCGTGATATCCCTTGCTGCGCAGATGGGATGGAAAATTCACCAGATGGATGTCAAAACGGCATTCTTGAATGGTGTGATAGAAGAAGAAGTGTATATAGAACAACTGGAGGGCTTCGAGACACATGATCAAAAGACTCGTGTGCAAATTGAAGAAAGCATTATATGGGCTGAAGCAAGCTCCCAGAGCTTGGTATGGTCGAATTGACAACTATCTGCAAAAGATGGGATTCGTCAAGAGTGATGCAGATCCCAATCTCTACTATCTAAGAGTAGGGAGTGAGCCATTGATACTGGTATTATATGTGGATGATCTATTCATGATAGGATCATCAAGGCTCATCACAGATTGCAAGAAGAATTTAGCTAAAGAGTTTGACATGAAGGATCTAGGACAGATGCACTATTTTTTGGGGTTGGAAGTTTGGCAACAGGATGAGGAGATCTTCCTTGGTCAAGGAAAATACACTACAGAGACTCTGAAGAGATTTCAGATGGAGGATTGTAGACCCATGACCACTCCAATGATTACCAACTAGAGGAAAATCGACACGTCCGATGATGATAAAGTTGCTCCTACGTTGTACAGACAGCTCATAGGGTCATTGATGTATCTGGAAAATACAAGGCCAGACATCTGTTATGTTGTTAATACCCTCAGTGAGTTCATGGTGGAACCGAAAAGGGCACACTGGGCAGCAGCCAAACATGTTCTCAAGTACCTTCGAGGAACAGTCGAGCTTGGATTGAAGTACACCCATGACAATGATGTCAGGTTGAGTGGTTTTAACAATGCAAATTGGGCTGGAAGTTCAATTGATCGAAAGAGTACCAGTGGGTACTGTTTCAGTCTGGGATCGCGAATGACTTCCTGGTGCAGTAGGAAATAGAAGTCTGTGGCACTGAGCTCAGCAAAGGCAGAGTATATGGCAGCTAGCACAGCGTCGTGCGAAGCCATATGGCTTAGGAAACTGTTAGTAAATCTACTAAAGGAGAAAATGGAAATGACCAACATTTTATGTGATAATCAGAGTTGCATATATCTCTCTAAAAATCCTGTGTTTCATGATAGGTGGAAACATATTGACATCCGCTGTCACTTTATCAGGGACTAGGTACAACGTGGAGCTGTTCAGCTGCAGTACACTCCAACAGAAGAACAGGTGGCAGACATTCTCACCAAGGCTCTGGGAAAGACAAAGTTTGTCTACTTCAGAGAAAAGATGGGGATGATGAAGAATCCCTTTCAGTAGCAAGAATGGAGGATTCAGTATTCAAAGGGAGCTGTAGTACAGATGCAGCAAGTGACAGTGGCAGTGTCAAAGGCAGCAATATAGGGGGCAGCAGCGTAAAGGGTGCTTCAGAATCAGAGCAGCATGCAGCAAGCATATTGTTGGAACACTTTCCTCCCTAAGAAGGAGTGTTGATTTTTGTAGCATCCGAAAGTGTTCCAAGTCTCAAACTTTGCAGAGAGGCTTGGACAGCAGCATTCCAAAGAACCCAGAAACAGTTTGTGGAAATTCCACTTGGTTCAAGAATTATTAAAATAATTAATGGAGACCCTAAGTCCAAACTTAGGAAAAGGAAATAACTAAAGGGCATTAATAATTCAGAGTGTGAATCTTCTAGAAAACATGGATCAAGTCAAAATTTAATCTTAGCCATTGATTAATCTTTTAATCTGGGTCGTTGGTTCTCCAACAAGAAGATTATAAAAGAAGGCTTGAGGGTCACTTGGAAGATAAGTCGGGCACACACTCAGTACCCGAAGGAGATCCATACTGATGTAGAATTCGATCTCAGCAGGAGAGTTGTAGGGCGAGAAGTTGCAGAAGTAGGAGGAGGTCAGGGGTGATCGAGATCAGGGTCGAAGAGCAGCAGTGGGTCACTAAAGGTAGCTTGAGGCTACAGCGCAGAGACCCCACGCAGACTGATGCAGGGGCTTGCAGGGGTCGTTCTGGGTGTCAGAAATTTGTCCAAGAGCTTTGGGCATTCAGTCTCAGGTGGTTCAGAATTTATCTGCCAAATATTCCCTGTAAAGATATCATTTTCTGAAGAATTAATAAAACCCTCATATGCTGCACTGGTTTTCTCACATTGGGTTTTTCCGGGGACATTTGTCCAAAAATAACTGTGTACATGTGATTGATTCTTGTGCTTATGTTCTCCACTGTTTATTTCTCTGCATATATAATTGTGAATGTTGCAGTAGTATTTATTTCGATATTTGCCGAAAGATTTCTAAATAATAACTTATTGAAATAATAAGTAGGAGAAATAAATCTATCACTGCAACTGGTTGAGAATTTTCACATGAGCTGCCATGTGTGATTGATGATAGGTGCATGGGGGAGCAAACTCCCACATAAGACTGCGTCAACTCCACGTAAAACTGAACCTCAAACTGTTGTAGGCGGGCTTCTTCACTTGCAGTGTACACTTCTAACTGTTATGTGCATCTTATTATTTCCAAGTGTGAAATATGTGGCAATAAATGGGAGCAATATCCCACTAAATTAGCCATAATACAACAATCATGTGCCCCACATGTACCAAATCAATGCCAACTAGATCTGTGTGTTATGATCAACACATGACTGCCTTTAATTGCTGCGTACCAGTTGTAGTTGACTGTTGCGTGTATGGCTGAGATAGATAACAGCATACAGGTGGATGGTGAAGCTTAGACTGGTGGAGACATACTCAACTGAAGCTACCTATAGTTGATTCACCCTTCAAATCTGCATGGAGATATCTCTGTCCAACGTGGATATTCCTTTGTTATAGCATGGATTCTCATTTCAACATGTGCATATCATCCTTCACGTGAAAGATTCCTCAGTTGCCTATATGTGGAGCATGAAGGTGGGGTCCTCTAATTATCTTTCTTTAACATTATAATTCACTTTGGACAATATTCCAATCACATTGATAGTTTTCTTTTTCTTCAGAAATTCGTGGGCCTTCAAAATTTCCCCGTGATTCCTTTTTCACTTGATTGTTGACTTGGATATGTTGATCTCCAAGGTCGCTGCCATGTCACACCTTTTGTCCCCCATTAAATTTTAATGTGCCTTCCTTTATTTTTAACATGCTTAAATTAAATTCAAAGTGAATTTTTAGCCATACGTAGCATTTCATGCAACCAACGTGATACTCTTGACTTGCTTTTGAAATGTTGACTTAAGTTGTACCTTATGTTGTACCTCATTTTTTGACCCTCAAAGTGAGTCATAGGATAATGTTGGGCCTCTGAGGATGATTTTTCGAGTAGTCACACGCCCTAGACATTTCCGAAGACCACCTATTTACATCATTACATAGAAATTAATTAAAAAATCTGGTTTTGCAGGAAATTTTTAATTATTAAAAAATCCTACTTAGTCCTAGTCAAATTCCACAAAATTTCAAAGATGACCTAGCATGGTAATATACATCGACTCTAGAAACTAAGATGCGTTAGGGGCCCAACCTTCAAGCCGTCAACTCGGCTTTGGGGTAATGCAATGAGTGAAAAAACCTAGAAAATTATTCGTCGCTAAAAACAAGGAATAATTAACAAAGTAAAAAAAAACACTCCAAGGTGTACTCGCTTGCTGATCGAGTCCCAACATCCTAGACCTGTCACATGGCTTTATTCATCATGCTAGTGACATTTATACAATATCCTCGTAGGGCTGCGGAATCTGAGGACTGAAGAAGAAAATGATAAGAAGAAGAAGTAGAGTTTTAAAACTCTATTAAACCGATGATATCTTATGATATCTGATGATAGAAATGTCTTCTGGCTCATCCTTGGGCATGGAGTCTTCTCATTATCATCAGGTGCCACTCCGGTGGTCAACATTTGGCTCCATATGGGGATGCATGCTAGATATGAAGTGATAGTGTGCAAGGACCTGGAATCTGCATCCACCAACCAAAGATATATATTAGCGGTATCCATTCAAAATATCATCGAATAAAATCAAGTACAGAAATGGAAATTTTATTCTAAGAGCATAAAATAACAATTTATTCATGAAAGAAACCTATTTAAACAAAATTGAAAAGGATAAGGTTAGAAATATGATACAAAAAGATGCCCTATGGCATCAGATATTTTCTTTGTGGAACATCTTGAGCAGTTGGTCATTCACATGTAAATCTAGTGATTCTCCGTCCAAAGTGCTCAAATGGTAGGAATTTTGTCCCGCTGCTTCTCTGATGATATACATTCCAAGCCATAAACTGTCAAACTTACCACGATTACCTGGCTTTTCATTCCTGCAATCCCAAAGTAAAACCATATCACCGTTAGAAAAACCTCTATTCCTAGATGATTTGTCAAAATTTCTTTTTACCTTAGATTGGTTTTTACAACAATTTTCAAAGGCTCTTCTCCTAGTTTCATCCAATTCTATAATTTGATCAATCCTATGTTGCACAGCGTCTTTATCAAATGTAAAACTCTGTAGCAATTGGTAAGCTGGAAGCCTCAAATGCACGTGAAGGGTAACGTCCAAGCCATAAACTAGTTCAAAGGGACTCTTTCCAGTAGAACTCTTCTTTGTAATCCTATCAGCCCACAAAAGCATATTTAATTTTGTTATCCCATGCTCTCTTATTATCCCCTATTATCTTCTTGATTATGGTTATCAAATTTTTATTGCTAGACGTAGCTAGACCATTACCCTGAGGATAGTAGTTTGATGAATGGAATAAGACAATGCCATACTTAAAGCAGAATGATGAGAATTCAGCAGAGCTAAAAGCATTGGCATTATCAAAACAAGTGATAATCCTATCTTCACAAAAGCCCATCAATACTTTGTCGGTGACGTGTCTTGTAGGGATGGCATCTACCCATTTAGTAAAATAGGCAATGGCAGTTAAAATCCATGAGTAGCCATTACTAGAATTTTCATTAAATTTCCCTATAAAGTCAAGCCCCCAATGTTACAAGGGAGCTTCCACGACCACAGGCTGAAGAGGCAAAGAAGCTAACTTTTGCTTCCTAGTGAAAAGTTGACAAGCTTGGCAACCTCTAACATAATTGTGCACATCAACAAAAATAGAAGGCCAAAAATAACCAGCTCTCAAGATTTTATGGGTAGTAGTATTAGCAGCGTAATGTCCTCCACAAAATCCTAAATGAAACTCAAATAGAAGTTTTTTGGACTCAACTTCATCAACACATCTAAGTATTACCCCCTCCGGATTTCTCCAACCCAGATCATCCTTCACAATGCAATACTTAGTTTCTCTAAGCCTTAATGCTCTTCTTTTATGGCCAACTAAATGGCTAGAACATGACAAATTTTGCAAGTAATAAATAATGTCTTTATACCATTCTAGTTGACTCAATCTTTGAAGTTCTAACAAAGTTAATTTCAAATCATTTTGACAAATAATTCCAAACGCTTTCTCATTCCCCTCAGTCAGATCTTGGCCAATCCCTGACCTTTTACCAGCTTGGTAGGTCTAATATCTAAATCATACTCTTGAATTTTAGAGACCCACCTAGCTCGAGTTCCTAAGCAATCAGCCTGAGTTAAAATATATTTTACCGCAGAGTGAGGTACATACGTGATTATTCTTGAATACCCCACATAAACTCTAAATTGCTTAAGGGACTTGACTAAGGCATAAGCCTGCTTTTCCAAGGTGTTATACTTCAACTCAGAACCTTGAAGGGATCTACTCATGAAGGCAATAGGTTGTTCATACCCTACATTGTTCTTTTGCAGCAGCACTCCAGCAATAGTATCTTCAGATGCAAAAAAAAAGAAAATCAAAAATCCCTTCGAATAATCAGGGCTCACTAGAACAGGTGCCTTACCAATAGAATCCTTAATTTCCTAAAAACCTATTCTTCCTTCTTTTCCCTAGACAAACTTAACATCTTTCTTTAAAAGGGTTTGAATGGGTTTAACAATTTCAGCATAATTTGGAATGAACCTCCTAAGGAAATTGATCTTTCCTAAGAAGGATTGAAGGGTTTTAATATTGTGAGGCAACGGAATCTTTTGAATTGACTCAACTCTCTCAGGGTCAATCTTGATCCCATCCTTCAAGATGATGTGATCAAGCAACTTCCCTTCAGTCACTCCAAAAATAGATTTAGCAGCATTTAAGGATATCCCATACTCTCTGCACTTGTCAAATATTTGTCTTAAATGGCCGATATGAGAAATTCCATTTTTAGAAAAGACAGTTAAGTCATCTTGATAAATCTCAATGAATTTCCCAATTAGACCCTTAAAGGCATAGTCCATATCCCTTTGAAAAGTTGCTCCAGCATTTGTTAATCCAAAAGGCATCCTCAAATACTCAAATGTACCCCAGGGCATGGTGAACGTTGTCTTATGCCTGTCTTCCTTATTCACCATGACTTGGTTATATCCTGAAAATCCATCTAATAAAGACATCATTCCAGATCTTGTTACCCTTTGCAACAATGTTTCCATATTGACTAAAGGGTAATTATCCTTTTTACAAGCTAAATTAAGATTTCGAAAATCTACATATAGCCTGATTGATCCATTCTTCTTTCTCACACTAACCAAGTTTGAGCATAATGTGGAATGCCTAGTGTGAGCTATAATTCCAGCCTGAAGCATCTTTTGCAACTCCTTTTGCACCAAGGGGGCTAACTTAATATTTATTTGCCTAAGTTTTTGCCTAAAGGGTTTGGCACTTTCATCCTTAAGAGGGATAGTATGCTCCATAACATCCTCCCTATAACCTTTTAACTCCTCATATAAAAAGGCCAACACATCCCTATATTCTTGAAGTAAATTTATTAATTTTTTCCTTTCCTCCACGGTGGTGCCCTTCCCTATTTTTATAATCTTTGGGTCATGAGGGGTACCAATGTTTACTTCAATAAATTCCCCTGGGTCAATTTTCTTATCCTCTTTTCTCTTTACAGCATCATGTTTTTCAAACATCTGTTCCATGACTACACGATCCCTAGGAATGGGATTTGACACAACATTACACTCCTCATAATCGCAACCTTCTTCCTTGTAGCCAACCTTGAAACCAGAGAATTCTTCATTATTTAAAAAACGAATCACTTGTCTTTCTTCATTAAAGATTTTCCAATGCTCAACATTATCAAGAACCGATGGTCTAAAAATAACCTCCATCTTGATCTTATCATCCATCAAGTTCTCTCCAAGCCGTAAGGTAGATGCAGCAACAACCAGCTCATCAGCTTGTTTATTTCCTTCTCTCGGAATTGCTTGAAGATCTAATGCGTCAAAATACTCCATGTTATCCCAAACAACATTTCGATACTTCTTTAATCTATCATTCTTACATGCAAATTGATTCTTTGTTTGAAGAATGACTAAATCAGAATCCCCCTTGATACTAGGCATCTTAAAGTTCAAGTCCTTTGCTAACTCTAGACCTAACAATAAAGCTTCATACTCCGCTACATTGCTAGTTGCATCAAATTCCAACCTAAAGGCAAACTTGAATATATGACCAAGGGGGGAGGTAAGGACAACTCCAGCACCCTTACCAAACCTCGAATGGGCACCATCAAAATTCATATGCCACACCCAATCCTTCTTACTTTCCACCTCCTTCTCCAAAGGATCAATAGAATTAGCCAAGATAGCATAGTTTCCCAAGTCATCAGATTCATACACAATTTCATTATGAAACTCCTTGGGGTTTTCCACGTGAAACTTTCTCTCCAATTCCCTATCCAACCTAACCATGATGCCCTCACTATTAGGGATGGTAGCATAACTCAAATCCATTTGCAAACTACCCCCTATATCAGCTCCCCACTTTCTAGACAATAACAACCCCCATGCATCAGGCATATCAATCACCACAATATCCATGGTGATCATAATATCAGGATGAACTGCCAAGTGGACTTGAAGATCCTTTATCAAACCACAAACTTCAATAATTTTCGAATCCATAGCACAAATGTTGTGGTAAGGTCTAGAAATCCTTAGGTTTAACTGATTCATGACTTTCTTAGTCATGACACACGATGATGCCCCCAGAATCGAACATACAATTGTGCAAAAGCATTCCATTTACCAACATAATGATGAAAAATGGTTGATGGTCTATGTTATCTCTACACATATCATTACTTTGCAAAGTGATAGGGGCATCCTCATATCTATCTTTAGAAAAATTCGACATTTCTTTTCCATTAGGGGCATCAATGGCTTTCAACAACTTATATCTTTGGAAGGGAATCTTCATGATTTCAGTCACAGGTACCAAAATCTTTGCATTATTTATCCATCCTCCCAAATCAATATTTAACTTAGATGTAGGTGAAGTGAAAGTCTTATAGGCATTTTGATTTCTTCCCTTGCTTCTTGCCCTTTCTTTATCTTTGGCTATCTCTAAAATCTGATTCGATGAAGGCTTCTCTCCATACAACTCAATGATCCTATCCAATTCTTCAAAATTATTCACACTATAGGAGGATGGAGACTTTTGACTTATCTTTTGGCTATTCTCCATAACTCCCATCAAATTTTCCAAGGACAAATGATGCTCTTTTTGAACTATGTTGATTTTTTCACTTGTTCTAGCCATTTCTCCATCTAAGATCCTTTTTGCACAAGGACAAGTGAGTTCATCATGTAGGTCATCACATGGTCTGCAATAAGGCATTGAACCATTGACTAAGTTAGTAGACTCAATTGGATTTGGTGGCCTATGTTCATTAGGGGGACCCCTCTTCTGTCATCTATCATTTCCTCGATTCGGGAATCTCCCCACTTGATTCCTTTCCATGGCCACCAACCAATTTTGGACAGCGTTCATTTGATTCGTGTGATTCGCTTCCATAGTCTCGATGAGTTGGGTTAACTCCTTAATAGGATCATGGGTAGCCTCTTCCTTGGCCTTGCCTTTGGAATCATTCGATTTCGATGGCCCTCTAGTGTAACCAGGAATCTCAGATTTTCCTAATTGCTTTCTAGCCTTCTCCATTTTATGGCTTCCATTTCAGCTATACCCAAAGTCGTAGGTTCCTTCCTCCTCAACTCATAAGCGGTATCCACACCAAAAGCATCTAAATATGAGCATAAGAGAAAATCATCCAGAGGTTTAACAATTGCAGGCATGCGTTTAACCAATTCATTGAATCTTTTGTTAAACTCCTCCATGGTTTCATTCTCATTCTTCTTTATGGTGCTAAGGGCACTCATCAGATGACTATTCTCTCTTCTCTCTCCATACTTTCCTACGAAAGCATTAACAATAAAGAATCAACTGAGTTAGCAGGTTTCTCAGTGAATCAATAAAGAGCATCCTCTTCTAAAGAGAGAACAAAAGCCTCATCTTTACATCCTCATAGTTAGCAACATTACACCACTTAAAGATGCAAACATAGACATGTGATGTATCGCTAATGGCATTGTTACCTTAAAAGAAGGCAACCTTTCAATAGCCTTGTCAGGGATATTGTGAGGATAGCCATTAATGTTAGTAAGTTACAAGGAGCAAAAAGATCATTCATGATGTTAGGCTCAATTGGTTCTTGAAATAGAAAATGAATGTCAAAAATAGCCTCTTGCCCAAGACTAGCAAGAGCTCTACTATGAGAAAGTCTATTTAACCTCTCTCTAAAAACCCTTTCAGGATCAAGAGAGGGACTAACTAGACCACTTGAATTTCTCCTAGTAGAGACTCTTGCAAAATTAGGATTGAGTGGAGTCGCCACTTGAGAAAGAATCTAAATCTAAAATTAAAATATGCTAAAACTAAAAGTTAGTCGTTTTCCTAGGTACAAGAAGACTCGTCACCGGCAACGGCGCCAAAAATGTTATCGTTTGGCGCCTACACCTACCTAATAGTTAGTGGGAAAAGCCTTCAACCCCACCAGGTGTGGTTGATGGCAAGGAACTAAAAGAAGGGGATGTCACCTATTCCCAACTCTCTCCGTTTAAGCTATCTCCTAGGTTAGCTATGGGGGGTGGTCCCTAAAGAAAAAATAATTTAAAGATGTGAGTTTTCTAGGAGAGTTGTTAGAGTTAAGCAGATTACTTCTTCAGATTCATAAGCAAAAACGTGATATGAGCAATAACCATCAATACACAAGATAAGCATAAAACATATGAGAAACCAGTGCCTTCAAAGTATTGCTCTTTGAAATGAAAATGTATTTGATTACATGAAATACACTGCTTTCAAGATAAATAGATTTATGAATCAAAGCATGAGAAGTTATCTTACTCAAAAGGAAACAATTAGAGTTCTACTTGTAAAATGTAGATAAAAGAAATATTTGCCACAACAAAGTATTCAATTTCAACAATGACAAGAGGAATAAACAATTTGCAAGTAAAACCATGAGATGTATTAGCATGAGATGCAATCAGACTAGATTTGGATGCAATTAATCTTGGTTACTTTTAATCTAAAATGCCTAATCTAGGTGAGAAGTCCTCCTCTTGTGCTCTTACAAAGGGATAAAAATTGGGGTGACTGTAAGAAAGAGGGGGTGAGGACACGGGGGTGTCATTAACAATACCCGTCCCCTGAGTCTTACAAGCCAGCGTGTGCCTTTGTTCCTACAAGGAGACAAACCATCTTCATAACTGCAGGGTCACACGCTTTTACCTTACTTCGTACCAAGTGGAAGAACTTTCCAAGAAAGCCTTTTTCCCTATAATTTCTATCAACCAAGCTTATGCTTGGAGGTAAATTTTAAATATGCAGCTGAGTTAGAATGCCTACTATGATATGCAAGTAAGTTTGCAAGTGCTATGTAAAAAATGGAAATGCTCTTAGTAAGATTGTTCCACAAGATCACTTTCTATATTTGCTCAAGTAAACATAAAATGCATAAACTTCAAGAACAATTAAAATTGTGAGTTGCTAAAGATAAATGATGAACTCATTAAAAGCTTGATGCTTATGAGCAATTAATTTGCATGTAAAGTAAATTGCAATGCTTTGAAAATAAAATTGAGATTTGCTCGCAATAGCTTTGCAAAAGGAACTTTAAACTTGAGGAAATTAGCTTGACACGAAAATAAGTGATTGCTTTGCAAATGGAAATGTAACTTGAAATTTGTAGCAACTATGATGAGAAATGCAAACTTAAAATTTGTGAAGCAAACTTGAGGAAAAAGAAATGTGATTTGTGTTACTTCCCAAGAAATGTTATCATTTTAACTTGCTTTTTCACTTTTTCCCCTTTTTTCCTAGGTCTAACCTCATTAGGTCACCTAGGGCATCAATTTCCCGAGAAATTGACCATAGGAAAATTGCAATCTCCTAGATACAACTGCGTTGGTGGGTCCCCTAGCTCTCCTTTGAATTTTAAGCAAATTCGACGGTGGAATCTCCAGATACCCCAAGCCCTAGCTCTAAGATCAAGTTTTGCCCTGGTGTTCCCATGGCTAGTACCTAGTAGGATCAATTTAACATCTTTGGGTGAAAATTATTGTTTGATCCTTTCCCCTCACCTTGGCCAGGTTAAGAACATCATTGGTTGCCAAAATCCATCCCCTAACCTGGGTTAGGTCCATTTGGCCTCGTGTGGTCCCATCCTTCACCGAAGACTATTTATTTGTTGGGTGTGGAGCCTGATTATCATCCTAATTTAGAGGTCTTTGTTTCAGCCGGATGTAAACCCCAAGAAGACTGTACACCGTCCTCATAGTCAATCTGGGTCGTTCATTAGGCGAATGATCTGACGTTAGAAGTTATGTTTAATTTAGGGTTTTTTTCCCTTGAAGGCAACCACTAGGTTCATATGAGGGTATAGTATTGCGGCTATGTGTGGTGTGTGTATTCTGAGAGAGAAAGAGAAAGGGGGATTGTGTGAGAGAGTACAGGATATTACATTGGATCTGTTGCAGGTTGTCTCTTCATTTTGTTGGATAATATAAAGAAAGGACTGGTTGTTTCTCCGTGGACGTAGCCCAAGTTGGGTGAACCACATATATATGTGTATCTCTCGTTTTATATTTTTTCTGTGTTTGTATTTCCACATATTTTTGTGTTCCATTGCTCTGTAATATATACTTTTCTAACATTATCAAGGACTACTCGAGAATCCAAGTTCCCAAGGGATTTTAGGGATTGAGAACCTCCTTTATAGGTCATATTCTTCTACCTCAACCCTCCAATCCTCATCCCCTCTCCCTAAAAAATCAAGCCCCTTGCTTAGAAGGCAAGCAAGTTCCATTCTTCATTCTATCCTAGGGAAAGGGTCTTTAAGGTCACTTCACACCCATTCATCAATTCATCCTTCATAAGTGACTTCCTAACTACCGGGTCTCCTCCCATCGATGAAAGACTAAAGTCCATAAAGAGCAGTGAGTCTTAGCTGTGGTGACAGTGGGCTAAGTCTCCATCGTTGCCCTTGACCTAGCACTTGCCCTCTTAGCAGTCCCTTTTAGGTCCCCTGTTTGTTTGAGTGGTAACAGGGCCAATACACATACCTCTGCAAGTTAGCCACGGTCTTCCCTACACCAAAGTGCCCTACAACCTTGGAGGAGTGAACCCCTCTAATCAACTGCAATCACTCACCTTTAGGAACACATAGCTTATCCAACCTATAGAGTAACTCGTCCTAGGGATGGTAGTCAACGGTGTTGTTGCCATCATGCACATGATTCTGACTCTTTTTTTAAAGAGAAAAAAAAAACGCTTTATCCTTTCATTACTAAAAAGATTAAATACATTGATATTTTGATTGTTACTGAGAATCTAAATCTTCCAACATTATTTTATCCTATCACCTCCCTTTTCCCCACTTATCCTATCAATCTCCCAATAATTACTACTCCTGTTACATCAACATGTTTCCATTCATTACATTTCACAAAATATCCAGCATTCAAAATATCCAGCGTTTCACAAAATATCCAGCATTCCAAAAAATACATCTTGCTTCTATAATTCTATATTTCTAATTGTTTTTTCTAGTTCTGTTTGTTCTCATAAAAACCTAAAGCTTTCTTCCATTGGTTGTTGAGTTGGGTGAATTTTCTAGGAAAAGTTGATTTGTCCTTCATTCACCAAATTTCCTTTGGCGAATTATGAGAAGAACTTTCAAGTTTATTTTGCTATCCCTATCTTCGATAGCATGTCCACCATCCAATTTTGTTGCGGATATATGTGTTGGAAATGAATGTCCTAGAATTTGCCTACCAACAATCTAATGCTCTTCATCCAGTTCCTTCAAATTGGGGGATCAAAATTGGAGAATTCTTTGACCCAGTCTATGATTCCTTTTGCGTCCCCAAAGACCTTAATCTTTTCTATCCTGAGCCATTTGGCTACAATCAAAACACCCCAAAGAGCGATCATTTATGCTTATTATTAGATCCCTCTCCACCCTCCCACCAGAAATGTAAATGTTTGTCCTGTTCCAAATATATTACTGCATCACATCCGCACCATATTTCCTTGTTTTTGCTTATCCTTCACCTTGTAGGCCTCATTCCTTTCTCAACTTCATTGTATAAAGTAATGCCCTTATGATATTTTCCCTTTCCTCTGACTCTGACTCTGCAACTGCTGATACACCTCCTTGAAGTCCTCATCCTTTGAATATGCCTTTTCGTATGCATCATGGGTGAATGGCTCCATGTGCATAAGAGTCTCCAAAGCTATAATCTTTAATGTGGGTGGCCTTAAAACCATGTCAGCCAACTTGTTGGTGTTTCCATTCTTATACTTGATCACCTAATGAAACTTTTGTAAAAACACCATCCACTTGTAATTCCTGCCACCTGTTTTGCTATAGCTTACTTTGGGCCTGCAAGTACTGTAACGGTTGGTGATCTGTGTGGATTACTGTCTCCTTTCCCATCAGATAGTGCTTCCACTTCTTCACAGCTTGCACCATGGCACAGAGCTCCTTGTCATGGGTAGGGTAGTTAAGAACTGCCCCATGAAAAACTTCAGAATGGTAGCATACAGGCCTTCCTCCCTGCATCAAGACAGCTCCCATAAGATACCCACTCGCATTCGTCTGCACTTCAAAGGGTGACTGCAAGTTCGGTAATGCCAAAACTAGTGCTTAACTGATCTTCTTCTTTAGCTCTTCCAAAGCCCTTTGCTGACTTTTTCCCCACTGGAAACTCTTGCCACTCGTTGTTATGGTGTGGAGCGGTGCTACTACCATAGTAGACGAGGCTATGAATTTCCTCAGGTACTGTGTTGCTCCTATGAAACTCCTGACCTCAGAAACATTAGTAGGCACCAGCCATTTCATGATGGCCTCCATCTTGGAAGGATCTACCTTCAGCTCTCCTCCACTGAACACATACCCCTTATACACCAAAGACTGCTGCGCAAACTTGCACTTCTTGAGATTTGCTAGCAACTGGTGCTTCTTCAATGTTTCCAGCACTTGCGTCAAATGTGATATATGCTCCTCCTAGGTTGCACTATATACTAGTACATCATCCAAATAGACAATAACAAATGAATCTATAAAAGGGCATAGTACATCATTCATTAATCTCATAAATGTAGCTGGTGCATTACATAAGCCAAATGGCATGACTAACCACTCATTCAAACCTTGTCTGGTTTTGAAGGCAGTCTTCCATGTATCTTCTTCTTTGACTCGAACCTGGTGATATCCAAACTTCAAGTCCAACTTGGTGAAGTACTTTGTTTGCTACAATTGATCCAACAAATCATCTATCCTAGGCAGGGGGTATTTGTTCTTGAGTGTGATTTTGTTCAACGCCCTCTAATCTATACACATCTGCTAAGTCCCATCCTTCTTTGGCACAATGATGATGGGTGACCCACATGGTGATGTACTCGGTCGAATGACACCCTGTTCCAGCAGTTGTTGCAACTATTTCTTCACCTCGCTTGCTTCTATAACAGACAGCATATACAGCCCAATATTTGGTAATGGGGAATCTGGCAATAGTTGGATCTCGTGCTCCACTTCTCTCTTAGGTGGTAAACCTTTAGGCTCTCAGAACACATCCCTGTATGTCCGTAACAACTCCTCCAATTATTGTTTTTGTTTGTTAGTACACCCCTCCAGGGATGCCTTGGCTCTTATTGACTCCTCTACAGACTGATTTTCTCTTAAAAACAATAAAACATACTTCTTGTTGGAATTAATCAATTTCTTGGCTTGGTTGGTGCTTACTAGTGAAATTTTCGAATTGCCCTTGAAATTCTGGGAAAGATCGACATGATTCATGGATCTAGGTTCGGCCTTAGATTTAACTCTAAGATTAGAGAAAAGATCAACTTTATAAGATAAAAGGTTCTCTTCAATATTGGTAGCATATTCTCTAGTTTGTGCAAGAGTAGTAGGACATTTATCTCTTAGCACAAAACCAAATTGTCCCTCAAAAACATTAGTGCATCGCGATAAGATAGCATATTTTGGGGGTTTGAGGTTTGCAGGGATCAACTTGACCAAACTATCAAATCTGATTGAATTATTGAATATTTTCATTATATTTCTTCTTCATTTCATGAAACTGTACAATCAATAACCTTCTATTTTTCTTAGATGCCCATCCTTTCATGAAAAAATCACAAAATTGATCCCAAGTTTTGATGCCCTTCTCAGGGTAATCTTGGAACCACGATTTTACATTCTCTTCAAGGGAAAGAGCAAAGAGTTTCATGACATCATCATCTTCCTCAATATAAAAAAATCCCACATGCCAATAAAACTTGAGTCCTTTGTTATAAACATAAAAATAATAATAATAATAATATAATAAATAATAATAAGTTAATTAGTAAAGAAAAGACAAAAGGCACATACCCCTTCACCTTGTTGAAACTAGTACAAGGAGAGGTGTTAATAGGCTTTTTCCCTTTTAGCCCAGTGAGCACATTAATGACTTTTGTCTCAATGACATTTTTGAGTTATATTAATGTCATGGTGGAAAAAGGTACTTAGAAGTGTTGTACCATGTATTTTCTTCTAATATTAAAGTCATTTGTACTTTATAAAGTAACTTTATGTTTTTTTCTAATATTAAAGTCATTTGTACTTTATAAAGTAACTTTATGTTGAAAGTACTAAGTGTACTTTTCTAATATTAAAGTGAGGTGAAAATATCACTTTATGAGAGAAATTAAAAAGTACACAACTTGAAAAAGGTACTAGGAGACTTTAAAGTGATGGGGCCAATGTATGATGACGGTCATTTGGGAGAAATGATCTCAACCACACATCTTGAGATTTGAGGATGAAATCTCAACCATTGGATACCAGGTTTAGGGATTCAATCTATTCCAAGGAGACAAAAGAGGTAAAGGAAACTCATTCTTCACTTCACAATTGAAAGAGCATGAGGAGAAGAGAGGAGAGCATAAAACTTCAAGCAAGAGGAGAGATTGCAGCTGGAGAAATGGGCTTGCATTCCTAGGAGAGGGTTGTCCTTGCAGCACGAATTTCAAGGAGGCAGCAGCACGAAATCGAGGAGAACAGCAACTACACTCAGAGCGAATTTTGAGGACAGCAGGCATGAATTTCGAGGGAGGAGGCAGCATTGTTCAGGCCCGAAATTTGAGGCATGAATTACGAGACAGACCGCTACAGGCAGTGCAAATTTCGAGGAGGGTTTCTGCTGTATTCTGGAACGAAAATTGAGGCAGCACAGTCAGCATTTGGCACAGAAATCGATGCACACTTCAGAATTGTTTTCGAGGCATATTCTAGGCCCAAATTTTGAGGAGCTGAGCAGAGGATAAATGCTAAATTTCTGGGCATAAATTTTGTGGAAATCTGAAATTTCAGTGCGCTCAAATTTTCAAAATGTGTACATTTAATACTACAGCAAAAAGGGAGATAAGTACTATGTTCTTATGTATTTATTTATAATTTCTCAAGCAATAAAATCCTCCTTTGAAGACAGGTTTTCCCCAAGAGGTTGCGGGGTTTTTCTGGGGTCAATTTGACCAAAAATAAGTGCCTCTTATGTGTTGAATGCTCGCATTAATTATCTGCTGTTAGGATGGTGAAAATGAGTAGAAGCACTTTTTATGTTTGCAATAAATGCAATCTGAAATTTATATCAGCATGTCAAAACATGTGGTTTGGGCATAAACAAATACATGCAAAATTGTAAACTGGGTTAAAACTTAAGGGTGCAGGGCATTTAATTTCTACACACCTCGTGACTAGTCAATGATATAAGTAGACAATCATGAGGCTCATTGTAACATCATCATTTTCTTATCAACCAATATATATCTTATATTACAAAAATATTTTCTTCTAGAATAAACAGACTGTTTATTACATTGGTATCAGAGACAAATCCTTGACCTATTTCATAACTTAAACATCAAGTAGCCGCAACCGTGCCAATTCCGTACAACTCTACTTAACACACACTCTGCTATCAATTCCACTACCTACTCAATCGTCAAGCCAATTATACACTTCCCCACCAATTTCTACTTACCATACACTGTGTTATCACTCCAGTAATTCTCTAGTTGTGAAATTTTTGGTTTTTAGTTGAGAAAACTAGAGGTAACCACAGACCTACTTTTAAACTCTAGGATCTAGCCTTCCTAGGGTTCAGAGAGGGCTCTCTCTATAAGATTTAACTTTGATTGTTTTTATAAAATATTAGGCTAGTTATGATTGTGCAATTGGTTTTGGTTTTGATTGATTTGGTGGAAAAAATCACTGGAAGACATGGATAGTGGGAAATCTATTTGTCCATTGGGTTGAGGAGTCAAAAGTCAAGCAGACAGAACTAGGATCAAGGCCAAAAAGTCAAATGTTTTCAGCGCAAGATAGATAACCCTTGGAGATCTTGGAAAGTTGTTTTTTGAGGTGATATGATTGGGATAAAGAGCAATGAAGGGTTCTTTGATCCGGAAAAGGGAAGTAGTAGACAGAGGTCAAACGAAAGAGAGAGCAATTAAGGATTCCCTACTCTGGAAATTAGAAGAAAACATAGAAATGACAAATAGTTAAGACAGGGTGCTTTTAACAAATCCTGAAGTAATCCTCCTATTCATTCATTCAAATTTAAAACACATAAAGGATTGCATGTAACGAAGAAAGAAAAACAATGACAAGTAGAAAATACTTCACTCCAAATAGCGCATCACATGAATCCTAAAATATGGTGCTAGTTGATCTGATCAGTCTACTACTCGAAATTTGAAACACAAAAAACCTTCAAGTCCACAAAAATGACTATAGAAATCTTCAGTGATTTATTCCACACTAATACTTCTAAAGATGAGGTATTTATACATAATTGTTTACAAAATATCCTAGAATGATTCTAGGAATTATCTAAGGGAAATAAAATATCTTTACAACAATAATAGAGACAGTTGCTTAACAAATCAGCAAGTTGTCCTATTAATTCAAATAAAATAGAAATTGATTGTAGATAAGATGCAATTGGTTGTCTTGTTGTCTTCCTTGCTGGCTTTAGATATTTCGAGTTTGTTTTGAAATTTGATCTGCTTATCTAATACTCTTTCACTGACACTCTTTCACCTCTAATACTCTTTAAACGCTGTAAAATATCTTTACTGCTATAAAAATCTGTTTGACTGCAAATTTCAGCAAATTGTTTTCACTGTTATCTTTCTGCCTTTTTACCTTTTACAGTAAATCTGTTAATGACTCCCAAACTTCATCACTTGGAATTTGTATTTTCTTCAGCTTTCTGAAATTTTCATCTGCTTCTGTGTCCCTGGAGAAAGTTGGTTTGATGACAAACAAGTGTTTAATTTCATGCTGTAAATAGAATAAGTCCTCAAAACTTCTAAGTAGGACTTTGCCTGTTGGAATTCCTTGTCCACTTCCTAATTTTTCAACTTGTTCCTTGGCATATTCTCTGATCTTTTTGTTGTAATCATCCTGAGGCATTAATTTGTCATTGATGACCAAAATATTAGGCAAACTTCTTTGCCTCAAATTCTCAAATTTGACCATAAACCTGGTTATGGAAATGTTCATGTTCTCACACTTTTCCTCCAACTGCTTCATCAGGTTCTTTTTGGTTATAACTTTCTTTATCTCAAGGATAGTTTCAGTTCTATCAGTAATTTCAAGTTCTTCCAACTCTTGCATGTTCTTGTTGTTGAGGAACTTTATCAGTTCTAAAGCTTGTTCTGGTTTGTTATCCAATTCCTCTTTAGTCTTTTGGATCTCTTCTAACGCTAATTTTAGTAAGTCTCTTTGTTCAAAAATCACTTGGATGGAAGGCCATACATCATTGATGGCTTCTATGATCTTGTTCCACAAATGATTTTTTACATAGGAAATCTGTTCCTTCAAGGTCAATTCCTTCTGCAATTTCTTCAATTCTTCATTCAGTCTGATGGCCTCTTGCTCATGTGTTTTTGCATTTATTTGAGCTAATTTGTTTGAATTCTCAAGATTTTCTACCATTTGTTTTAATCTGTTGATTTCACTTGTCTTAAGAGACATTTCTTCCATAGCTTTCACTAATTTGTTGGCTTCATCTGTATGGTGAACTATTGTTGTAGATGATTCTGTAGTTGATGTTGTGGATAATGTTACTGGCACTGCAGTAGCCAGTGGAACTTTAGGTGCCAACTCTTCAGCTAGAGTTGATGGCACAACTGTAATAACCATAGGGATGACTGTAGGTTCTTCCTGTGTCTTTGGTGTTTATTTTTCTTGGACAAGCTTGTCCATCTGAATCTCCATTTCTTTTATCTATGCTGTAAGTTGAAATATTATGTTCATCGTATCATCTTTCTCATTTTGTCCTTCTATTATTTCCTTGGTTTGAGGATGTTCACTTTGAATAAGTTTAAGTTGTTTCCTCAAAGCTGCAATATCCTCATTCTTTTTCTTTATTAATTGTTTTGCTGCCTTGACATTTGCTAGGTCAAATCCAATCTGTATGACCAATTCTTCCAAAGATTTGATTCTTAGATACTTAGCATACAAAGATGCTTTGTCCATTTTCATCTGATCTTTCATGTTAGAAATGGTGTTCTGGAGTTTCTGAGCACTCATGACTTTAGTTGTAACAATAGAGTACAACATTTCTGAAGTTTGTCTATGGAATTTAATCTAATCAAGAGCGTGAATCTTTTCTGTTAGGACTTCCAAATCAACCTTTTTATAATATGCCATTGTCTTTGGGGATTTGACTGTAGACTGCAATACTGACATGATTAGTTTGTTGTTTGAATAATCAAATGCAGACAAGTTTGTTTTGCACACTGGGTGTTTGTTTCAGATATTGGGAGTAGATATTATTTTTGATTTCTTCATTCTTAAACTTGATCTGTTTATACTTTTCTTTGATATCTAAATCTTTCTCCTCAGCTGCGTGTGAGGATGAAGCTTCCATGCTCTTTTGTTTTTCTATTAACTGTGTATTTTCATTGTAAACTTGTTCTTCATTCTGATTCTTAGTAACTGGCTCATTGATGATGACAGTGGCAACATCTGTGTTGGTATCTATAAGATCTGTTTATTCCACATCAATAGTTACTTTATCTTTACCTACTGAATCGGTTTTAGGCCTTTTATTATATCTGATTTTGAACCTTCTTTCAGTAGTGGTTTCAGCAACATAGGTACCTTCTTCTCTTACTCTCTTAGTGGATTTCTCTGTTTGATTAGCAGTCTCTAAAGTGTGACTAGTATCACTTTTCTTCACTGCATATATTAAAATATTCTTTGTCCACTTAGTTTGATTTGCATATTTTTCTATCTCTGGCTTTGTTTCATGAATGAAGGGGGTTAATTTACATTTAAACCTTAGTTAACTTAGGATCCCTTGTGAATCATAATTCCAAGGAAAACTTTCTTCAAATCTGAATTCCAATAGCTGCTTTGCTACTTCTTTCTCTGCATCCCTATGATTGCAGATGAATGGCCCTATCTGATTCTTTAATTTGAACTGAGTTTTCTTCTTTGCTGCCATGAAATTTATAGAATCAAAGTTTAGGATTTGCCTGATATACTCCAAGGCAAAGATCTTCATTGAAAAATGTTTGGGTAACTTGTAAGGTAACAAATTTGACCCAAAAACTCTAATCTTAGTATGTTTTTCATATAAGTACCAATCACCAACTTTATTCTTCTCTGACAACTGTAAAATTTCCTTCATCTCATCACTAATCCTTGGCTGGTCTGTATTTGTTAATATTTTGATCAATGGGTGGATGAATGAATCTAAAAACTTTGCATATGTCAACTCTGTGGACTCTTTTCTGATCAAAGAGGTCCAGAAAATAACTGATAGAGGATTTCCCTCTACATCAAGCTTTTGAAGAGCAAATGGAAATTTATCTGATTGAAAATATAAAAACATATGGAAAAGGAAGGATGTGTATCTGAACACTCCTTCAATTGGCAAATTGATCAATTGATAATGAATATTGTCTGCAATGTAACCAGCATAATCAAAGATTATAGATGGGGGTTGTCCTAGGGTAAAAGTGGATAAGAAACCCAAGATGGATTCATCTGTGTGTTCATCAGTAAAGTACCCTAGGATGAAGGAAAGCATGGAAATCACATGTCCTGAACATTCTGAGAATCTGGAAGTGGAATATGCAGGATTTATTTGAAGAATTTCGACATGCAAGGGCATAAATGTCTGGAAAATCAAGAATCTCTTGGGAAAATCAAGGCCAATATACAACTTGGTAAGGGCCTCTACGGATAAAGGCGCTGCTTGAGGATCAAGCTGGAGGTGTAGCATCTGGTTGATGGATTCAGCAGAAATGGTGAGAAGCACTTCTTTGTTGGCATTTACTATGCCTCTCTGTTCAAGCACATAATAATGTTGACATAACCTAATGACTTCTTGGCATGGATGAGTTAATGGAACAACATATTTGGGCAAGTGGGATTCCCAAATATGTACTTCTTCTTGACTATCTAAGGATTTTTCATAGCTCCAGTTATGAATGTCTAACAGATTAAATTCAACAATTGGGTCTGCTATCTTATAATCAATATCAGCTAAAGGAATGTGCTCAATGTCTATGACAGGGGGTTGTAAAGGATTTACAACATTAGCAGTCTTTGAAGTCATGGCTGGAGTTGATTTTGGTACTTTGGAACCTTTAGGATTGCTAGAACTCTGCTTTTTAGTCATTTTGGTTACCTATGCAAGTTTAGATAGTTTGCAGAAGTATTATTACTTTAGCAGAGGTTTCTTGGATAGAAAATGGGCAAAATATGGGCTTCTCTTGGGTTTTTCTCTTTAATTTTGGATTCTCAATAGGATTTATAGGCTTTTACTGGTTTAGACACAAGAAACAGGGGTTTCTTGGGCTTTTCACTGAGCAATTGGGCTAAAAATCATTTTGAGATTGGGTACAGAGGCTTTAGGATACCTTCAGAGGATTTCTGGCTTAATTTAGAGTTTAAACAATTTATAGAAACTATAAAAAACTCACAATTTCCTTTAAAACAACGCGCGGCAAGAAACAGGGTTTTGCAGAAAATTTGATAGGGTTTGGCTTGTTTTTTGGACTTTTTGATAGGTTTCTTCTGATAAATTTGAACTTTATGAATAGAATTTTCTTTTTAAAGGTCTTTCAAGATTGAAACAGGTTCGAATTTCAGAGAAATACCTGTTATACGCAGGTATAAGGTTTTGAGGAGGGTTTCTGAAAGTTTTGAACGGTTTGAACGACTTTTGTAGTATTGTTTCAAGCAATTCAAAGCTTTTCAGCAATCTTCTTTCGTTGCAGGTTGAAATTTGTAGGTTTTTGGCTCGAAAACGATGTAAACTGCTTGTTTTACAGTCGGGGGGCGTTATACAGAGTTTATGCGCAGTAGGAGAGGAAATGAATGCATTTCGTATGTTTATTAGGCATTTTTTGCTACATTAACTTTGCAATGAATGATGGTCACATCGGGCGTGAACGGTGGTTTTCGGGCTTCAACGGATCAAAACAACAAGCGGTTATCGCATAGCATTTGGGTGGTAAGCTGTTTTGGAGCGATCGAATGCGATCCAATGGAAAGGGGGCACGTGGAGGAGAGAGAAAATGGGAATACCACCCATTTCGCACAGAAACAAAATGATGGTGATCGCGCTAGTTTATTTGCGATATGACTTTTCAAACGTTGGATTGCAGGGTAATAATGCGAACAGTCAAGATTTGTTATGAAAGTTGCGTCGGGATTGGAGAGTGGGGCCGGGGTTGATCAATGCAGCAGGGAGGTTTAAACTTTAGAAATAATCGTTTTAAACGAAGTTTAAAACATTAGGTTTTAATATGATGCGGCGGATAAGTTTTATGTGTTATTTAAAACATTTTCCAACATTTTAATTATACATATGGGCACGGGTTTTTTATTATATAGTTTCTCAACTTTTGACAGTTTGTTTTAAAACTATAGGGGGCGGGGTATTTATATATAGATATGTTAAACCAATGGGATGAGGGCGGGATTTTAATATTTCACACATGGAATATTATATCATTGGTTTAAACGTAAAATAGTGGGTTTGTGAGTTATATTTAAAATAAAAGGGTTTTATAATATACGGGTGGGTGTAACTTAAGGAATTAATATATATAGTTAGTAGTTAATATAAAATAAAGGGTGGCGTGTAGAGGATATGAAAATACATGTTTTAAATCTAAGTAAAGTGAAAAATGATATACAAAATAAAGCATTGTTGTTTTTTTTGTTTTTCACACTTTTAACTTAGGATAAAATGTATTTCAAGGGTTTTGAGTGTTTTGAAAGGAAAATGAAATTAGTTACTTAGGGTTTTACTTTTACCAAGTAAAAATGGGTTTTTACTTAGGAAAGGGATTATGATTTATGAATGAAGGATAAATGTTGATAAATGTGGGTTTTGTGTAAGGATTCAATATTTTTAACCAATCAATCATCGAGCCTTGGGTCTGGTCCCAACATAAGTCAGAGAAATGCTCTGAGCCTCTTTAACTGATAGTTTAGAATACTGAATATTTGTAAAGGAGGGGAAATTAGTGATTTTTGCCCGATGATGCTTTATTACATGATTGCACAACTGCTTTCTACCTACCCATCTTTAGTTCTAACATTTTTTTACTTCATTTTCATGGGTGCATTTAAGCTTGCAACTCTAAATCAGTTTTTCTTTTAAAGCATAAATCTATCTAAGTCTAACCTTATTTCATCCGAGGGCTCAGATTAAACTGTTGAGCTCCTCATTTATTCTCTAACTATTGATTGATTTGTCAAGTTTATACTGTTTGACATATCTTTATTCTCTATCTAAAACATGAAATTCAAAGCATGAAAAGTTAAGATTAAATTGTTTAACTAATTATGGATTATGGCATTTATTGACAATCTGCACATAATCATTATTCTTGCAATAAAAGTAAATGGTAGTGGCATTTTGACTTGCTCACTTTCAAGCCTTATTTTCATCTCTTTTTCTTTTGGGGTCTATCTTTTTCCAAGTCCTTTGATCTTTCTTTTAGGACTTTTTACCCTCTTTTATTTTTTATTATTTTTCATTTTTCAAAATATGAGAAAACAACTTGCAGAAAGCAAGGTATGTACATATTTACAAGACTATCATAGTCAATTCAAAATTATGAATCCTATTATTATAGGACCCTAACACACTGCACATCAATCTGTATTGTTTGTACCTGCAGTCACCTCCATACAATTCGCCTACCATACTCTTCCATCAATACCAATTGTTTAACTATGTTATCTGTTGTATGTTGTACAATCGCCCTTTTGTACAACAATCATTAAACAGTTTCCATACAACAATCAATCGTACATACAACGCACTCTATCATCTCATATACCCTCACTGTTGTCATTTACATGCATCATATTGTTTGTATGTTCATCCTATGATTTCCGCACTCTATTTGTACACTCATCCTGTCATTTTTGTCCCCTGTTTGCTCAACCACCATTCTAATTGTACCTTTCCATAAAAGCACTTTAAAAATTATGTTGATGTGTACTTAGGAGGGTTTGGTCTTTTGATTTTTATATGGCAAGTTATGATTAATAAAAAGTAACTTTTTTATATTTTATATTAAGTTTTCAAAAAAATTAACTTTTTTATATTTTATATTAAGTTTTCAAAAAAATTAACTTTTTAAAATCAATTCCATAACTTTTATATATAAATATGAAAAGTCAAATAAATTATCAAAAAAAAGGAATCAAGTAAGAAAAAAACAAAGAAATACTTGCACAAGTTAACCGATATATAGGCAAGGTTAATAGCATAAGGCATTGTCTCGAAAATGTTGAGAAGGTGCAGAAAGAGTTGGAAGAAGGACAAAAAGTGTGAATGCATAAAACCAATAAACTTATTAAAAAAAAAAGGCAAAATTGACAAGTTGATAGTGGAATCTAAGAATCAATGGAAAACCACATTAAGAATAAGAAATGACGAAAAGGATGAAACAACAAAGATACTTAACTACCATGGCGGAAAAATCGACCAGCTAAACCCTTAACCTATTGAAAACTGACACCAAGTCAAGAATCACAAAATACAAGTGATCAGAGACATAAAGAAGCACTAGAAGTAATTTTTCCAGGCATCAAGTATCACACAAGAATTCAAGATAGAGATTATCAAAATATTAGAAAGGAATTACCGAAATATGATAGTGAGGACAATAGCAAAGTAGTCATCTACAACAACAAAATGGAGGGTATTTTTAAGTCAAGCCCCCCACTACGTGAAAGAGAAAAAATAATAACAGCCTCCAACAGCTTGTGAGAAGATTATGATTGGTTCCTATGGTGGACCAAAACATGTGACACTCATTCCTTTCAGCGGCAATGTTTCACGACTACTTTATTAAAAATGTTCCATGACAAAGAAGATTATGACCTATATAACAAATTTGTAAATATTAAACAAAAAGGAAGCATAAATAATGCCACGCACGAATAGGAAGTTCTGGCAACAAGCAAAAACGGATTCTTGGATGAACAATGCTAGAAACGTATATCTATGGGTTTAAAGCTTACATCTGTAATGAAATAATTTTTCGAGCCTAGGCTCAAGGATGAGGATGAAGGGTGCCAATCCCAATGACCAATGTACACAAGCCCAAAGAATGGAATTGAATAAAGGGAAAGATGGAAAGTCGTAAGTGTGGATTACCTTGGACACGCTACTTCAATCACTAAGTTGCAGGAAAAGCTAAGTTACTAATAGAAGAGAAATCAAGAAGCGTTGGGCAGAGGGTCGTTTCCCCCTGGAAACGAAACAAAAAACGCATTTCCCCATACCGTACGACTTGGAAACGGGTTTTCGTCTGTAATGGGTCATTTCGCGTTGAGGAAACGTACCCAGTACGGACGGAATCGCGTTTCCGGCGTTTAATATTCTTTTATTGCGCCTTTTTTTCAGTTTGTATTTTTATTATTTTATTAGGCGTGAAAAGTATTCTAATATATATATATATATATATATATATATATATATATATATATATATCGCGTTTCCCTGTTTCCAAAATTTGGGGGGGTTGCGTTTCGTACCCGTGCCCGTTTCGGAAACTCGTATCCGTTTCCCTGTTTCATGCAACTTAGAGAAGTAAGGGAACAAGAGTACAATCGAGATCGGTCAATTATCAAATTTGCACCTTGATCCATATCAATATGCCCATAGCAATAAGTGAAAGCACGTGATTAAAAACATGGCTAAATTACTTTCCAATGGAAGACCCACCTTCCTTCAGAAAGGAATGTCGGATGGGAGAGATATCTAACCGGAGCAAGAAGTGGAGGATCTTGGCATTATGTTATGTGTTGATTATATAGGGTTATCGGTTGGTTAGCTATCCAAGAGGGGAAAAAATTCTCCTATAGGTGACCCAATTTTTGGTGCGTAACAGTCCCTAATCGACATAAGGTCAAAGATGTAGAACTAGAACTAGAATTTTTAGTGCATAACAATCCCTAATCGACATAAGGTCAAATAACTAGAACTACAAACAAAACTCTACCAGTCGAAGAGATAGATATAGTGCTAGGTCAAGAATGGTTGATGCAATTGAGAGGTTATACCACAAACCTTGAAGAATAGTTCATGGAGTTTAATTAGCAAGGTCAACACTATAAATTATATGTTGTTGAAGATTCTACTCTCAAGAAAATGCAAACAATACACAGGAACCTCATGAACACTCAAAGTGTGAATGAAGTCAAATCCATAAAAGTAGATAAACTTCATTCCACCACAGAAATGTGTTCAACTAGAGAAAATCCTACTTAATATACTTTGAGGACAAAGCATTCCTCAAGAGGATAGCAATGTTATAAACATAAAATAATAATAAGTTAATTAGTAATGAAAAGTTAAAGGGCGCATACCCCTTCGCCTCATGACCAAGCAATGTTATACAAGTAATGTATCACGAGGCCCAATGTGACATCATCATTTTCTTATCAATCCATATAAACCTTATATAACAAAACAATGCCATCTTCAAGAATAAACAAGCACCATTTATTACGTCCTTCAACTGCGATGACATTATTTCCAAAAAAATATAGGTAGACATTCATCAGATTTATCAGGCACTTGTTATGGCATCCTTAAATGGCAAGCATATCCAAAGCATTTAAGGCATTGGTAAGCCATGGCTTAGCGATCAAAGCTACCCTTGGAGGGTTATTCAAGAGAGATTTAAATACAGGAGACTTACGTGGAGTTCTTCTTTTATAGACCTTAGGAGGATTAGCAAATCTCCTATCACGGACTTGGCTAGAAGTTCATGAGTTCGGATGAAATTGCAGAGTCGCCAAATAACCAAACTAAAAGAGACTTTAAGGTATACTCATCAAAGAAAAGGTTAAATCATAGACTTTGGATTTTGAAGAGGACTCAACTCCTCCCTAGAAATGAGGCCAAAATTGTTAGAGCAAAATCTCGCACCCTAGTGCAAAGCCCCACTACGCAACCTAGATCAAGTGTCACCACAATCACCTCAACAACAACTCCCCTCGTTTTAATGATGGATAGAATCCAACATAAGGGAGGCTTCTCTGGCATATCCTATGGATAAAAATAACACAATTACATCAAGCTACGTGACCCATATCTTTCTACAATAATTTCCACCCAAGCATAAGAATAGAAAATGAAGGTTTAGGATGGATTAGAGAGTAACTTCAAGATTTGAGTTCAAAGGTTCTTATAGCTCAATGTAAAGCCATATGTCAACCAATAGAGGCTCGGGACATCTTTCCAAATATACACAAGCAAAAGATTACACTTGGTTGTCATAAACTAGATTTTTAAATCAAAATTTGTAGCAATACAACAATTTATAGCAACAGCAAATTTAGCCCCATAAACTATATGATAGGAAAATGTAAACTGAGGGCTAAATGTACGAGTAAACAAGAAAGTAAATCCCCACTGATTTTCTATGGTGTACAAGGTGTATACAAACACCTTAAAACCTAGATGTCAAGCCTAATCAATGGCTGGAAATTGCACATGAAATGTAACTTTTACTTATCCAATCAATTTCAAACAATTCTGAACCCTAGGACATCAATCTCCAAACCAATAAATGTTAAAAATATATGATTTTGTTGTAAATAAACATTAATTTACCCTAAAGAAAAACAAAAAAGAAAAGATTAAGGGTTTTAAGGATTGTCGCAAGTGAAAGGACTAGTCCCTTCAGGCTTCAATCTAGGGCTAATGGAGTATAGGAACACACCAACTTAGAGGAGATTTAGAGCAAAAACAAAACAAAAAAGAACTAAGGAAAGTTAACCTACTTACCATAGGGTTTCAATCAAGGCTCTTAATTTTCAAAGATAGATTAAGGAAACGAACTAACATGCTACTTCCTGAAAGACGTTAGGTTAACAAGGATCATGAAACAAATACCATGTTAACATGCTTAATACACGCATCATCCATCCAATCAAACATAAAACCAAGATAAAAGAAGTTAGCCTACTTGTTTTACCATGCATTCATCCAAGCTTCACCATAACGATCCATGAAAGCCTAAGTTACTAGAATTCATATATAGACACGAATTCAGATACGGATCCGGGTATGAAAAGGAAACAACGAGTACAAACAATATAAATATATTTGTATATATTTTTGGAAATAAAATTTATATAAAAACAAAATTATATATACACATGTTTAAATATATAACTTATAAATATAGTACTCATAATTAATAACATATAACACCCATATATATAAATATATAACTATATTGATAAATTTTATATATATTTTTAATATATATATATATATATATATATATATATATATATATATATAATTTAACATATTAATAAGTTATATATTAATAATAGCAAACTTATAAATATATAAATTTTTAACTATATAATTTATAATAAATAATAAAAGATTTGACGATTGCTATGATGGCACACGAGACAGGGTTTTGTTCTCTAAAGTCGTTTCAACTGCCGCAACATTGAGCGAATGCCTTCCTGCCATTAGCAATGGCTCGGAACTCATATTCCTGGTGTGTGAGATTGGCTTCTACTCAAGCCCGAACACAGTCAATTGCCCACATCGAAGCTTACGGGAGCCCTCAATCACTTCTTCGGAATTGGTTAAGGGTTAGATCTAGTCCAAAAGAAGTTCACCATCACACAAATGGAAACACCCTCGACGACTATCATGTTTTCATCCTTTCATCGGAGAAGCCACAGCAAGGGTTTTTCGATCAGCCTATAATGAATTTGCACAAGGATGCCTCTGACTGCCTGAAAGCTCTTGTCTTATGGGTAGGACTGACAGAAGATCGGAGAAGCCTGGATCGGATCTGCATGATTGAAAAATTTGAGCAGAAGAAAACTTCCATCTCCCCTCCCATAGTAGAAGAGCGCTTCCAGGGCCACCGCTCGTTGTTAGCATCAATGCTAACATTGCCAAATTCGCGCGGCAGGCTCCCGACACTAGATCGTTGGCCTGATCCTGCTCTGGAGGAGGATTTGACATTAAATTGGCTAGCTCTGAAGCTGCAGTGTACAATATATGATCTGGTTTATCGCAGTATAGATCCATGCACCAATCTGTCATATGAAGGTGGACCTGTGCCCTTACCAGATCAGTGTTGCGGTTATACAAATAAGTATACTTGGTTCTCCCGGCATTCATATCGTACATGCTATACTAGGGGTGCAGTATATATTCAAATGCGGAAGCCACAAGTCGGGTGTGGATGTAACCCTGCTCAGATGCATCAAATACCTGCATAAAGAGTGCGGCGACCTTCTATGGGGCCAGATCTATATGACCCAAAACCAAATCCACCTGAAGACACCCGGATCCAAATCTTTATCAGATCATTGGAAGGAAAATCAGTATGTCTGAGAGTCAGCAACGGGGAATGGATCAAAACTCTCAAACAAAGGATTCAAGACAAGACAAGCATTCCAGTCGGCCTACAAAATCTTATTCATGCAAGGGAAATCTTGCAAGACGAATCTAATCTATGGGATTATGGTATTGGACCAGATTCAATTATCATTCTTAACACGAGGCTTCTAGGTGGATGTTCTGGAACCAGTTTCAAAGGACCAGTATCGTTCAAAGATGCAGTCAAGGGGAAGGAGGAACCAGCACAGGCTCCCACTATACCTGCCCCTTACATTGTGGAGCAGATGACCCAAGTGTCGTCTTTGACAATAAACCTGCCTGAGGTAAATGTGATTCATGATGAACTCCATAATAAAGCAGTTATATGTAGATTCAATGGATTCTGGCCCAAATCAGATGCATTACGTGAATGGAATTATTCTATATGGATAGTAAACTGCGTTATCCATTTATGTTCTAGAGGCTTTTTTATTATTAAATTTGATACAACAAAAGATAGAGATTATGCACTAAACGACGGACCATAGTGTTGGGGCAATGCAGGCCTAATTATGACACCATGGTTTCCAGGATTCGAAGCAAATACCATGGTGATCTCCAAAATGCCTGTGTGGGTATGATTACATAATCGACCACTACATTTTTGGCATCACAAAGTATTAGCAGGAATGGGGAATTCACTAGAGAAATTCTTAAAGATAGATGTTGAACAAGTCTCAATGGCCATTTTCACCTTTGCTAGAATATGCGTGGAGGTAGACCTTAGTAAAGGGTTACCTGATTGCATCCAGCTATATTTCAACAATCAACAGTGGTCTCAATCCCTTGACTATGAGAATATAGCCTTTCGTTGTCGTATTTGTCTTCATACTGACCACCTTCAAAATGCTTGTCCACAAGCTAAAAAAGAAAGGAAAAAAAGACAAACACAAAAGACAAAAGGATGGCAATTTTCAGATACTCAGGAAGCAAAAATAGAAGCAGCAGAGCCCACAGACAATACCACCAACATCAATGCTCAGAATACCCAAGAAACTGTGATGAAGGACGAGGTTGAGCATCAATCCGCATTGGTTCCATTACCATCTGAACAACAACAACAGCTTGAGATGACTTCAACTGAAAAACCAGCTAGTGGCACCAAACGAACACACATTTCAAAAAATTTGGATTCTGACAAAGAAATCCAGCCAAATGTAAAAGAGACACAATTGTCTATTATATCACCCCCGTACAACTCTAATGGTTGGCGGAAAGTGGAAAAAAACATAGGTAGGAAAGAGTAGAATAGGTTAACTCCCTGATGAGTTGTTTTTTCTAATCTTGTATACCAAGATCTGTGAATTGATGCATATGTTCTCTAGCATCTACAATATGTAATTTCGTTCAAATGAATAAAATTACGATTTTTCCTTGGAAAAAATTTATAACAAATATTATATGCTCAACAGTGATGAACCCCAAATCGTGAGGAGACAGCAACAAGGAAATGTTATCTGAATAGTGATAAATAAGATCGCCTGTAATTATATATAACAAATATTTTATTTTAATATACATTTTTTGTCTTAAGGTGTGGTTCACGATTTACCTGTCAAGCTTGGTGGGTCAATCCCACTCCCAGCTTGAACCCCATGTCGCACTCAGGATTGGTGGGTTAGTTGTGCTGGCAACCTGAACCCCACATCGTCCCTATGCTTAAACATGCCTGTCCCATCTCTTCGTCGCACCCCATTCTCGTCGCCTTTATCTTGCCTTTGTCCTGTTCCCTCTCTCCTCGCCTCTGTGCCATGCCTTATTGAAAATCGTGACAGATGCAAAGGGATCAAAACAATACCCTGCATGCGAAACTTAATGAACATTCATTGTAACCTACAGGTAGTGCTTGCTGAGACAAAAAGTGTGCTTGCTAACACAAACAATTCCTAGGTGGATCCCAAAGGATCCGGATCCGAACCTGTTTCTGAACTGGGGATTCATGGATCCAGCCTCCGTGCATGACAGAACCGGTAACATAGTTGAAAACAGATCAAATCCACATCCAAGAAGTTCTTGTTGCCACAAAATCTAGTGGGCCCAGGGCAAGGGGCCACACCTTATTGCAACAATGAGGAAGGGTTGTCACTATCACCTCAACAACCTTTATCCTATGCTTTAGTGGGATTTAAACCGCAAGGGAGGCTTCCCTAAATCACCTATAATGGTATTCTAATACTAGGGCTCAAGTTGATTAGTTCTTGAAGGTCTAAAGTTGGATAGAGGGCTTGGCAAGACCAAAGATGACCTAGGTTCTCAATACTAAAGTTCAACCACTATAAAGTTAGACCAATAAATGGGCTGCTATAAGTTAGGATTTGGATGCTCTTCAATAATAGGGCATGCAATGGCATATAGCAGCCTATGAAAAGCCCTCCAAATGATGATCTTCAACAAGAATGGAACAAGGGCTTCAAATAGAGATTAGGGTTAAGCTAAGGTAAATGGTTTTAGGGCTATAAGATATGCATAAACGACAAAAATAAAGGGTGATGTCAACCCTTCTAGGATAGGCAAGGTTATCCACTTTGCTAGGTTTTGCTTGTATGTGATTTATAAACACTAACCTCCAATTATAAGTTGCCCTTATGAAATAAACATCACCTTTTATACATATATCAGCTCCTAAACCCTAACGGTTGCCCTAGTCGTCAAGAAGAGAGAAGAGAAAATAGTCTTTTAATGAGTTTTAAGATGATCAACACAATTCTGGAACAATGCCTTATCCTACAAGGAGTAATGGATTCTTTAAGGTACCAAAATTCCAAGGATAATGGAGTAAGGAGGGATGCTCTAGGGAATCCACTTCTAAAACCCTAATTATTGTTGTTATGAAGGGAAAATATGTACAAGGTCTGCATGTGTAAAGTTTCCTTACATGCCTTGAAGAAGACAATTTTACATGCAATTATGAAGCAAAATTTCAGCAATGAGAAGCATTTATTCATGGAACAAGTGAAAATCTACTTTAAACATTAAAGCTTAGGAATCAGGATGTTATTATCGTATTTGTAGAAGGGCCACTTAAATGAAATAAGGCCTAAATGGATGATTAGTGCGTTAATACTAATTAGCTTAACAAGTGCCTATTACACCTCATGTTAGCTGGGGTACACATATATATCTATGCAGCATTTTTTACACCATTCTAAGCCCAAGGTCATAATTTAAAGCCTTGTAACAACCATGTGAAGCCTTGTATTAGCTGTCCTAGACTTTATGTTTGATCAGACCATGGCCGGTCACTTTGAATCCATCTCTAGTTCCTCACTTCCTGGATAGGCTTGGAGGACCTTTGATGGTCTATCTGAGGACTCATGGTTTTCGAGGAGCCTTGCTTTTGTACTAGTGATCACCAATGTAGCGGCCAGTCTAGCCCATGTCGGGTGCACTAATGTCTTTCCATGTGTTTATGAGTCTATCAAGTCTATGGGTGGCCTTGGCTTTGGTGTAGTATCCTTTAGATGTTTCTCAAACATGGTAGTTTAACAATTAGCAACATTTCACGCTTCCCAAAGTAGTTCACATTTCCCAATGCAAAGTGGTCCCAAAAGTCAAAAAGTTAACTTGGTCCTATATTGCAGAGCTTGATGATAGGATGACATGCCACTTGGAATTTCTTCAATTGGTGAAGGCATGCTCAAGTTATGATTGTTCAATGTTGGGCAGCGGGTACGACAGGTTTCTGGGTAGCAAAATAGGGCTAGCATTGGGCAATTATTGACATCCATTACATCAAAAGTGGTCTTAAGAGTGGAACAAAACCCATGTTTCAGTGTCTTAAAGTTCCTCAAGGGCATTAGAGATCTCTTGATTGGGTGTGATGAGATGGCATTGATCAGGTTCATATGGTAGTGCTATGAACATGTGGAGATAACAGAGATTACGGCAAGTTAACATGTGGCAATTATTACGCAAATGAGGTAGAACACTTGGTCAAATCACCTAGGCATTAGAGAGCTAAAGAAAAGGTGGCAAGGTCAAACTACTATACATGAAAAGTCAAGTCAACTAGTTGTTGGAGTGGATAAGATAGTTGTTGCAAAGTCTAACTGAATGTTGGAGGCATCTTGGACCAAAAGGATAAGTTTGTAGTTGTTGCGTCAAATAATGAGTCTCCTTCAACTAGTGCAAGTTACAAGATGATTAAACCAATTTCCAAGGTCAAGTCGAACTTTTCAAGGAGAATGTTGGAGTCATTTAAAGGAATGTTGGGGCAAAAAAAGGCTACTATTCTTCATATTGTTAACTTCTTAATCATTTGCTAGTGGAATATTGAGCTTCTTTGGGATTTGTGAGGAAATTCGACCCTCCTCTGTGGGCAAACATCATGTAATAAAAAATTAGATTATGCAAGACAACTTATGTTGAAAAGTAACTAGGTTCAGTCTTCATAATGACGTGTAATTGTGATTTTATGTAATTGATGAAAAGAAAGAAAAATAAAATTATTGTAATACTTTTCTCATGGGTTTCATGAGCAAGGAATTTTATTTTAGTAATGGCTCCCATTGTGAGCCTTTAGGATTGATTCATCTAGTCATAAAAGTCAAATTTAGTCTATGTCATGAATGAAGGACCCTTCTTGGGCATATTATATTTTGTATGTCAATAGAAGTGTCAAACAACCCTCCAATACAAGCCATAGTTTTAAAAGTCGGTCGGACTGACTCCGATTCGACCGAGCCGACTGAGCCAACCCGCTAGCCGGACCAACTCGGTAGAACAGTAAGGTGTAGCAGTACAACGAAGGTGCAATAGTAAGGGCAACAGTACAATAAGGGTGACAAAGAACGAGCCAATGAAGAGAAAGGAAAAGATACAAAATTATTCCAACATTTGTTTTGGGACTATTTTGGGCTAAGGGTTTTCTGAAGTGCAATGTTGAACTAAGGGACCGAAATTCTGAAAGAGTAGCCAAGAAGAACGAAGACGCAGAGGTCTGAACATTGTAGGAAGAACCTCATCAAGGACGATTTGTGTCTTGGTCTTGGAGGGGAAAATAGGTCAAGGGTCTTGGTCTTGGTATTCGTCAATTGGAATCTCTATAAGAAGAAGAATTTGTTTAAGTTTTCCTCTCAAAAAGTTAGAGGTTTTGGCCCTGGATGATAGACTATATTTTGTGTCTCTTATTTCTTTATGTTGTATGCATTGGTAGTTGTTAGATGAAGAAGAACACTAATAACCTAAGTAAAAGAAAATCCTAATCTAAAGAAGTAAAAAACACTCACAAGCAGTTACTAATAGAAGAGAAATCACTTAATCTCTACGCCCTAGATTTCTCAACATGGTATCAGAGCTAAGGTAAGTAAGTCAAGGAAGGGCATCTTATCAAGAGACACACAAGGATCAAATTTCAAGGAAGGCATCAAAGCGAAGATCATCTTGAAGTCAAAGGAAGCATCATAACCCTAGATCAAATAAGTCTACAAAGAAGTATTGGGATTATCATCAAGACAAGAACGCCAAAACCATACATCTACTCAAATTGAAGAGATTTACAAATCAAGTTAAAGTGTTTTGAAGACTATTCATCCAAAGGAAGCTAGATCAAAAGGCGGTGTCATCAAGGCTCTCTCTCGTTGAAACAAGTTCCTTACCATTAAAGACATCACCAAGAAGTCATCACTGATCTTCATCAACAAGACTTCACCATCAAAAGGGATATCCCTCTCTGTAAGATCAAGGATCATTATTGAAGAAAACTATCTTCATCAAAGAGAAGTTTTCTATTCTCTATATCATCATCAACATCAAGGAAGCAGCAAGGAGAAAGGAGCATCCTATCAAGTAAGTATATGACCTTATCTGAATCTGTCAAAATGTCTTTTTGCAAGGAGAGCAACAAATTGGTTGGGCCTTCAAACTATCTTGCATTGAAGAAAAAGGCAAGTATGATGTGGGAACGGGTGAGCAAAATCAAGCTTATGTTGCAATGACAAAAAAAAAAGGGACAATTTGGAAAGTTTGGTCCTCAGAAAAAAGAAAAAGAACATGGCCAAAATCCAATGCTATGGGTATCAAGAATATGGACACTACAAAAGAGACTGTCCTAAGATCAAGACGGGCAATAATAAAAGAAGAATAGAAGAAGCTCATATCACCGAAGAAGTTGAGGAGGTTGAAAAGAAGAAATCCAAGAAGGAGGAAGTAATAGATCTCCACTATTGAGATAGTCTTCATCACCTAAGTTCTTTTCAAATTCCTAGGTATTTTGTTGTAAAATATGGCTATCATGATTCACTAAATGGGATGCATCAACGCATCATAGAAGCATTGAAAGCAAGAACTCGAGACATCATCATAGAAAAGCATGAAATATGGTTAAAATCTAAGGAAGTCAAGGATATAGCTCTTGGGAATCTCATTGGGAACATAAGTGGCAAGGTCATTTAGTACAAGTTCATCATACATCTGTCAAAAGGAAACATCTGTTGATGGGGATACTTTAGATCCTCAAGATTCTCTGATGGAATCTTCATTGAAAGGTACATCGATCATGAGAAAAAGCAAGTGTTTCATCAAGAATTCCAATCTTGTGGAATTCATGGGATGATGGTATGATGACATAAAAGTGAAGCAGTTCAAGGGATTGAAGCTCTTTCAATCAAGGAAGTTGTTGCAAGAATTTTGGATGACCCAAAGAAAAAAATGAGGTATGTATGCTTACATTTGATATTGTGGTACGTTCCAAGAGAAACAATGATGAGGATGTCTATACATCATTAGTCTCGCCAGCATTGTGCTCAGATCTTGTGGAGAGATAGAGTTGTTAGTCAAGGCCTTGCTATGTGACAATGTTGGTTGATATGATGCTATACAGATAGGTTACCAATCTGATTCTTCTTATGAGAAATTTTTTAGATTGAGAATGACCAAGTACCATTACGAATACCTCCCTAGTTAAGAGGGAGTGTTGAAAAGTAACTAGGATTGGTCTTCATAATGACATGTGTAATTGTGATTTTATGTAATTGATGAAAAGAAAGAAAAATAAAATTATTGTAATGCTTGTCTCATGGGTTTCATGGGCAAGGAATTTTATTTTAGTAATGGCTACCATTGTGAGCCTTTAGGATTGAGTCATCTAGTCATAAAAGTCAAATTTATTCTATGTCATGAATGAAGGACCCTTCTTGGGCATATTATATTTTGTATGAGTCAATAGAAGTGTCAAACAGCCCTACAAGACAAGCACAAACATCCTCCTACAGGTCAACTTCAAAGAACTAAAAGCATCTTCACAAAGGACGCGTCGGCTCACTTATTGTCATGTCGGCTCATACAAATAGGCAAATCACTATAAATAGGCACCTCGGCCTAATCTCAGAGAGAAAATTTCAAAGCAGAATTCGGACAAGATTTCAGTGGTCTACAATTTGGTCAAGTCTGAAATGCGAAGGTACTAGGACAACAATGCGAAGGTGTAAGGGCAGCAATACAACAGTTCAATGAAGGTACAACAGTAAGAGGTGTAGTAGTAAGGGCAGCAGTACAACGAAGGTGCAACAATACAGTAAGGCTGACAAGGAAGGATCCAACAAAGAGAAAGGAAAAGATACGAAATATTCCAACATTTGTTTTGGGACTGTTTTGGGCTAAGGGTTTTCTAAAGTGCAGTGTCGAACCAAGGGACAAAGAAGCAGAGGTTTGATGACTGCAGGAAGAAACTCATCAAGGAGGATTTGTGTCTTGGTCTTGGAGGGGCAAATAGGTCAACGGTCTTGGTCTTAGTATTCGTCAATTGGAATCTCTATAAGAAGAAGAATTTGTTCGGGTTTTCCTCTCAAAGAGTCAGAGGTTTTGGCCCTGGATGATAGCCTATATTATGTCTCCTGTGTCTTTATGGTTTATCCATTGGTAGTTGTTTGATGAAGAAGAACACTAATACCCTAGGTAAAAGAAGATCCTAATCTAAAGAAGTAAAAAGTGTTAATTTTTGGGTAGCATCGGATGTGCTCTAGCTCCGAAATTTTGTGGAGGGGCTAGAACACATGAGATCTCCAAGACCCAGAAATTTCGCCCGGAGTACATGTTATTCAAATAATTAATTATTTTTATTGTGAGAAGCTTCTATGTGAAAAGGATCAAGTCTATTTTAATCTTAGTCGTTGATTAAAGATTTGATCAAGATCGTTGATTCCTCAACAAGAAAAGTATAAAGGAAGGCTTGAGGGTCAGTAGGAGAATACACACAGAGAGTGAATCTGGAGATCGAATTCTTCTAACAGAGCAGTGCTCGGACGAAGATAAGATCTAAGTGATTCAATGCAGTGAGGGGAAAAAGCAGTTATTAGTCGGAGGACCAAGAGTACACAGCATAGAGGCAGCAGAGACAGCAGAGGAAGAAGCGCAACCATTAGGAGAGGTGATGCGGTCCCCAAAAAGGGTGATACAGGCCCATGCAGGGACTGCGCAATGTTTCCAAGGGACAGTCCAAGTTTTGCTGGAGATCAGGGTTTATGAGCCTGGAGGGCTGAAACTCGATTTTTCGAGAGGCAGATCAATTCAGAGAAGAGTTAATGCAGTCCTCATCCATCCCCACGCAGGCCTACGCATCTACTGCGCAGAGGCAGTGCAGAGGGAGCAGGGGTTTCGCCTATTCGGATCTGGATCAGCCGGGACATGAAGTGTGAGGTAAAACTCACTATTTTTTGTCTATCGTGAATTCTTTGTACTGGATCCAGAGATTGTACTCAGAAAACTGCTACTTAATAATAAATTCCCTCAGATCTGTTGCATCGATTTTCCCGCATTGTGTGTGATTGTCTCATCTTATTTTTTAGTACTTGATCTATATTGGTGTAGGTTGCAATGTATTTGCATTAATATTTACTGAATAATTCTGTAAATAACTTGTTAATTGAAGAACACAAGTAGGAAATGCAAATCAGTTAACTGCAATAGGATTTCTGTTGGTTTAGATTCAGAAATTTTCACGAAAAGCACTCACAAGCAGTTACTAATAGAAGAGAAATCGGTTAATCTCTATGCCTTAGATTTCTCAACAACTTAGACTCCAACTTGTGGAAAACAAGTCAAGAAAATATTATTTAATGGAAGGAGGAACCTAGTCATCAACAAAGAAAGTTATAAATTGCTAGCTCCTCTTCACATTTGAGGTTGTTGACTATGAGATCATTTGATGCCATACAAATAAAGAAACTAGTTTGCAAAAGTACTCTTGTGTGTTGATTTGATTCTTCTATATTCTTTCTTCTTAACTTTTGTCTATAATATTGTGCTTTATAGAACTAATATGCAGGTATATTTCTATCAACACGACACTAGCATTGTGTAGAAATTTCTTGTTTTTCCCACCCCGGTTTTCAGTTTCACCTTATTTCTCCGATTTTTTAAATGCCCTTTCCCATAACCTTACATTCAACAAGCTGGAAAATAAATATCGCTGAAAACACAAATTCTGGAAATTTTTCAGAACGCTGGAAAATGCATAAATAAAAATCAGCAGATACAAACAGCCATTCAACACATGATAACACAGTGATTTTTGGTCAAGGTGACCTTGGAAAAACCCCCTACAACTCTTGGGGAAAACCAGTTCGAAAGCTCCTTCTTATTTCTGGAAAAAATGCTTTTTACAGTGAGAGAAATATTCAGAAAAATCAGCAAGTAAACTTTACAACTTATCTCGTTTTCCGTGCTTAACCACCGCCTCGGAAAATGTGCAAACAGCAAAACAGAACAACATTAAATGCTGTACGGCCTCCTCGATTTTCGTGCCCAGAAAATCTGCAATAAATGCAGCTGTACGACCTCCTCGATTTCTGTGCAAAACAACAATAAATGCTGCTGTACGGATCTCGATTTTTGTGCCAAAAGAACAGCAGAAACTTGCTGTACGGAATCTGCCTCGATTTTCGTGCAAGAGGACAACCACTTGCTGTACGACCTGCCTAGAAATTCGTGCTAAATAAAACAGCCCTCTGTTGCCTCGAAAACTGAGCCAAACTGCTGTATGACCTCTTGGAAATCGTGCCAAAAAGCTGTTGTACGATCTTCTAGAAAATCGTGCCAAAAACTGCCTTGGAATGTGTGCCAAACTCTGCTATACGGACTTGCTGAACCGCTGCCTTGGAATGTGTGCCAAGCTGCTGCCTCCTTCTCCTCACTGCCCAGAAATCTCCCTTGCTCTCTTGCTCTCCTTCTCTCAATCTGCTCATGAAAGAATGAATGACCTTTTCCTCCTTTTCCTCTTTTAACCTAACCCTAAGTGACTTTTGGGGAATCCCTAAATCCAATGGCTGAAATAGATTGAGATCTAGGGCTGAGATTAAATGCTCATTTAAATCTCACTTTCTATTTTTTAATTCACCCACTTTAATAAAGACCCACTTAGTCATTTATTTCCAAAGTCACTTTTCCTTTCTAATTTTACATTGACTTTATTAAAGTCACTTTAAATTTAGACTTTAGTAACTTTATCACTTAAAGTCACTTTTAAATTAGATTTGACTTTATAACTTTATAAAGTCACTTTAGGAGAAAAATTAAATTCTTTTGGACACTTTTCCCTAGGCCAAAGATCAAAGCCTTAGGAACCACCTGTCCTCCGGTAACCAAATTTCAACACTCCCTCTTACCGAGGAAGGTGTTCCTCACCACACCCATCTTGTCTCTGAAGTAGACATGATTGCCCCGTGGTAAGGCTTTGGTAAGAATATCTGCAACCTGCTCATCAGTGGGAATATACTCAAGCTTCACAGCTACCTTCTGAACATAGTCTCTGATGAAATGATATTTGATCCCGATATGCTTTGACCTGTCATGAAATAATGGATTCTCCGTGAGTTTAATGCAACTTTGATTATCACAGTAAATCACTGAAGGTCTCAACGGCTGACCAAATAAGCCAAACAACATCTTGCGAAGCCAGATGGCCTCACAACTAGCTAGACTGGCTGCCATATACTCTGCTTCCGCTGAACTCAATGCTACTGACTGCTGCTTCCGGCTGAACCATGACACCACTGCCGATCCCAACCCAAAACAGCACCCTGAAGTGCTCTTCCTATCAGAAGCACAACCTGCCCAATCAGAATCAGTGTAACCTGCCAATCTCACTCCATCCCCCTGCCCGTAGTCCAGACCATAATCCACTGTCCCCTGCAAGTATCGCAAAATGTGTTTTGCAGCCACCCAGTGAACCTTCCTAGGCTCACACATAAACTGACTCATCGTGTTGACTGCAAAACAAATATCCGGCCTAGTGTTGACCAAATACATCAAGGAACCAATCAGCTGTCTGTACAATGTGGGATCCACCAACTCGGAATCCGAAGCATGAAGCTTCTTCCAGTTGGTGATCATCGGTGTCGACATGGGTTTACAATCCTCCATGTGGAATCTGCCAAGGATATCCACAATATACTTCCCCTGCCCCAGGAAGAAATGCCCCTCCTCCTGCCACACCTCCAAACCCAAAAGTAATGCATCAAGCCGATGTCCTTCATCTCAAACTCCGCCGCAAGATCTCTCTTGCAGTGCTCTATGAGTCTCTCTGCACCTGTAATGACTAAGTCATCCACATACAAAACCAGAATGAGAGGCTCCTCACCTATCACAATATAGTAAAGGTTCGGATCTGCCTCACTCTTTGTGAAACCCATCTTCTGCAAGTAAGTATCTATCCTGGAGTACCAAGCTCTGGGAGCTTGCTTCAGGCCATAAAGGGCCTTCTTCAGTCTGTACACATGGGACTCCTTCCCATGCACCTCAAAGCCCTGTGGCTGCTCAATGTACACCTCCTCCTGTATGAAGCCATTGAGAAATGCGGTCTTCACATCCATCTGGTGGATCTTCCAACCCATCTCTGTTGCTATCGATATAATGGAGCGGATTGAAGTATATCGAGCCACGGGAGCGAAGGTCTCCTCATAATCAACTCCCTCTACCTGGGAGAACCCTCTAGCCACAAACCTCGCTTTGAATTTCTCAATGCTGCCATCTGCAGCATGCTTTACCTTGTAAAGCCATCTGGAAATAACCACGGATTTGCCCTCAGGCCTCGGCACCACCTCCCAAACATCATTCTTCATGATAGAAGAATACTCCTCCTGCATGGCCTCTCTCCAGACCTGCTGGCTAGCTACCTCCTCATAGCTAGAAGGCTCAGAGTCAAGGATGCTGGTAGCCATTGCCATATAGCTACAAAACCTCTCAGGTGGTCTGCTCTCTCTGACCGGCCTCTTAGGCCCAGCAACAGATGTGGCCTCTCTCAAGGTGTCCTGAAGCCACTTGGGCTTCCTCTCGAGCATATTTCTCCCATCGGGAGAACAAAACCTCCCCTCCTCATCATCAAGAGCCCGAACTCCCTCGGGACCGTCCGTCCGCCGGGCCCCTCCCGCCCGCACCGAACCCATAGCCGAGGTACCGTAACCGTCCATCGCGGGACTCCCTAGTGAACCGGCTCGTGACGATGTCTCCGTAGCTCCGAAGCACCACCTACTTGACTCGCGAGCCACCGCTCATCGACTCGACTCCGACATCGTCATAGATGTACCGATCCTCCTTGATCCCCGCCACCGGATCCTCGCGACCGACTCAACTGCCGTCGAGGGTCTCTGGCCGATCCGTACATCAACTCCCGGTGACCTCCAAAGGCCCTCTCCTCTCGAACTTCACATCCGCCCGACAACAACTTTCCTCTGTGCAGGAATGTAAATCCGAAAGGCCTTGGAGGTCTCACTGTAGCCCACAAAGATACCCTTCTCTGCGGTGGGCTCTAGTTTGGTCCTCTTCTCCTTGGGTATGTAGGAGTAAGTGATGCACCCAAAGATACGAAGATGACCAATATCAGGCTTCTTCCCAGAAAAAGCCTCCTCCGGAGTCATGTGCCCCAAGGCACGATGCGGACTCCTGTTCTGCAAGTAAACAGCTGTGTTGCAGGCCTCTGCCCACAAAAACAATGGCAACCCCCGATCATGTAACATGGCTTTGGCAGCCCCTCCGATGGATCTGTTCTTCCTCTCCGCAACCCCGTTCTGCTGGGGGTTGTAAGGAACAGTGAGCTCCCTCCTAATGCCTGCCTCCGCACAATAGTCAACAAACTCTCCAAGGGTGTACTCTTCCCCATTGTCCGACCTCAGGGACTTGATCTTCCGACCTGTCTGTGTCTCCACAAGAGCTCTGAACTCCTGAAACCGCTTGAAGACCTCACTCTTGGTCTTCAAGAAATAAATCCAGGTCCTCCTGGGGTGATCATCAATGAATAAAACATAGTACTCATATCCACTCAAGGAAACATGAGACATCCGACCGCTCACATCGGAATGAATCAAATCAAGTATCCCAATCGCTCTGCTGTCACTGCTGGGAAAAGGGGATTTGGCAAACTTGCCCATCGCACATCCTCTGCAAGTATCAAAATGATCAGTACTGAAATCTGGCACACCTGTAGTGATCTCCCGCAAAGTCCTCAAGGCTCCATGATATATGTGCCCCATCCTGCGGTGCCAAATCTCACACAACTCAGAACTGCTAGCTCTGCTGTCGGTACTACTGCTCAAAGCCAAAAGGGGCTGGAATGAAAACCTGTACACCTTTGCATGGCGTACACCTATCACTCTAGCTGAATCAGTTGGAGTGCCCCTGGGATACATCAACACCTGTCCTCCCCTGAACAGTACCTCATATCCTCTGTCCTCCAAAGCTGAGACAGATATGAGGTTCTTCCTCATCCCTGGCACATAAAGAACATCTGACACTTTCAAGGGAGGTTTAGACTCCCTCTGAAATGTCAGTGTTCCCACACCGACTGCTCTAACAACTCTGTCATCACCGAGTACTACCTCTATATCAGTGCCACTCTCTGAAAGCTCCGAGAAGTACTCACGGACTCCTGTCATATGACGTGAAGCCCCACTGTCCACATACCAGATACCCGAAGATGCTCCGCTAGTCGAGGGAAATGCATGCTCCCTCTGAACCTCTGTGGCAGGTAATCCTGCACTAGAGGACTCACATGCAATGAACCCAAACTCTCGGTCAAAGCGATCTGCAAAGTCCTCAACCTCTGCTGATGCTGCCATGCTCTGGTTCTTCCCCTTCTTCTTCTCCGGACACACAACTGCATAGTGTCCCATCTTCTGAAAATTCCAACACTTCACCTTGGAATAGTCCTTCTGTGTGTTACCCTGTTTACCTTTACCTTTACCTTTGCCCCCACCATTGCTTGTGGAAGCCTGCTTCTTCCCTTTGCCTTTCTTGCGTCCTGCCAACAGTGCTACATCCTCATCCTGCTCAACTGGCTTGGCCGCCCCAAGCTGACCTTTCCTGATCTCTGTCTGAATGCAATCATCCCAAAACCTCTCCCATGTGGGAAGGGTCTCACGTGCACAAACCCCATCAGCAAAGTTCATCCATGAACGGGGGAGGCCATTCACCGCAATCCGCACCAACTCAGTGGGTGGAATGGCCTCTCCAATCGCTGCCAACTCATCTCTCACATTAGTAATCTTTGTGAGATATCTAGCTGCACTATCAGTCTTACCCATCTTAATGTTCTTCAGCTTCTCCTTCAGGACCATTTTTCGGTTCTCATTGGTACTCTGGTAGAGGTTGGTCAATGCTGTCCACATCTCATGAGCATTTCTCTTTCCTCTCACATGAGGAATGCAATGGTCTTTGATTCCGTCTAGAATCAGTCTCTTACCCTTGTTGTTCTTCCTATTATATGTTGCCAACTGAGTAGCATCAGTAGGCACATTAACAGGCTGCTGTGTGGTATGAACCATGATATCCCAGACTTCTGCCTCCTCAAAGATACTCTGCATTCTCTCCTTCCAAACGCTGTAATTGCTATGCCCATCCAACCTATCCTCCACCCTCAATCCCAATGACATCCTGCTGTCCTAAAACTGAAAAATAGCACTGCTGTAGTAAAGATAAAAATTTTGTTTGTGAAAAAATCAGCTTGCTGGAATTTTCTGAGTGAAAAATCAGCAGGCTGTATTTTTCTCCTTGCTGTCCCAAACTGCACTTTCAGCACTCAAGCTCTGATACCATGTAGAAATTTCTTGTTTTTCCCACCCCGGTTTTCAGTTTCACCTTATTTCTCCGATTTGTTAAATGCCCTTTCCCATAACCTTACATTCAACAAGCTGGAAAATAAATATTGCTGAAAACACAAATTCTGGAAATTTTTCAGAATGCTGGAAAATGCAGAAATAAAAATCAGCAGATACAAACAACCATTCAACACATGATAACACAGTGATTTTTGGTCAAGGTGACCTTGGAAAAACCCCCTACAACTCTTGGGGAAAACCAGTTCGAAAGCTCCTTCTTATTTCTGGAAAAAATACTTTTTACAGTGAGAGAAATATTCAGAAAAAATCAGCAAGTAAACTTTACAACTTATCTTGTTTTCCATGCTTAACCACGAGAGGAAAAGGTATGCGTAAAACAAGAAACGTTACAACATTAAACGCCGATTTACTTTCCTCGACAGGTTTTAAAATCAGTAATAAATGCAACAGTTGGTCTTCAATACAGGTAAAACAACAATAAATGCCATGATCGGATCTCGATTTGTACAAAGAATGAAGATAAACTTGTCGATGGAATTATTGATTTGCAAGAGGACAACCACTTGGTCGATTTGCATCATTTCAGAAATTGCAAGCAACAAACAAATTACAATTAAAATCGAGCTACACTGTTGTACCCTCTTGAACAAGGGTTGCAAGTCACGTACGCTCTTTCAGAAAATCGTGCTAAACTCGCCTTGAATGTGTGCTAAACTTCGCCGACGGATTGGTCGAACCGTCGCTCTTTGAATGTGTGCTAACCGTCGGCTTCTCCTTTCTCTCATCGGCTTCGTAAATTTCTTGTTTTCTTGTTTTCCTTTCAATCTGCTCATGAAAGAATGAATGACCTTTTCCTCCTTTTCCTCCTTTAACCTAACCCTAAGTGACTTTTGGGGAATCCCTAAATCCAATGGCTGAGATAGATTGAGATCTAGGGCCGAGATTAAATGCTCATTTAAATCTCACTTTCTATTTTTTAATTCACCCCACTTTAATAAAGACCCACTTAGTCATTTATTTCCAAAGTCACTTTTTTCTTTCTAATTTTACATTGACTTTATTAAAAGTCACTTTAAAATTAGACTTTAGTAACTTTATCACATAAAGTCACTTTTAAATTAGATTTGACTTTATAAAAATTATAAAGTCACTTTAGGAGAAAAATTAAATTCTTTTGGACACTTTTCCTTAGGTCAAAGATCAAAGCCTTAGGGAACCAACGTCCTATATCTACCCCCAACAACAAGCTACCTCACGCATGTACGCACACGCCCTCAAATCCTACAAGAAGGGAATGGAAAAGGCCAAGAGAATGATCGTCATGGAGTCAGGTATAATATACTTTCTCACATTGTGGGCAAGGACACATCCAAAGAAATGTGGGATGCATTGGCCATGCTATATGTAGGATCTTCCGAGCAACAAAAGATGTACTTGGAGGAGAAGCTAAGGTTGACCAAGATGCAGAAGGGGGAGCGTATAGATCCCTTTTGTTGATGGGTTGGAATGTACCGCCAAAAACAAGGGGCTCACCCCGGTGTGAAGTCCCAATTAGACCTCACACTGTTTGGGATAGGAGCCCCATCCGGTATGTGGGCTTGGCTGCCACCATGAATGTTTTTGCTCTTGACTGTTAGATGAGAAGGTGTCAGAGTGGGGACAAGAATGAAGTGCCCAGACAGTGAAACAAAATCAGCCCAAGATTGACAAATTACAGACAAAAATACAAACAAGTCCCAACAGCAATAAGAAAGGGTATGCCATGAGAGTGATCGATGAGCCAAAACCCAATTAGACATACATGAACAAGAACATGCCATAAGTTAATTGCAAAGCAATTCACAATAGATCACCGACATGGCAAGGAAAAGTAAACACATATTCAAAAGCAAAACATACATGGAACCACTATGAATCAATCCATAACATATTGCGTATATGAAAGCACACATACAAGTTATAGTGAAATATCGGACAACCAATACAACCACCATGAATAAGCATGTGAATCAGTGCCGAATAGAGAGAACATCTTATTTATGCTGCTGCTTCTTCAAGTACATAAATTGCAACTGGTCAAAACCCAATAGTGGGACATGGGCTACTCATACCATTTCCAGATGCAAAACCCTAGCCTCACTACAACTCCCTCTACTAGTTACCAAGAGCTGAGTGCCTTTAGCTCTCAAGCACAAATCAACTATCTAGTCCTAGCCTCAACTCCTGTGCTAAATGTCCTCTACAATGAGGCATGAGGGCACATTTATAGAGGTGAGGTGGCTGTTCACCTACTGTGACCTTTGATCTCCCCCTGACCTTTCAGCTACCTTCATGACACCCTTGAGCTTACCCACTCCTTTCCTAGGTCTAATGACTACTACATGCTCAATTCAGCCTTAGCATAACTGTTGATATTATGGTGATCGACATTTACATACCATTCGAGAATAAGAGGAGAGCGTAGAGGGGTCTTGGAAACCCTCGAACGCTTGTTGCCCAATTGCTGCCAGGTCCTAATGCATGTCTACTTTCTTGTCACTATGCCTCGTTTACGTTCATTCATCTTTCAGTGATGCACCTTTGAGTTTATTGCGAGGTTCTTGGAGCTTTGTAAGGAACCACCTCGCTCGCTAGAGGAAAACCTAGATTTTTCCATGCAAATCAGCAACTTCTAACTGCAAACAAATAAAATGGGTCACATGTCTTTATAAACAAATAATGGTACTAGAAGCACAGTCAATTAATTGAAAGAATGGCATTAACAAACAATCAATTTAGACCCCTTTGTAGTCAATTGTTGTGCCACTGTGTTGCCAGAGAGAGTGGCTTTTATAAGGTATCAATGTGCTTCTTCGGTCACTGTGTTGTCCTTGGGCCTACTATGGAGTTAGTGTTAAATGTAGCTATGTAGTTTAACTGGTTTCGGGACCTATCCCTTTACATTGATGCAGCCTACTTACTACATTGGATGTTGATTTGCCGGCTAATGTTCCTAATATCATAACTGATAGGATGCTTCAGGTAGCTCCAGTGATTCGACTAATCATGTTTGTTGAAACCTTAATCTCTCGGCTTCTTGCAAGAAACCCTATCTCCCTCTGTGCAAACCTTCCACCTTTTGTGTAATGGTGTTGCTAAAGCACGTGGCCTTTGCGAATTTTTTCCAAGCTTCCTTGATACGGTCATTACCCATGGACCTGCTATTATACATGTGAAACACATTGAATGCAGCGCCATGGTCTTGAGAAATCAAAAGGCATAGTGCTCTGAAAACTAGATGATGTTTTTCCATGTCCCTGGGAACTACAATGACTACTATTACCCTCATATTCCTCTCTTGATCACGTGCCTGTCTTTCTCAATCATGTTTTACCCATGAACCTATTCTCATGCAGCTTTATTACCCTGCAACTTACTCTCCCCGCAGTGCCAAGAGTGCTACGAATCCATTGTGTACTTCCCCAAGAGAATCAATAAGAAATGGCGCAACTTTCATAGCACTTATGAAGTAAACATTGTTGGGAACATGTTAAATTTAGATAACCATGGTGGTCTATGCTTGATGCACTTTTACTTCAATCTTTCTTAGGTCTAATACAAAATAGCAATCACATAAACTTGAAAGTAAAATGTTGATAGAACACAATAATAGATCAATAGAAGAAAAGCCAAATATAGATCAGATTTACAATTCCTTTTTTCCAACAAAGATATGAGATATTGTTCCGTTACGACGTCAGCAGGATGCTTCAACCAGCAAAGTCTTTCTCGGTCAGCCAACACTTTCATGTGTCACACCCACAACCCTCAAAGACAGCTCATCACAAGTCAATGCAAGTCAAACCAGGGACAACGCAGAAAAGTCAACACAGGCAGCTTCAGAAAAGTCAACGCAACAAACTAGGGCTTCGGTCAAACAACCCATAATTCCTCGATTTTAGTGTCCAGCTGTATGGCCTCCTAAAATCGGAATTTCTGTAGAAGATTGAGGTCAAACGACCAAGGGTTGACCACAGTCAACGCTGCAGTAGAAAAGCCCTAAACAGATCAGCGCAGAAAACATAAAGCCCTAAACAGATCAACGTAGAAAACAACAGCTTCGCTCCACACGTATGAGGGAAAAAGGCCTCCAAAGGCTATCGAACCAATCAGATCGCAATGAGAGAATGTGTGATGAAATGATGAGAAAATGACCTCCAAGTCTCTCCAATTTATATTCATCAATGAGGGTGTGTGACACATCTCTTAGGCATGTGGGATAAATCTGGCTGACCTTGCACATGTAGAAAATAAAATCAAAATCAATGTTCTGCTCATCCGATCAAGATGATCTTTAGATCAATCTTGCACCTCTCTGAAAGAGGAATTCAAAAAAAATATGATCATTGTCATATGAGCAATGCAACATGGAGTTTGGGCTTAGTTGCCCAAAATTAACACTCCCTCTCAACTAGGGAGAACTCCATCTGTCCACAAGTGCCATCCATCATGTACCAAACCAAACATCGTGCATCATCCCGTTGTAACTTGCTTTGCTGGCTCTTTATTTCAGAACAAAAGGTGAGTCACAAAGACATCACACACAGATGACCCGAAGTCAGCTTAGAGTTAAAAAACTCTCTCGGACTCAAAAGAGTCTCATACTAACCCGAAGTTAGTTTACTGACCCGAAGTCAGTTTAGAAGATAAAACCTCATCATACTTGATCCCCGATCAAGGTGTTGGAAACGTGCCATCCTAGACATAGAGAGTACGACAATCTCCTATGCGTCCATCGGTCTTGCTATGGTCTCTATCCACATTTCCAGCTCATTGGCCAAATGAGAGGTACTTCCCATGAGTTTGAAACTCCATGGGTAGGATGCGTGTGGGGCATAGATCAGAGAGAGGCGAACCAACTCAATATCATAACGGTGGGGCAGAAGCAAAACAAGGTTCGACAAGCCTAGCCCCGTATGTGCTTATAGCTCCAAGAAGCTATCCCCAAGTCCCCTAGAGCTCCTAGAGCTCTTAGTCCAACTCAAGCAGGACCCTCAGAATAGGGTCTTTCTACGATTCCAAGCTTCTCACGGAAGGTTAGGAACTTGACCTTCCCCAGGGGCTTCGTGAGAATATCCGCGACTTGCTCATCAGTTCCTATATGATCGAGCCTTACGACGCCTCACTGTACCATATCTCGGATAAAGTGGTACCTGATATCAATATGCTTGGATCGATCGTGGAACACGAAATTCTCAGAAAGATAAATCCCACTGTGGTTATCACAAAGGATAATGGTGGTATCCAGCACATGCCCGAACAACTCACTGAAGAGCTTTCGCAACCAAACAGCATCACAACAAGCCATACTCGCTGCAATGTATTTGGCCTTAGCGGTGCTCAAAGCCCCTGACTTCTACTTCCTGCTCATCGAAGATATCGAGGCAGAACCCAAGGTGAAGCAACATCTAGATGTGCTCTGCGATCCACCACACTGCCAACCCAATCAGATTCATTATATCCATGGAGTCTCAAACTCCCGGCAGTGTATCTCAGCCCATGGTTGATTGTGCCTCGAAGATATCTCAACAGATTCTTGGCACCAATCCAGTGAATGTGATGAGGTTCAACCATATGTTGACTCAAAGATTTCACTGCAAAACATACGTTCCGACGGGAGTTCACTAAGAACATCAAGGCCCCCACGAGTTGTCGATACTTGGTAGAATTTGCTAGCACGGACCCAACAACGTTTCCACTCAACTTCTTAAAGTTGAGTTCCATCGGTGTCGACACAGACTTACAGTCCACCATACCAAATCTCTCCAGCGGCTTCACGAGATATTTTCCTTGAGAAAGGAAAATTTCGCCAAGCCTAGGAAGTAGTGCATCAGTCCTAGGTATTTCATCTCAAATTTGGAAGCTAGCTCCCTCTTACACTGATGAATGAGAGGGTCAACACCTGTCCGGAAGAGATTGTCCACGTAGAGAACCAAAATGAGAGGCCTTTCTCTATCAACCTTAAAATAAAGGTTCAGATCAACATTACTTCGAGTGAAGCCCAACTTCATCAAGTAGCTATCTATCCTCTCGTACCAAGCCCTGGAGGCTTGCTTCAACCCATAGAAGGCTTTCTTCTTCCATCTGCATACATGGGTGTCTCTATCTCGGACTTCGAACCCCAGAGGTTGCTCCACATACACCTCTAACTTTATAGATCCATGCAGAGAAGCGGTCTTCACATCCATCTGATGTAGACTCCATCCTTGCGTAGCAGCAAGGGCAATAATAGATCGGATGGTGGTATAGCGGGCCACAGGTGCAAATATATCATCATAATCTAAGCCTTCATTTTGATAGAAGCCTCGGGCAACGAATCTTGCCTTGTACTTTTCAACACTTCCATCAGATCCATGCTTGATCTTATAGAGCCATTTCGAGGTGACAACAGATTTGTCCTCCGGTCTTGGGACCACTTCCCAGACATCATTCTTCATAATGGACTCATATTCTTCGTGCATAGCATCCTTCCAAACTTGATGCTTTATGATTTCTTCAAATGTTCCAGGCTCAGATTGTACTATCATACTCATGGCTGCTAGATACCCTTGGTATCTCTTCGACTTCTTACTTTCACGGAATGTCCCCCTTGGGGCAGTATGTCTCTCGGCATCTTCGAGAGTATCCCTAAGCCATGAGGGTCTTCTCTTATTTGAAGGAGGTGGATCAATGGGATCCATAGGTCCTTCAACATCGGGCATCAGGTCTTCCTTCGGCTCTTCCAACTTCCCTGCTTCTTCATCTTCTTTGTCTTCCTTGGACCTAGGAAGATTTCTTACTTTCTTGAGGGCAGCATCTTCATCGAAGGTGACATCGTGGCATATCTCCACTTCTCTTTGACCAGGCACATAGATTCTATATGCCTTCGAAGTTTCACTGTAGCCCACAAACATTCCCTTCTTTCTAGAAGCATCCAACTTGCTTCTCTTTTCTTTCAGCACATGAAAGTAAACAGGACAACTAAAAATTGTAAAATGAGAAACATCAGGTTTCTTTCCAGGGAAGACTTTTTCGGGAGTTTTGGAGTCCAGAGCGAAATGCAGGCATCTATTTTGAACATACACAACAGTGTTCGCAGCTTCTCCCCATAGAAACTTCATAAGAGCATGGCACGATCAACTTCCACAATGGTCCTGTTCTTTCTTTCAGTAACACCATTTTGCTCAGGAGTGTACGCAGTTGTGGTCTCCCTCTTAATGCCAACTTCTCTACAAAAGTCATTAAACTCATTTGACTCATACTCGGTACCATTGTCGATCCTCAAAACTTTGATTTTCTTCTCGGTTTGATTTTCCACCAAGGCCTTGAAGGTACAGAACCATTTGAATGCTTCATCCTTCTTCTTCAAAAAATATATCCAGGTCTTGCGGGAGAAGTCATCTGTAAAAGTCATGTAATAGGAACATCCTCCCAAGGATGTCGCAGGCAACATACGAGATAAGTCAAAATGTATCAACTGCAAGATATTAGTTGTTTTTGTGACACTTGAGGGGAATGGTCCCCTTGTATGCTTCCCTTTAGCACAACCCTGGCATATACCTTCATGATCATCTCTTAATTTGGGCATCCCTGTCACCGCCTTCCTTGCTTCAGGAAGGGCTTTGTAATGAAGGTGTGCAAACCTCCAGTGCCATAACTCTGTTTGAAGAGTTGTATCACATGTCATAGCCCCCAATGGACTTCCTCCAACTTGGTAGAGTGTATCTACTCTAAAACCAATAGAAAGAGCTTCCTTGAAGTTCTTCTTCCAGATAAGTACCTTTCCATCAACGAATGCCACCTTGAACCCTTTGTCTTCCATTGCCGAAATGGACACAAGGTTCTTCTTCAAATCAGGTACATACAACACATCTTGTAATCGGATGACTTGACCTTGAGATAAATGGAGGGTCACAGCCTCTTATACCTTTCATAATTTCCGCATTTCCGTATGAGATATTGTTACAAGCATAACACGGTCAGTAGGATGCTTCAACCAGCAAAGCCTTTCTCGGTCAGCCAACACTTTCATGTGTCACACCCACAGGCCTCAAAGACAGCTCATCGCAAGTCAACGCAAGTCAAACCAAGGACAACGCAAAAAAGTCAGTGTAGGTAGCTTCAGAAAAGTCAACGCAACAAACTAGGGCTTCAATCAAATAGCCCAAAATTCCTCGATTTTAGTGCCCAATTGTATGACCTCCTAAAATCAAAATTTCTACAGAAGATTGAGGTCAAACGACCGAGGGTTGACCACGGTCATCGCTGCAGTAGAAAAGCCCTAAACAGATCATCACAGAAAACAAAAAGCCCTAAACAGATCAGTGCAGAAAACAACAGCTTCGCTCCACACGTGTGAGGGAAAAAAGGCCTCCAAAGGCTATTGAACCAATCAAATCACAATGAGAGAATGTGTGATGATATGATGTAAAATGACCTCCAAGTCACTCCAATTTATATTCATCAATGAGGGTGTCTGACACATCTCTTAGGCATGTGGGGTAAATTTGGCCGACCTTGCACATGTGGAAAATAAAGTCAAAATCATTGTTCTGGCAGTTAAATATGGAGTTTGGACCTAGAAGGTTCAAAATTAATGTGTAGAGCAATTGCAAGAGGACACTATATGCTCTTTATTTTACTTATTGTTCTGTCCCACTTCTGCGTTGGGCATGTTGGCGTTCTCTCTTTTATTTTATGCAACATTGATGCATGTAGACTTCGTCAAAATATGTCATACTTCATTACATTTTCGCATGTGATCCCCCTGTTGTTTAGCCCAATACCTCCTTCAATGGTCACAGAAATACAGGGCCACTTGTCAACTGTCTTGGGTGAGGGTACAAAGAACGTAAGTGTGGCCTTGCACGCCTTTTGACGCCAACATCCTCTTCGTCAGCCAAACAAAACTCAACACTACTTCCTATCTTGCCTTCCCACAATACGTTGGCACAATTCGCCATGCAAGTCAGAGCATTGACAAGCATCCATAGATGGCAGAAAAGGAGTGGTTGATGTGAAAATTTCTGAATATCTCAAACTGTAACCCTACTGTTAAATTTCTGATTTACTTCTCCTACTTACATTAAGTTATTAATCTGAAATCTTTAGCATTAACATCGAAGTAAATACATTAACAACCTACACATACAGATCTAAATTGAATAACATGCACAATGACAAAGTGACACACAAGGATTTTCTGGACAACTGTCCCCGGAAAAACCTAATGCGGGAAAACCGGTCTTCTGGCTGCTGGAGGGTTTTTATTATTAAGCAGAATCTAAGTACAACAGATCTGGGTACCAAATTGGTTAACCCGACAGAGAAATAAAAGAACTATAACTATACCTCTGTTCCGGAGACAGAAAAACTGACTGATTCACACCCTCAAACGGGATTTACCGAACTCAACCCTTTTCAGTCTTCAGAAACCCCAATGCTGCTCTGAAACCCTCTGCGTCAACCCTGATGGCCTGCCTTAGCCCCTGTGCTGCTCAAGAAGGGCCTGCGTCATCCCAGACTGGGTTACCCTGCCCTAGCTAGGCCTGCGTCAGCCTTGTTGGCCTCTTGCTGCCCCTGCGCTGCCCTTTCTGGGCCTGCGTCAAGCTTGCGTAGCTCCTAATGCCTCTGTGCTTCCCCTGCTGGGCTCTTGGCTGAGCTGCGTAGCTGCTGCCTCTGTGCTGTCTCGGTTTGTTGCTTCTCTGCCTTCGTTGCACTCTTGGCTTGGGATCAAACCATCCCTCTCGCCAATACTGCCCATCGCTGCAGCTGAAACACTTCTAAAATTCTTAGCAAACCACGCCCTAGAATTCTAGCTTAGTTTCAGTGCTCTGCTACTGTGTGTGTTCGTTCTCCAACTGACCCCAAACCCTCTTCTTATACTTTTCTCGTTGAAACATCAACGACCGTGATCTAATCTTGAATTGATGGCTAAAATTTGAAGATGCTTGAGCCGTGTGACTTAAGTCATTTTCATCACAAGTTTAATTTAATTAACTTTAATCTTTTAATTTTCCCAAGTTAGACTTAGGGTTGTTGTAAATTTTCGTAGATGTTCTATGCTTGATGCAACTTTACTTTTATTCCCAATATCAAACAACAATCACATAAACAAGAAAGTAAAATGCTGATAGAACATACCAATAGATCGACACAAGACAAGCCAAAAATACACTTAACTTGATCAGCAAAATATATGTGTTGTGGTGCGTTATGGCGGTCAACAGGATGCTTCAACCAGCAAAGTTTCAATACGGTCACCCAACCAGAATGTGTCACACAACCCTCTCAGACAACTCTATATCAGTCAACCCAAAGTCAACAAAAGTCAACACTGTCCCAGTCAACTGTTAACACAAAAACAACAGCAGCAAAAGTCAACGCAGCTCGGTCAAAGTCAACGTCCAACCTCGATTTCTGTGCCAATAAATGCGGACTGCAGAAAGCAGAATTTTGGGAGAGATTAAGGTCAATTTGACCATGCGTTGACCAAAGTCAACGCTGGTCAAATCTGCGCTGAAAACCCTAGGTCAAAACATAAAATTCTCTTGCTGCATTTTCCCACGTGTGAGAGAAGGAGAGTCTCCAAGGTGATCGAACCAATCAGCTGATGAGAGAGAATGTGTGATGAGTGATGGATGAAAATGTCCTCCAACGTTGACCTATATATATCCATCAGTGAGGGTGTGTGACACATCTGCTGAGGCTTCAAGCCTACATTTCAATTATGGCCGACTTTGCACATAAGTGGAATTAATTCAAAATAATTTTTCTGCTCATCGGATCAAAATGATCTTTAGATCGATCTTGCACCTCTCCGAAAAAGGAATCCAATAAAAAATATTGGCATCTTCATATGAGCATCAAAACATGGAGTTTGGACCTAGTTGTTCAAAATTAACACTCCCTCTCAACTAGGGGGAACTCCATCCACCTGTGCCATCCAAACATCGTGCGTCATCTTGCCGTAACTTGCTTTGTTGGCTTCTTTATTTCAAAACAAAAGGTGAGTCACAAAGACATCACTCCTGACTGACAAATTCAACTCAGAGGTTCGAAACCTCTATAGGACTCAAAGGAGTCACATACCAACCCAAAGTTGGTTTACCTGACCCGAAGTCAGTTGGAGGTCCGAAACCTCACTAGACTTGATCCCAGATCAAGTGGTTGGACATGTGCCATCCTAGAGATAGAGAGTACGACAATATCCAATGCGTCCATTGGTCTTTGCTACTGGTCTCTAGCTTTTCCCACCTCACTGGCCAAATGAGAGGTACTTCCCATGAGTCCAAGACTCAATGGGTAGGATGCATACGGGGCACGGATCATAAGAGGTGAATCAAATCAATATCATAACGGTGGGGCACAAGCATACCAACAAGGTTCCGCAAGCCTAGCCCTGTGGTTGCTTATAGCTCCAAGAAGCTATCCCCAAAGCTCCCTGGAGCTCCCAGAGCTCATCATCCAACAGGACCCTTAGCACAGGGTCGTTCTACGATTCCAAGATTCTCACGGAAGGTTAGGAGCTTGACCTTCCCCAAGGGCTTTGTGAGAATATTTGCGACCTACTCATTGGTTCCTATATGATCGAGCCTTACAGGGCCTCGCTGTACCATATCCCGGATAAAGTGGTACCTGATATCAATATGCTTGGATTGATCGTGGAACACGGGATTCTCGGACAACCGAATCCCACTCTGGTTATCACAAAGGATAACGGTGGTATCTAGCACATGCCCGAACAACTCACTGAAGAGCTTTCGCAACCAAACTGCTTCACAACAGGGCATACTCGATGGCAATGTATTCGGCCTCAGCAGTGCTCAAAGCCACCGACTTCTGCTTCCTGCTCATCCATGATATTGAAGTAGACCCAAGTGTGAAGCAGCATCCAGAATGTTCTCTTGCAATCCACCACATTGCCAGCCCAATCGGCATCAGTATATCCATGGAGCGTCACGCTCCCGACAGTGTATCTTAGCCCATGGTTTATCGTGCCCCAAAGATATCTCAACAGATTCTGGGCACCAACCCTGTGAATGTGATGAGGATCAACCATGTGTTGACTCAAAGTGTTCACTGCAAAACATACGTCCGGACGGGTGTTCACTAAGAACATCAGGGCCCCTACGAGTTGACGATACTCAGTAGGATTTGCTAGCACGGATCCAGTAGTGCTGCCACTTAACTTCTTAAAGTTGAGTTCCATCGGTGTCGACACAGACTTACAGTCCACCATTCCAAATCTTTCCAACAACTTCACAATATATTTTCCTTGAGAAAGGAAAATCTTGCCAGGTCTTTGCCAGACTTCCAAGCCTAGGAAGTAGTGCATCAGTCTTAAATCCTTCATCTCGAACTCAGAAGCGAGCTCTCTCTTACACTGATGAATGAGAGGGTCAACACCTGTCAGGAAGAGGTCGTCCACATATGGCACCAGAATGGGAGGCTTTTCTCTATCAACCTTGAAGTAAAGGTTCATATTAGCATTACTACGAGTGAAGCCCAACTTCATTAGGTAGCTATCTATCCTCTCGTACCAAGCTCTGGGGGTTTGCTTCAACCCATAGAGGGCTTTCTTCAACCTGCATACATGAGTGTCTCGATCCTGGTCTTCGAACCCCATAGGTTGCTCCACATACACCTCTTCCTTTATCGCACCATGCAGAAATGCAGTCTTCACATCCATCTGATGAAGATTCCATCCTTGCGTAGCAACAAGGGCTATGATAGATCGGATGGTGGTATATCGAGCCACAGGTGCAAATATATCATCATAGTCTACGCCTTCCTTTTGAGAGAAGCCATGGGCAACGAATCTTGCCTTGAACTTTTCAGCACTACCATCAGATCCATGCTTGATCTTATAGAGCCATTTCGAGGTGACAACTGTTTTGTCCTTTGGTCTTGGAACCCATCCCAGACATCATTCTTCATAATGGACTCATATTCTTCGTGCATAGCATCATTCTAGACTTGATGCTTTACAACTTCCTCAAAAGATCCAGGCTTAGATTGTACGATTGTACTCATGGCTGCTAGATACCCTTGCTATCTATTCGACTTCTTGCTTTCACGGAATGTCCCCCTTGGGGCCATGTGATTCTTGACATCCTCGAGAGTGTCCTTGAGCCATGAGGGTCTTCTCTTCATTGAAGGAGGTGGATCAATAGGGTCCATCGGTCCTTCAACATTGGGCATCGTCTCATCCTTCGGTTCTTTATGATTTCCAACCCTTACTTCATGATCTTCCTCAGAGTTTGGAAGATTGATCACTTTCCTGAGGGAAGCATCTTCGTCAAAGGTAACATTGTGGCATATCTCCACTTCCCTTTGACTAGGCACATAGACTCTATAAGGCTTTGAAGTTTCACTGTAGCCCACAAACATTCCCTTCTTTCCAGAAGCATCCAACTTGCTCCTCTTCTCTTTCAGCACATGAAAATAAACGGGACAACCAAATACTCTAAAATGTGAGACGTTAGGTTTCTTACTAGAGAAAACCTCTTCGGGAGTTTTGGAGTCCAGAGCAGAATGCGGGCATCGGTTTTGTATGGACACAACAGTGTTTGCAGCTTCTCCCCATAGAAGCTTCGGAAGACCTTGGTCACATAGCATGGCACGGGAAGCTTCCACAATGGTCCTGTTCTTTCTTTTAGCAACGCCATTTTGCTTAGGAGTATATACGGTTGTGGTCTCCCTCTTGATGCCAACTTCTCTGCAAAAGTTATTGAACTTGTTCGTCTCATATTCAGTGCCATTATCGGTCCTCAATATCTTGATCTTCTTCCCTATTGAATTTTCCACCAAGGCTTTGAAAGTACAAAACCACATTAAAGCCTCATCCTTCTTTTTCAAGAAGTATATCCAGGTTTTGCGAGAGAAGTCATCTATGAACGTCATATAATAAGAACATCCTCCCAAGCATGTCACGGACAGCATACCAGACAGTTCAGAATGTGTCAATTGCAAGACATCAGATGTCTTTGTGACACTTGAGGGGAAAGGTCCCCGTGTATGCTTTCCTTCGGCACAGCCCTGACATACACCTTCATGATCATTCTTGAATTCAGGCATCCCCGTCACCACCTTCCTTGCTTCGGGAAGGGCTTTGTACTGAAGGTGTCCAAACCTCTGGTGCCATAGTTCAGTCTGTCGGATAGTATCACATGTCATCACACCTAGTGGACTTCCTCCAACCTGATAGAGTGTATCAACTCTAAACTCAATTGTGATAGCTTCCTTGAAACTTTTCTTCCAGATGTGCACCTTCCCATCAAGGAATGCCACATTGAAACCTTTGTCTTCCATGGCCGAAATAGACACAAGGTTCTTCTTCAAATCAGGTACATATAGTACATCTTGCAAGCGGAGGACTTGACCTTGAGACAAGTGGAGGGTCATAGTCCCTGTCCCTTTCACGGGATATGTGGCATTATCTCCAAGGATAATTTTCAGATTAGTATCCTTCTCAATCATATCAAAAAGTGCTTCCTTAAACCCAATGAGGTGCCTTGAGGCACCACTATCTATCAACCAGACATCCATAGTGTTGGGTGGAGATGCAGCAGAGAGGGCAGATACAAGAATGAATTCATTTCTTTTATCATCAACAACATTAGATTCCTCATACCTGGAATTTCTCGACCTTTTGAAAGGTTGCCCATTTCTACCAGATGGAGCCTTCCTCTTTCCTTTGAACCTGTTGTTCCTTTGATTGCCATTCCTCCGGTTGTTGTTGTTGTCATCATCCCAGGAGAATGCTTCTTGAAAGGGCATTCTCTAGCATAGTGGCCGGTCTTGTGACATTTGTAACATTTTCTTTTTTTTCCTTGGGACCCTACTCTTCATTGGTTCCGCGAACCACCATAGTTCTTCTTCTTAGCACGAGTAGTGAAGGCAACGTTACCTTCATTTTCATATTCCTTCATTCTTGATTCCTCTTGTATGCATCTCGATAATACTTCATCAGAATCAGGTATCACATTGTTATTGAGAATGGTAGTATTGAATACATGCCATTCAGAGGAGAGACCTCCAAGTGCGGTGAGAACCATTTCTCGATCGGCTATTGTCTCCCCAGTGGCTAGAAGATTATTTCTGATTTTGGTCAACTTCAGAAAATAAGATTGAATGGATCATCCCTGCCTTTCTTCAGATTCTTCAGTTGGTTCTTAAAGAAAAGGACTTGATTTGCATTGTTAGCCTTGAACATGTTGACCAACCTATCATACATCTGCTTGGATTTGCCCAGCTTAGAGATGTAGGCTACCAGACTGTTATGAATATAATCTCGGATCATTAGCTTTGCTTTGATTTCCCCATTCTTATATTTTGACTTGGTGGCAGCAGGTGCAGATGATGGAGGCTCTTGGATTTTACCTTGTACATAGTCCATAACATCTTGGTCTTCCAACATAAGATCCAAAGTCATCTTCCAGGCATGGAAGTCTTCCTTCCCAGTCAACTTATAATCAGCTTTGAAGCCATTATAGTTTGATGTACCATTGCTCTTCTTTGGTGATTGCTACAAACTTCGGATTTGTCTTCACCTCAGCTCCGATACCATGTAAATTTTCGTAGATGTTCTATGCTTGATGCAACTTTACTTTTATTGCCAATATCAAACAACAATCACATAAACAAGAAAGTAAAATGCTGATAGAACATACCAATAGATCAACAGAAGACAAGCCAAAAATACACTTAACTTGATCAACAAAATATATGTGTTGTGGTGCGTTACGGCGGTCAACAAGATGCTTCAACCAACAAAGTCTCAATACGGTCAGCCAACTAGAATGTGTCACACAACCCTCTCGCATAGCTCTATATCAGTCAACCCAAAGTCAACAAAAGTCAACGCTGTCCCAGTGAATTGTCAACGCAAAAACAACAGCAACAAAAGTCAACGCAGCCCGGTCAAAGTCAACGTCTAGCCTCGATTTCTATGCCAATAAATGCAGACTGCGGGAATCGAAATTTTGGGAGAGATTAGGGTCAGTTTGACCATGCGTTGACCAAAGTCAACACTGGTCAAATCTGCGCTGAAAACCCTAGGTCAAAACAGAAAATTCTCTTGCTGCGTTTTCCCACGTGTGATAGAATAAGAGCCTCCAAGGTGATCGAACCAATCAGCTGATGAGAGAGAATGTGTGATGAGTGATGAATGAAAATGTCCTCCAACGTTGACCTATATATATCCATCAGTGAGTGTGTGTGACACATCTGCTGGGGCTTCAAGCCTACATTTCAATTATGGCCGGCTTTGCACATAAGTGGAATTAATTCAAAATAAATTTTCTGCTCATCGGATCAAGATGATCTTTAGATCGATCTTGCACCTCTCCGAAAGAGGAGTCCAATAAAAATATTGGCATCTTCATATGAGCATCACAACATGGAGTTTGGACCTAGTTGTCCAAAATTAACAGTCCTTAATTAAAAGATTAATTAATTAAATATCTCTTAAACAGGGTGGAATTTCTTAAATCTCTGGGTCTTGGAGATCTTATGTACTCTAGTCCCTCCACAAAGTTTGGGAGCTAGAGCACATTCGATGCTACCCCAACATCCCAAAATCTCAACATGCACTGATCTCTGGTGTGGGTCTCTGCGCTGATGCTTGGCTTGCTGCCCTTCATCACGGCGCTGCTGCTGCTGTTCTGTACTGTTTCCCCTGACGCTACCACCGCCACTGCTACATCCATACTGCAACTCCCTCTCAATTTGCTGCATTGTGCTGCCAATTGCTGCACTGCAACTTAGTTACTGAGAGTAAGCAACTGAAGTTCTCCTGCCCAATCTTTGATAGACAAGTAAGTTGGGCTGCATCTTCATCACTGAAGCTCCATAGGCTGCTACTCTGTGCTGTCCTCCGGAGGCTGCTGCGCTGCTGCAGCTCTGCACTGTGTAAGCAGATCTCCTTTGGGTTGAAGTCTCCTACGCTGCTGCTGTGCTATGCTATCCTCCTGAAGCCTCTGCGCTGCTGCATCTTTGCACTGCGTAAGCAAGCTTGCTCTGCACTGCTGAAGTCACATCAACCCCTCTATGCTGCTGCTGCATCTGCACTGCACCGCTCCCTCTCTGCATCCAACTCTGTCTCTGCTCCATCTGTGATTCTCTGCACCCGTTGCTCCACTTGTCCTGCTACCGTCTTAAGGCTCCCGTAGCTTGTATCCAAGAGTTGGGCTACTCAAGGATCCTACCTTCACTTTGTAACTGCTCTATAGATCAAGATCACTCCAATTTCGTGGTTCATGAGCGCTCATGGCTACGTCATCTTTGGAGCCATCGTCTGCTACGGCAGCCTTGGAGCTAGAAGCTTCCTTGTCCTTTTTCTTTAGAGGACAATTGCTAGCGAAATGTCCTAGTTCACCGCACTGGAAACACTTGATCTTTGACAAATCACGCTTCTTTTCTCCCTTGTTGCCTCTTTGATGCCAAGGCCGCATCTTCCTCTTCTTCCTTCTTCACTTTGCTCGAACCAGTGTTGTACTGTCTTTTGGTCATTTGACAATTTTTCTCTTGTCAGTGGATGGTCCACATGTTGTCCCAGTTGGGAAGGTTTGCTTTGCCCAAGAGACTTTGGACAAAAGTTTCCTAGTCCTCTGTGACTGCATTGAGAGCAGTCCTCAACATGACATCGTCATCTACCTTGACCCCCATCCCAGTTAGTTGATATCGGATCGATTGTAGTTTGGATAGAAAAGGGTTGATCTCCTCTCCCTTGGCCATCATCAATAACCTCAGCTGGTTCTCCAGAAGCATCTTTCTTTGGACTGACCTTCCTTCATACAATGTGGTTAGAGCTACCCACATCTCATGAGCCGTTGCCTTCTCGGCTATGTGTGGAACCACATGATCTTTGACCGCGTCCATAATGATGCGCTTCCTCGTGCTTCTCTAGGAGCTTCGCATCGATCGGTGTAGCCAAGACTTTCTTTGCATTCTCCCTCAAGCCGTATGCCTCCATGACTACCAAGATTCTAGCTTTCCAGATTGCAAAGTTGGACAGGCCATCCAACCTATCTTGATCATGTAGTCCATGTGGTGCCATCTGCTCAGAAGTTTGTCGAAACGAATCCTCCTCTCTGTGCTAGAGACTCGGATCTAGGGTCCTTGGCGAGACAGTCATCCTCTGCTCCCTCTGACAACTGACTCCCTCTCTTGGAAGTCTTCCAAACAAAACGAATCAGCTCTCTTCGATCCTCTGATCGGTGTACAAATCTCTTTGGCAGGAAATTTTCTGAGAAACTATTCTCTTCTCGCTCTTCGTCAACTTAGCTTAGGCTACATTCTGCACCGACATAATTTTCACCCCACCAATAATTGCTGAAGGTCTGCAGCTCAGCTTCCGGTTCTCGACACTCTGCATGGCAATCAACCTCTGGACTGTGTCACCTTGGTTGGCCTCGGCATGAGCAGACTGGCCCAACGCATCCTTTGCGCAGCGACTGGGCAGGGCAGGCTACTCCTGTGTCCCTCTGGATGGCTCTGCGCTGCCTCTGCGTGGCTCTATTGGCTTTGCGTCGCTCTACTGTCGTGCTGCTCTCTCCGGGTTATCTGCTGCTGCTACTGCTTTCTCTACTGCTTTCTGCAACACAGATTCTTCAACCTTCTTGCTGGAGACTTAGCTAGATTTGCAATCACTTTGATACCATGTGAAAATTTCTGAATATCTCGAACATAAATCCTACTGTTAAATTTCTGATTTACTTCTCCTACTTACATTAAGTTATCAATATGAAATATTCAGCATTAACATCGAAGTAAATACATTAACAACCCAGACATACAGATTTAAACTGATTAACATACACAATGACAAAGTGACAAATAAGGATTTTCTGGACAACTGTCCCCAGAAAAACCCAATGCGGGAAAATTGGTCTTCTAGCTGCTGGAGGGTTTTTATTATTAAGAAGAATCTAAGTACAACAGATCTGGGCACCAAACAGGTTAATCCGACAGAGAAATAAAAGAACTGCAGCTATACCTCTGTTCTGGAGATAGAAAAACTGACTGATTCACACCCTCAAACGGGATTTACAGAGCTTAGCCTTCTTAGTCTTCAGAAACCTTAGCGCTGCTCTGAAGCCATCGCCACGCTCCCGAGGACCGGCAGGACGGTCCCCTCGTGCTTATTCAGGAAGGACCCGCGCCACCCCAGACTGTTGCTGTCAGCTCGGCGTTGCCTTCTTCAGGCCCTTCGCGCTGCTTATGAGTTCGATGCCTCTCACGCTCTCCGTCGGGCTCTTTGCCGAGTCAGCCGCCTTTAATCGTCTCGGCCGTCGGCTTACCTTCGTTGCACTCTTGGCCTAGGATCAAACCATCCATCCCCGTCTCCACATCGCCTCGCATGAAACACTTCTGAAATTCTTAGCAAACCACGCCTAAAAATTCCAGCCTAGTCTGCTCACCGTGTGTGTTCTCTCCAAATCAATCTCAAGCCCTCTTCTTATACTTTTCTCGTTGAAAACATCAACGACCGTGATCTAATGACCGACAACACACTATCATGCGAGATCTATGACCAATGTTCCATGTCTCGATGCAACCTTGCATTATTCAGATATTAAACCCCTGATAGTGCCCTTTGCCTAGCACACAATTTTGAGTGTGGACTTGGTCATTACTGAGGCACTATGTGTTTCCCAAGGGGATTTTGATAGAGGTAACACCTCTAGTATGAGACTATCATAAAGAATAGGAGGTCACGTCTCCATAGTGCAACTGCCAAAAGGTTGCGCTCCTCCCTACTTGTTCAGAGATATTCTTAAATGGCTTTGCTTTATTCTCATAGCCTCCTTAACACATTTTCAATGGCAAGCATTAATGTCGATTATTAAAGCTTTTGTCTTCATTTTATAGCCATCACACATATGGTAGGTCTAATCCTTTGATCATTTCCAATGTGTGCCTTCATTTGCCCATGCAGTTCAAAAAGAATGTGCTTTGCCCCTCTTGCGTTGGTCATACTAGTCCATCGCTTTTATGATGCACATATTAATAATGCCCTTTGTGTATAACATACAACGTGCTCCTTTCTTTCCTCAAAGCACATACCATCTCCCTGGAACAATTCAAACCTTCCCCTTTCCTTCATCTAAGTGGTGTCACATCAGAGTATTAATTGAGTACAAGTGTTGCTTTGTTCGATGTGGATCAAAGGCACCTTCTCTTGGTCTCATGCAGAGGGAATGAAACACCAAGGAACAAATCAGTGCACCAACGCATATATATATATATATATATTTGTTTATGTGAGATCGAGGAAATAAGAAATAAAAGAAATGATAGAGACAATTCACTGAAGGAACATGAATTATAAGTATTCCAGATCAAGGTGTTATAGATTGTATGGTTGGGCAAATTATGCTTTAATTTGGAGATCCATCTTAAAATATGGGCATTTTAATCGGGCCAGTAATTGTGGGCAACTTTGTTATTACATGTTTCCCATGGTGATGATGTGAGTTCCCTGAAGTGTTCGTGACCATGTGTTTGGAAGGCGGTGATTAATGCAAAGCAAGGTTGGATTATTAATTATGTCAATCTAGGGCTTCAAAGATGCATGGGAAAAATGACATTCTTACAAACCCTAATGCACACGTTGAGATGGGGGACCAATCATGAACCTAAATGGCAACGATATTTGATGATCCTTACTATGATTTCATGCAACACCATTGATAATACGCTCCAGGGGAATATGAATTAGGTTATAACGTGACGGGGACCACTCTCTTGACAAATTAGGGTTTCTCCCAAACACTAGTACGGTCAGCATGATGCAAGCCAGAATGAAATCTTGTCCGTTCGGGATCAGTGCCCCCATTACTTGGTGCTAACTACTATGAACAACCTAGCTTCGAATTCACAAAATAACTCTCAACGCTCTTTGAAGCAGCAAACCACCAAACCTTAATGCAATCATAAGACAACAAGACAAGTGAGTGCGGTGTGCATCGCATGAATGGGCGCAACAACAGGGTTTGGTAGGGATAGGTCATGGGGAGATTAACCAACCAGAGACCAGATCGAAACCTAAATGGGTTGAGCGAGCAGAGGGGGTCTTGAAATTTTGAATATGCCCAAAATCTTGGGTAGTGTTGTAGCAGCTACATCACCTTCCTAACGAGATTTCAGGATACTCGAGATCAGCTGGCTGCCGTGGGAGCAGCGCCTTAGGCTACTGAGTTTGTACGACTGGCCCTTAATAGTGTTTCCGAGGAGTGGCAAGTCTTTGTCCAGAGTATCCTGGGCAGAGAGAAGTTGTTTGATTGGGAGAGAGTTTGGGATGATCTACAACAAGAGGAGATGAGGCGTGATTTGGTGAAGAGCACCATAAGTGGCAACAAAAACAATGGGGTGAAGATCGAGAAGGACGAGGAGAATGCAACCCTCACATCAAAGGGGCAGCAGGAGCAACGCAGGCGAAAGAAGGATATTTCGAAGATCAAGAGCTTCTGATGTGGTGAGATGGTCCACTTCAGTTCTCAGTGTCCTCTTCGGAAGAAGGACAAGGAGAAGGAGTAGTATCAACAAGCTGCTACCGCAAAAATCGGCACACTGTCCTCCAGATTGGAGGAGGAGTTTGCCATGATTGGGCATATACCTCCATGGGAGAGGTGGCGTGATTTGTTTTTGTAGCCCAAGACTGCTACAGATGGGTAGAATCCTTGAGGAGTCCTTATGAAAATTCGTTTTACATGGAATCCTACTGCAACAAATGATGGAAAATCTTCTATTTGTTATTTACTTAACAAATTATTTACTGTGTTCTACAAGCAAATATTGAAATCCATTCACTATAGCCTACACAATTAAACTGCGGAAGAAATACAAGTGCGAAAACAAATCTGAACACACATAGATCACACAACCATCCGACACAATTGTTTTTGGACTAATGTCCCCGGAAAAACCCTACGCAGGAAAACCGGTGCAACAGATTTGAAGGTTTATGTTATTATGTAGTAAATTCTGAGTACAGATCTATGATTGATCAGACTGTCAAATCATACAACAAAACTGACAGAAGAGATCTCGTGAGACAAACCTCACTCCTCCATGGGAAACTTGCACTGATTTGCACCAAGGCTAGATTGCCTTGCGCTGCCTCTGCACATTGACTGCGTCACTCTGCGCAATGACTGCATCACAACTTGGCTGCCCCTTTGTCTCTGCGCTGATCTCACTGCTGGTTGGAAACCGAGCCTTCGAAAAATCTCTTCGGGGTCTGACACTGGCTTTGCGCTATCTCCTCCGTAGGAAAACGATTCTCCCTTTGGCTCTGCGCAGTGACTGCGTAGGCATTGCGTCACTGGCTCTGCACTGAATCTGTGGCTCTCTCAGTCTTTGCTGCTATGTACTCTCCGACTCAAGAAACCTTCAAACCAGAAACACTGCTCCTCATTGCAATCAAGGATCACTTAGATCTGATTTTCATCTGAGCACTTGCTTCGTCGAAAAAATTCAATCTCTAGATCCTCTGTGTCTCCACAAATGTATTTTCCAAATGACCTTTCAAGTCCTTATTATAATCTTCTCGTTGAGGATTCAATGACCCAGATTAGATCTCTAATCAACAGCTAAGATTAACTTTTGACTTGATCCGTTTATTCTAGATCATTCTCACTCATATATTATTAATACACTTTAATTATTTTATTTTCCTAAGTTTTGACTTAGGGTCCCTTTAAAAATAATTAATTATTTCTATAGAATACAATCTGAGTGGAATTTCACCAAATGCTTTTTGGGTTATTTAGAATACATGTGTCTAAGCCTCTCCACAAAATTTGAGACTTAGAGCAGATCAGGGGTCAAAGGAGGCAGAGGAGGCCAATGAAAGGCAACGTTGGAGGAGGAAAGCCCTTGAAGGCTAGACGTTGGGGTTTTTGGGGCAATTTAGGGCCCTAAAGGGTCACGACTAGCCCAAAGGGTAGTCGTTAGGGTCAAGGAATGGCAATCGTGTGGCCTAAGGTCCACGACTAGGCCTTCTAAGGCCTGAAAGCCCTAACACTGGGCCTAGAAGGAGAGGCCGAGGCCTCTAAAGGCTACGACCTGCCCTAAAAGGGCAGAAAAGTTGACGCAAGGGCAGAAAAGGCCGACGCTGACCAAGAGAAGGAGGACACTGGGCTAGAGGAGGGTAGATCCGGGCCCGAGAGACCTGAAAAGTGAAACACTTGCTTTAGAATTTTTCTCTTCTAGATTTGAATTTTGCTGCAAAATCTTCAGTGGCGAGCCCAACAATTTTTTTTAAAGACTAGGTCTTACCCTCAAGGCCCTAGATCTAGCTCTAATTTAGCTTTATCTCTTGATTCAACTTGCAAAAATGAACATAAAACCAGTGTTCCATGGGGTCGCGTCCCCTAGGGTCGGGTTCACGCACCCCTCGCACCCCTCGCACCCGGGACGGGGAGTCTCCTGGTGGTGCGTTTCCCCGTGCACCCTTTTTGGGGAGTCTTTGGGAGACGCAAGGGGGTGCGTTTCCCTGCGCACCCTTTTTAGGGAGTCTTGGGGAGACATAGGGGGGTGCGTTTCCCCAGTGTGGGGGGCGCGACTCCCCAAAAAGGGTGCTTCTGGGCGTCGCCCTTTTGAAGGGGGGACGCGTCTCCCCTTAGATTTGTCTAATAACACCTAATGTAAAAAAAAGATGACTATCATATAGTATAAAGTCAAAAAATTAAAAAAAAATTAAAATTAAAAAAACAAAATATTAAGTTTAAATTTTTTTTATGATTCACTATTCAATGATTCATTTCATTTATAGCTCTTCGACCTCCGGCTAACCTCTACAACTTTGACCTTGACCTCTCTGCGTTCTTGATGTTGATTTTATTTTCAGTGCTCATTATCTATTTTTACTTTTCAGTTGATGACCTCAGACTGATTCTTGACTCTTCACTCTTAACTATTTTTGAGTTTGAAACTCTGAGTTATATAAATTTACTATTTACTATTTAGTGTTCAAAGTTCAAACTTTAGTATCTACTATCTACTTTTAGACTTCTAGTATGTTTTGCTTTCAATTTCGATTCTAGAATGATGAATGATGAAATTAATTTCTAAGTCAATGTACATTGTAGATTGTAGAATGATGAATGATGAATGATATGGAATCATGGATCAATGTATTTGGAGATTTCATTATGGAATTTATTTATTGAATGATCATTGATTACGGATGAATATTAGAATAATGAGTATGTCATATGAATGATGTATGTATCAAAATGAATGATGAGGATGGATCAATGTATGTCATTATTAAATTCAATTATGAATTTAAATTTATCATGTGTAGATCGAATTTCAATTCTCAATGTATTGGTATTCATATTAGTATATAGTATATACTATATTATTATTAGTCTATTTAATATTTAATATTTATGCTTTCATTATTTAACAATGACTATGAACTTGAATTATATATATATATATATATATATATATATATGTATGTATGTATGTATGTATAAATTATGTACCCCGACGACTTCCTACACCCCCAAATTTTCCCAAAATTTCAGGTTACTCCCACAAGTCCTTCCTGCGCGTCTCCCCACACCGGAGTATTGGTGGAACATTGCATAAAACACCCAAAACCCAATATGTACAAAAATTGTTAAAACCCCAAAACCCAAGTTAGCAAAAATAATTTACAAATTATATTTACAAAATCTACAATATACAAGGGTTTTGAAAATTTATATTTTTGAGAAAAATATTTTATGGCTATTTCTTTGATGAATGGCTAAAAACACTTTAGAAACCCCATGCATACTATAGCCTTAGTGAAGATTAAATCCACCACACAAATATTTGGGATCCAAGCAAAATAATTCCTGCCCACGTTTGTGAACTTGGAGGCCAAGGACTAAAGCACCTGCAAACACTATGCAATTATCTAAAGACAATCTATTAATCATATGGCGAACCAAATCACCTAAGATTAGCCCAACACTATCAATAACATGATTTTATCTCCATCTAATGAAAAACAAATCTTACCATGATTCAATACAACATAGGAAATCCCGTAGTCAGTACATATCACAAATCAATGAACACGAGCACCTAGAATCGCACCCCAAAGTCTTTATTATGATAGAAAAAATAGTTCCCAGTGGGACAATAGTGTTACAAAGATGCTTCAACAACAATTTTCTAGCCAGAGATCATTGTGCTAGAGACTCAAATGACTCTCTAATTTATAGTTGAATCCTCCAAGTGGAAAAATAACAACTAATTTCTTTGATCCTTCTCAAAATAATCTCGGCCGTCGAAAAATACTTGATCATCTTTTAATCTTAGCCATTGATTTTTTTATTTTATTTTCGAGGTATTTTTGAATTCATCGTTTAATTCCATTTTTATTAGCTCAAAATTAATTACTTTGATCTAATTTCCTCAAAAGTTTGATTTTGACTTAAACACCAAGGTCCAAGGGTCCAAATTTTCTTGAAATATACAACATTCCCTTGGTGGAGAACCTTCAAAATTTAATTCTTTTAAGACCCACGAATTTTTCCACTTGGAGAATTATTTTCCTAAGACATTTTAATTTTGACTCTGATTAATTAGTTTTTTGTCTTGGGATTTAATTTTATTTTGTCAAAAAAAATAATTAATTTATAGATGAGGGGATTTAATGATTTTTCCACCCTCATTTACATAATATGTTTACATTTACAACCCTCAAAGGGGGAATACACATTTGGCTTAGACACTTAAGACACATGCCCAATTCTGCGGCACAACACGATCTAGTAGACCAAGTTATTTGTAATAAAATAATTTAGCCAACTAGCTTAAATTATTCCCAAATCACTTTTACATAGGACTCGACTAAAATGCTAAGACTCACGTAAGACTTTGATGAAGAATTTCACCCTAACTTTCGGGTGAGGTTGGAGGGAAAAACTTTGCCGACCATCTGTGTTTAGAAACACACATGAGTCAGTGAGACAAAAAACCTCCTAGGATGAAACTTTTCCCCAAAATAATACGCTTACCTAGGTTGTTACATACATTCAAGGTCTTACTAGGATCATTTACATTAAAAAACTTGTAGAATGGGTTTATAATGACACACAAGGCTGCTGACAGATGATTCGATCTTGAAAATTTTTGTACTTCCGCTTCCTCAGAACTTTGACAAACACTGTGCAACATGCCCTAAATCTACATATCTTAAAACCCTAACTTATGACAACTCTCCTCTAAATTATAAAGGTCATAGGGAAGTGTATTTGAACTTTAGGCAACTCTTATCTCAGCCTTCCAAAGCTTTTGGTACCTTTTCCTCCAATCATTAGACCTTGCATCGCCATTGACCCCTCAGTTGAATATCTTGTTGGTTGTTTTCTGTTAGGAAGCCTTCCTTGTGGGGATAATATCCACTAGTAAACAACTGGAGAGAAGCCACTAAGGTGACACTGGTGGCTAATCTCATGTTGCCATAAGACCTAGGTTTCCTAGTGAGGCTTTGCACTAGGCTTGCTAGATTTTGTAGTAATAAGGTATACGAAGAGGTCAATCTTAATTCAAATGATCCTGACCCTTACAAACAGAGCGAGAGTTTAGTAGATTGAGGCATCAAACCTTCTATAGTTTAACAACATCATTGGTGCAAACAAAATTGAAGTGGGGAAGCTTTTGCTTCAAATCAACCTCCACACGTACCTTGGGTTTGGTCTAAAAGATTTATGCTGGCCATTACAAATAAAAGCTTTAACAAATCTATGGGGAAACACATCAACAAAAGGGCATGTGTTAGCTAGTAGGGTTAGGAATTCCAACCATAGTAGATATTAGCTTGCCATGTTCCTTTGGATTAAAAATTGTACTTCATGATTAAATATAGTTTCGGAAATCACTAATATTCGATGTTTCAGACTATAACACGTGATGAGTTGCAATATTTGAATTAAACAAAAGGCAAACATACTTCGATCCCAATCTCTAGTAAGAGCTCAAGGAGATCCCCTTGGCCTCCTAGTTTAACACACACTAGCAATTGAAGGCCTTCTCATTTGGCATTTGACAACAAACGAATAATATAACCCCCCGCATCTCCAAATACATGTGCCTCTCAATATACTCCCTATTGTCTACTAGGGAAAAGTTGTAAGTCATTGGGATTTGGAGGGGTTACGACATGCTTGTTTACTAAAGGCTAAGAGGGAACCCCTATCTTCTTAAGTTGAAGCTTCATTATAAGTGGCATTGTATTAACCTTGGCATCTAATTGACCATCTCCCATCACCAAGCCCTCATGCATAGTCACCAAGGTAGAATCCCTAGCTACAATTGCAAGCCTAGTCCATTCTTAGAAGGGGACATGCCATCAAGTCACAAAGGATCAACTATTGGCTTTGAATTGATCATCACATTCATGTATGAGCTCACAAGCTTCTTCTCCATATTGACCACATTACCAATTGTAGACAAGGGTGACCACTCCTATGTGGGTTTCTTAGAAGAGGAACTCTTTAAACCACCAAACATTGCATGCAAAGATTGTATCACAACATGAATAGAACCATTGCCATCAAGATAGTTAAAGGTAATAAACTCTGAAGATGGGAGTTCCCTTCATCAGCTTCTTCTCTGATACACATTATCAAATATAGGAGCTCACCCATGGTCATTCATTAAACTACCAACAAGCCTTTTGCACCATTTATGTGTCCAACCATATTTCCCTTGTCTCCTTGTAAAACCACACCCAAAAAAGTTCCACTGACTCCTATATAATCAAGAAAAGAGTTGCACCATCTGTATGGTTTAGAATCTGCACTCCTGCAATCAGATTGAGGGTGTTTGTACTTGTACAAAACACATCTGTACCTTTCCCACTTGTTTGCACCATGAATGAAACCCTCCTTTGACACTTCTTACTAGGTTGAGGTTTTGTTGAGGTGTAAACATCGAAACTCTCTCTGCTGGAATAATTACATGCTATGAAAATTAACAACGCAAACAATGGAAATTATTTGGCAGATATCTGGATCTTCAATCAGGTTCAGTCACAATAGACCATTTTGAAGTTTGGTTTTTATTCCCACAATATCTGATCAAAAAGATTAATATGTGTTCTCTCTTCCACTCTTCCTAATGCTTAATATAATATTGTATACCAGTGTGTTTTGGTGATTTATTGCGTTTCTGTTGCAATTTGAAGATTTGTGTGAAATTGCAAAAAATAATTAGTTGTATGTTTGTATTTGTTGTTTACAGGCGTTGGTTGATACAATTGATCATCAATGCCAGTGCAAAATCTAAGGAACCTCTCATGATTTTAGAAAGAGAATCAGATTTTTTAGAGCGTATTGCTGAGGTACATAGATAATTATAGTTCTTAGACATCTCAAATAATTGACTTTTTCTATTTAGAGTGTTTTCATGCCAATATTTTTTTTTAAATGCATCTTATATTTACATCAGAAAAATAAAAGAGGGAAGGGTATATACAATGAAGTTTATATCCTCTTCCTCAGTGCTACTAATGCTGAAATGAAATCAGATTATGCCATTGTATCTAGAAACTTGGCATCCTTAGTGAGCAAAAAACCATTGGTCAACAATTGCATACATACGTCATCCCTTCTTGCTTACATAAAGTAGTCAAAGAACTGATCTCATTATAAAAAAATGAACTTACAATGGATCTTCCAAATGGAAAATAGAGTAGAGATCATCAAACAATGCCAAATACCAATTGAAAGAGGAGTGGACCAAATAATTGCAATCACCAAGCAGAGCTGCCTGTGAGTGTGCCCTCCCTTGAAGAAGCATTGTATACTGATCCTTAACATAATTCTAACAATTCCTGGCACTCATACTGATCCTTAACTCGAGTCTAAGTTGCATAAGGTTTGTAGCATTGGTTCATGTCTCTTTAATAATTATAGCTCATTGTGGAAAGGTGTTGTTTACCGTGCGCACATTATTTACATTGAATTGTTGAAGTGATTTGGCAATTGGTGAAGTTATTTCATTGCTAATAAGAACACTAACACATTGTTGTTTCTTAGTGAGTTTCATAATCTTCAAAGTTACAATTTCACACTTAATAAGCTCACTCACATAAGCACATAATCCTAATATCTTGTTGATTGGTTAATATTGCTTAAATTGGTAATTCAAGGAGTTATTGGATATTTGTGATATTCTCACTTAGCAATGTTGCTAAGTGAAATATCAATTTTGATCAATTTTGTCAATTTTGGGTTGCAACTTAGGAAAAGTGGGTTGTGGGGTCCCACTTGCAATTTTGGGCTGAAAGAAGACTCCAACATAGGGGAAAAAGGGAAAATCGAATTGCTAGTGGATGGTGGGGGCCACCCCCAAAGGGAAATACACTCCCCTTGGCTAATACACACTCATGGAGGGAAGAGAGATGAGGAGGGTCGATGTATGGGAGCCACATGGAGAATTGGAGGCTCAAGGCTAAATTCTCCGGTGGGGAATTTTGCTGGGCCTTGCTGCCATTTTGGGGACCTCAGACAGTGTTATTTTCTGGATGATCGATTTGCCCAACAGTTGGAGGACATCATGGAAATTGGGGCTAATTTCGGAGGTCAGCATTAGACCAAACCCTTTTTGGGTTTTTGGTGGGTTATTTGTAAGGAGACTAGGGCTAATTTCCCAGATTTTTCTGAGCACCGGAGGAGGGCCAAAATACAGTTTCTTCCAGCTAGCAGTGTAGTTTTCTGGGACCAATGCAGAGCATTTGAGGGGAACATCTTCCTAGTAGCTGAGCAGTTGATTCCATCACTTGGGCCTTGTTAGCTTTCCTTGGGCAAGCCTAGGTGCATGTTGATTTTTTGTAGCATCGGATATGCTCTAAACCCCAAATTTTGTGGAGAGGCTTAGACACATGCATTACAAATAACTCAAAAATCGTTTTGGAAATTTCTTCCAGAAACAATTTTATAAGAAAAATTATTTATTTTTAATGAGGACCCTAAGTCTAACTTAGGAAATTAAAATAATTAATCAGTATTAATGTAAACTTCCAGAAAAAGTAGATCAAGTCTAATTTAATCTTAGCTGTTGATTGGAGATCTAATTTCGGCCATTGATTTGTCAACGAGAAGACTATAAAGGAAGGCTTGAGGGTCATTTGTAAGATACATCGAGAGGATCTAGAGATCGAAATTTTTTGACGGAGCAGTGCTCAGACAAAAATTAGATCGAAGTGATTCTTGATTGCAGTGAGGGGCAGTAATTCCGGTTGGAGATTTTCCTGAGCCAAAGAATACACAACAGAGAAGGAAAAAAGCAGATCAACAGAGGAAGCGTAGCAGCTACATAGAGCCAACACAGTCCCATGTAGAGGCAACACTGCAGCCTCAAGGGAATTCGAGATTTAGCTGAGGGTCAGCCAGATCCAGTTTCGGAGAGCCGGGGTGTGAGAACGGAAGAGGCCAGAAGGGCAGATCCAGCCAGCAGAAGACCAGTGACGCTGAAGCCACGTAGTCCCCACACAGAGTGACACAGAGAATGCGCAACGCAGTGGAGGGCTTGCAGATCCGGGGTTGTTGGTCAGTCGGGCTTCTAGATCAGTGTGAGATTTCTCTTACTTTCTCTTTGTCAGTCAGATTCTCTGTGGCGATTGCCAGAAAGGCATCCCAAATTTGTATTCAGAAATTGACTGCATAATATATAAACCCTCAGATCTGCTGCACCGATTTTCCCGCATTGGGTTTTTACGGGGACATTTGTCCAAAAATAACGACGTCCTGTGTTTGCATTATTCTTTCTTGCTCAGTTTCCTTTTAACAAATGTATTTTAATGTGTGAAGGCTGCCTCAGTAACTACTTCAACATTTCTAGAAGAAATCTGTTAATAACTTGTTAAATCTAAATTTACAAGTAGGAGAAGTAGTTCAGTTGTTGTAGTAGGGATTTTTAGATTTGGGATCTAGGAATTTTCACATGGTTTCAAAGCTTGCATTGTGAAACAGGAAGAGTAGATCTAGCATTGAGACAGAGGCCAAAGAGTTGTAGAAAGCAGCGAATTGAATCCCCAGAGGGATTGCATAGTCCAGACCAGGAGGGTTGAAATTTCCGGGAAGGTCTCTCTTTGAGTGAGTCAACAGAGAGTTAAGACTTCCAGATCAGAATTTTTGTCGAGACATAGGGAGTAGCGCAGAGCTGGTGGGACGTAGTTTCTACAGGAAGATCTTGTTTTTACCGAGCATAAAGTGTTAGGAGAAGAAGAAGCAACATAGTGAGGGAATTTTCTCTCTCAGGAGATTCCCAGTCGGGGAATTTCAGTGCTTCCAAGATTTGAGCAGCAGATCTATGAGCTCCACAAAGAGTGAATAAGCCTGTCCAGTGTTGCACAAAGAGGGAAGAAGAAGAGCAGATTCGACAGATTTGACGACCATGGCAGGTCACGGGCTTAAAGATTAGGACTGGTTGGAGGGAGCCTCAAATTACATGATTTGGAAGGGTGAGTACGCCATGAGTGCTCACGCATCTCCAGGAGGGAGATGGGGCGACATTGAGTTGTAGTTCAGAAGAATTGCAGTTGGGCAGGATCCCATATTCAACCTTGCTACGGGTGCCCATATTCAACAGTAGCAGGTTGGAGGAGTTTTCAGTCAATGCAGAGGAGTGCAGAGACGATAGTTGCAGTGGATAGCGGTGCCAACTTCTGAGCGACGCAGAGCAAAGTTGCAGCAGTGCAGTGCAAAGCAGCAACAACACAGTGCAGAGCAGCAACAACACAGTGCAGAGCAGCAACAACGCAATGCAGAGCAATAGCAGCACAGTGCATCAGAGTGACAACGTTGTAGCTATCAGTAGTCAGTGTTTTCAGTACTGAGATGCATCCTCAACACTTGTTTAGATTTTTGGACGTTTTCAGTTGCTTCTCTCAGCATCTGAGTTGCAGTGCAGAGTTAGTAGTGGTAGTGCTAGCAGTAGATGCAACATTTGAGAGGGAGTTGAGTACGGATGCAGTGTTGATCGTGGCAGGGTCAGCAACAGTACAATGCAGCAGCAACGTAGTGATAGATGGGTAGCATGTCAGACATCATCAACATAGAGGGAGATGCTTGACAGTCAGAGCAGTGTGCAGCAGGGCATATTTGTTAGAGCAGATTCCTCACTAAGAGGGAGTGTTGATTTTTAGTAGCATCGGATGCGCTCTAAGCCCCAAATTTTGTGGAGAGGCTTTGAGACATGCATTGCAAATAACCCAAAAATCGTTTTGGGAAATTCCTTCCAGAAACAGTTCTATAAGAAAAATTAATTATTTTTAATGAGGACCCTAAGTCTAACTTAGGAAATTAAAATAATTAATCAGTATTAATATAAACTGAGGATGAAACTTCCAAAAAAAGCAGATCAAGTCTAATTTAATCTTAGCCGTTGATTGGAGATCTAATCTCGATCGTTGAGTTGTCAACGAGAAGACTATAAAGGAAGGCTTGAGGGTCATTTGTAAGATACACCAAGAGGATCTAGAGATCGAATATTTTTTACGGAGCAGTGCTCGGAGGAAAATAAGATCTAAGTGATTCTTGATTGCAGTGAGGGGTCGTAATTCGGGTTGGAGATTTTCCTAAGCCAAAGAATACACAATAGAGAAGGCAAAGAGTAGATCAGCAGAGGCAGCATAGCAGCTACACAGAGCTAGCACAATCCCACATAGAGGCAACACTGCAGCCTCAAGGGAATTCGAGATTCAACTGAGGGTCAGCCAGATCTAGTGCCAGAGAGCCAGGGTGTGAGACCAGAAGAGGCCAGAAGGGCAGGTCTAGCCAACATAAGACCAGTGACGCAGAAGCCACACAGTCCCCACGCAGAGTGACGCAGAGACTGCACAGACACTGCGTAGCGTAGTGGAGGGCTTGCAGATCTAGGGTTGTTGGTCAGTCAGGCTTCTAGATCAGTGTGATATTTCTCTCACTATCTCTCTGTCAGTCAGATTCTCTGCAGGGATTGCCAGAAAGGCATCCCAAATTTGTATTCAGAAATTTATTGCATAATATATAAACCCTCAAATCTGCTGCACTGGTATTCTCGCATTGGGTTTTTTCGGGGATGTTTGTCCAAAAGTAACGGTGTTCTGTGTTTGCATTATTCTTTCTTGCTCAGTTTCCTTTTCACAAATGTATTTTATGTTGAGATTTTGGGTAGCATCGGATGTGCTCTAGCTCCGAAACTTTGTGGAGGGGCTAGAACACATGAGATCTCCAAGACCCAGTAATCACTTGGAGAAATTCCACCCGGAACCTAAGTTATTCAAAATATCAATTATTTTAATGGAAACCTTAAGTCTAACTTCGGGAAATTAAATAATTAAAGTGAATTAATTTAGACATGTGGGTGAGAATGTTCTAAGTGACGTGGATCAAGTATTTTCTAATCTTAGTCGTCGATTAGAGATTAGATCACGACCGTTGACTGATCAACAAGAAAAGTATTAAAGGAAGGATTGGGGGTTAGTGGTAGAACACACGCACAGAGTGGTAGCACTTGAGCTTAGTCAAAATTTTGGGGTGCGGGTTGCTGAGAATTTTCGAGTGAGCTTGCAGTGTTGGTTAGGGGCAAATTGACGATGGATTTTTCAGATATGAGGCCGAGAATACATAGGCAGAGAGGTAGATCCGTACCAGGCAGCACAGAGACCCAACAAGAGGGACGCTGCCTAGCCAGGCTCATGCAGAGGCAACGCTGAGCCCAGAGGGGTGACACAGGAGCAGCCTATGTTGCACAGAGGCTCTAACAACTACGCAGAGCTGATGTAGTGTTGGGATTTCTGGTGGGCTAGAAAGGGCTCATATTTAACATTATTCATAAGGTGTGAAGCCTCAGCTGAATCAACAATATTTTTTGTCTCCGAGTGATAGAGGTGCATTTGCCGTGATTTCTCTGTTGGGCAAACCACTGCTAGTGCCCTTGATTGTATTCAGAGATTCTGCTTATTAAACAAATCCTCTAAGAGTTGCTACACCAGTTTTCTCGCATTGGGTTTTTTCGGGGGCATTGTCCAAAAAATACTATCCTTTGTCATATGTGCGTTATGCTTCAGTAAATGATCTGTATCTTTTCGCCATTAGGAAGCATTTGTTGTAGCAACTTTGTCAAACCTTCCATGTTTTCTTTTAATCAATCCTTCAAACCTTCCATGTCTGATTTTAGACCATTCTTCAAACCATCCATGTTAGCTTCCATTTCGTTTTTGGTTACTCTTTGCAGAAGCGAAATCTGTTGCACTTGGACACGTAATTTTGATATATCATGCTGTATTTCTTCCCCTTCTTCGTGCGTCATAGTAGAGCTTTCTGGTTGCTTACTAGGTGTATCCATTTTTTTGTTTCGAGGCAATTCAAAATCAAACAATGATATATTTGCTTCACTATGCCCTTTGAATCACTTCACACTGATTTTTCAAATAAAAGTTGTGCAGATTTTCTAAAGAATACACACCTTTTTCTTGCCTTTTAGGAGTGTTAATCGCTTCTCCTTGTCGCGTACACCTACCTACAAGTCAGTGGAAAAAGCCTTCAACCCCACAAGGTGTGGTTGGTGGAAAGGATCTCAGAGAAGGGGCTGTCACACTGATCCCGACTCTCTCCGTTTTAGCTCTCTTACGTCAGCTAAAGGGGGTGGTCCCTAAAGGAAAACTAAGTTAAAGATTTGAGTTTCTAGGAGAATATTAGGCTGAAATTGGATTACTTTTAAAGATTCATGAGGATTTATGAGCAACTATGAAATAATGACAAACCATTTAACTAGTGCCTTTACAAATAACGTGCTCAAAAGTAAAAGAAATGCTCAAAGAGATGAGAACACAGTAATTCTGAATTAGAAACAAAAGACTGTTAGCAGATGATATCAGAAATGCTCTCAAGATGAACGAATTTATAAATCAAAGCACATGAAGCTATCTTGTTCACAAGGAAACAGTTAGTGATCTAAATATAAACCAGATGATAAAAAGACTTGAAAGTTAAACCAACATGCATTTAGCCTTGCAACATGAAATAAGAGTACTTGAAAGGAAATGAGATTCATCAACCATCCATGAACATGATGGACATTAAACATGAAATGGAGCTTTCTAAAATAGATAATGTCCAAGTAAAAGAAAATTAAGCTAAACTTGTTGCAAAAGAGATTACAATACTTGCATGAAAGTAAATGCTTCTTGAAAAAGGGAAATGATATTTCATGTGAGACTTTGAGCCATCAAGAAAGCAAAATTCAAGAACTTGCAAGGAAGCTAAATGTGATGAAAAATGCTCTTGGTTTATTTTATTAATTAGTTCTAAAGCAAGGTTATAATTCAACTCTTTAATCCTCAAACCTCACCCTCACCCAAAGATATGGATCACATAGTGAGGAGTCAGTAGAGGAGTAGAGAGTCCCTAAAAACGTCTATTCAACCAACTCATGTTGGAGGTAAAATTTTAGTGATTGCTTGGGGCATGTAAGTAAATTAATGAAAATTAACTTTCAAACTTGAGATGTACTTGCATGTCATGAAGTAGAATGCTACTTTATGGAGAAAATTTGCCCAAATACTTATTGCATGTAAGATGTAATTAAAGGTGAAGCATAAGTGGTTTTGGAACAAAATTCATGACAAATTTAAAAGTGCATGCATGCAAACGTTTGAACCTGCTATGAAAGTAAAAAGACTAGAAATCCATAGCAAATTAGTTTTAGGTGCATGCAAAATGAGTGTAATGCATGATTGTGTTAATTCCCCAATTAAATGATGTGCATGCAAGTGAAAAATATCAAAGATTAAGCCATAAAGTATGACTGTTTAAGTATGACTGTTTGATGTTAGTATGACTATTTAATTATGTAACAACACTTAAGGAAGCCTCTGATTTTGGCGAGGACGTTCATCTTAGGAGGTTTTTTAACCTCACTGCATTATGAGTGTTTTTAAACATGGATAATTGGCATATTTTTTCCTCCAACTTAAACCCCAAAGCTAGGGTAGAATTTATTGACAAGGTCGTAGGTGAGTCTTAGTGTTATATCGACTCTTTGTAAAAGTGGTTTTGGAATAACTTAAGCATATTTGGCTAAATTATTTTATTACAAACCACTTGGTCTATACTAGATCATATTGTGTCGCAGAATTGGGTAATGTCATGAGGATCTATATGTAAAGGTGTATTCCCCCTGTGAGGGTTGAATTTGTAATATCTGATGCAAAAAATATTTCAGTGCATGGTCCCGCATACTTGGACACCATGGATAAAATATTTGAGGGTGGAAAAAGTAATTAATCCCTTCTTGTGTCAATTAATTAATTTTTTTGGCTAAAATAAATATAAATCCTAAGCCAGAAATTTAATTAGTTTTGAGTCAAAAAATAATTTTAGAGAAATTAATTTTCTTCAAGTGGAAAATGACCAAAAGATTCATCGGTCAAAAAGAAGTTAAATTTTGGAGGTCCCCCACCAAGGAAAAAATAATTTTTTTAAGAAAAATTAATCCCTTGGACCTTGGTGGTTAAGTCAAAGTCAAAATTTCGAGGAAATTAATAAAAAAAAACAATTTTTGGATTAATAAAAAATGGGTTTTATGAAAAATTCGAAATTTTCCTCAAAATAAACTTTTTCGATGATAAAGATTAAAAGATGATCAAACTTGTATTAACGGTCAAGATTATTTTAACGGGGATGAAGCCAACCAGTCGTTATTTTCCACTTGGAGGATTTCTCTTTAAGTAGAAGCCATTTTTTGCTTCTTAAGGAAGAGAATGATTCTGGACGATGTAAATTTGTAATACTGGTATTGAGCCGTTGCTCTGCTGGGAACACTTGATGTCATAATAAAACTACTTTGGGGTTCAATTCATGGTGTTCTTAGTCCATTGATTTGTGGTGCGTGCTGGTTATGTGCTTTTCTATATCGTGCTAATTTTTTTAAAGCTTATTATTTCATTTGTTGGTGATAAGCGCATTATATTGGTAAATTTTGGGTTTATCTTAGGTGATCTGATTCACCGTATGATCTAACAAGTCTACTTGAGAAAATATATAGAGATTTGCAGGTACACTAGGCCTTGGGCTCCAAGTTCATAGACTTTGGAGAAGAGTTGACCTTGTTTGGGCTCTGGGAATTTTTATATTGTTTTCTTACTTCAGTAAAGACCTGCCAATATTTAGAAAACGCTTGCCTCCAGGCCGCGCTGCGAACGTGACCTAGCTGCGCCGCCTTCGCTCTTTGCTCTCTGGGTTCAGCTCCAATGGAGGCCGGCGGGGGTGCTGAACCTGCCCCTCACTTGCCCGAACTGATTGCATTCAAGAAGCTCATTGCTGGTTCTCACAAAAGACCAATATCCGAGGCACAACAAAAGTTCGTTAAAAAGTTGGACTGAATCCCAATCGTAGAACTACCAATAGTAGAGACTTGCAGATCCGCAGTCAATCTAGCAGACAGAGGGCTCATCGGACAATTTACCGGGCTCTGGCCCTCTCCCAAATCCGTTGAAGCATGGGTGCAGAGAAACTGGACGTCGCTCGTATCTGAAGGAATCAAGAGCCATTTTGTTGGAAAAGGATTCTATGTGTTCGTGTTTGAAAGCTCGGACGACAAAAACCTCATTTTCAGAAACGGTCCTTACTTCATGGGGCCTCAGGGTTTATACTTGAACAAATGGACCTCTGACTTTGACCCAGCCTAGGACGTTCCGTCTGCTGTTCCAGTCTGGGTCCGTCTACCTCATCTCCCATTACATTGCTGGAATCAAAAATCTCTACAGGCTATTGGCAACTCGCTTGGAAGGTATATCGATCAAGCTGTTCGAAAAGATCAATACTCCTGTGCACGGATCTGTGTGGAGGTTGATCTGGAGGAAGGGTTACCAGAGGCAATCAAACTTACAGCAGCTGAATGGACGCACATCCAGGAGCTAGATTATGAGCAGTTACCCTTCAAATTCTGGCACTGTCACGGCTATGGCCACTTCGCAAGATACTACAAAAAAAAGGAAGGAGAGGAGAGCAAGAACGTGAAAGCAGAACAATGGAACACAGTGCAGAAAGCAGGGACAGCAAAACCCAAAACTAAAAGAATTCCAAAGGGAAATAACCCCGAACCAAAGGGGCAAGAACAAAAATATGGGACCTCCATCCCCACCTCGAAATCAAGAGATCAAAATGCAGAGTCCAGCAAGGCCATAGAAACTTCGGAAGAAAATAGGAACAACATCCCCACCTCGAAATCAGGAGATCAAAATGAAGAGTCCAACAAGGCCATAGAAACTCCGAAAGTAAACAGGAACAGCAGCAATCAATCAAGATCCTCCCCTAACGGGAAAGGAGGAGAGGAGCAAGGGAAAACCCCCGAAGTAGCTCCCTCTCCCTCATATGTCGATGCAGCAAGAAAGAAAGTGTATGATTCACCAAGCTCCACGGAGGAGGATATCATAGAAATGCCTGCCAAAAGAGCAGGAAGAAAGTCTCGCAGATAAGTGAGGGAGGAAGAAGCGGAGAGACAAAAGACTCAAGGAAGTCAACCCACGATAGAAATGTCAATTGGCAGAAACACAAGGACAAGGCCGCCAAAAGGAGGAGGCCCAACTTCCCCGAACAGTAAGTAATGAGAATCATCTCTTGCAATTGCAGAGGGCTCAGGAACCCTATGAAAATAGAAGCGGTTAAAGATCTTATGAAAGCGAAACCTGCAGACATCCTAATGCTCCAAGAGACAAAAATTGAAGGGGAAGCCCTTCTAGAGATCAGCAAAAAGAAATGGCAGAAGAACACAGGAAAAGCAATAAGCACAAGAGGCTCCTCGGGTGGAATAGCAACCTTATGGAAGGAAGATCACTTCAGGCTCGTCAATTCACACAACACACAACATTGGTGTTTCACAGAGCTGAAGCATATATCAAGTAAGTTAACCATTGCACTATTCAATTTATATGTACTGGTATTGTATTCTGAAAAGAAAGACTGTTGGAAAACATTAAATGAGTTTTTGCAACTGAATTCTCCAAACAATATAATCATAGCTGGAGATCTAAATTTAGTAATGAATGAAAAAGAAAAGAGAGGGGGCAGGAACAGCAAGGATCAAATGATCCAGGTAGTAGAAGACATGATACAACAATGGGATTTATTGGACTTTAAACCAAGAAAAGGGCTCTATACCTGGACAAATAACAGGACAGGGGAAGACCATATATCCGCCAAACTGGACAGGTTCTTGGTCCAAAGCACAATGTTGATGGAAAGGAAGCTTATCTCATCAACCATCCTTCCAAAGCTCACCTCGGATCATAAGCCCATCCGGCTAATGCTTGAGGAGGAAGAGAATTTGGGGCCAAAAGATCAGAACCGGGGTTTATTTTGAATTTTGTATATATTGGGGTGTTAGGGGAAATTTTATTTCATTTGTTCGTGTAAGCTTAAAGTCGATCAAGAAAACTTTAGTTTTATTGGGAGCTTCTTAGTTCTTTTTAGGCCCCGAGGGTATGATATAATCTCAAATTTGATTTTGTAGGCTAAGAATTAAACATCTTCTCAACAAACTTGTGGAGAAAATTTTATTGCGGTGGTACTCAAAATTTATGTGAGCCATCCAACCCTAGCCTTCTCTTCCTTAGCCCTAGCCATCTCCTTCTGTGCTCTAAAGGCCTCAACTTCCCTTTTAGGGAGCCGTTTGGCCCTCTTCAAGAGGAAAATATTTCTGCAATACTTGGTTTATTTCTCCTACTTATGAGATAAGTTATTTATAGATGCTTCAGTAAATTCTGAAATAAACACATTTGCAGATCTTCACTATTATTAAGAGCATAAGAACAGAAAGATAATTTACACCAATAGCACAATAGAAATAGATACATGAACACATATGTTTTTGGAAAATTGTCCCTAGATAAACCCAATGTGGGGAAACCCGTCCAGCAGATGAGGGTTTTATATTTATCTTAAGAAATGGAAAGTACATTTACAGGAGTCTGATGAGCAAAGAAAAATTAGCAAACACCTGGCTGAATTTTCTAGACCTTCCAGACAATTTTCGGACCCTCGGGGTGACCTTCTTCACCCTCAGCGTCATCCAACGTGAATGCTCTGCGCAATCCCTCTCTGGACTACGTGATTCTGTGTGGAGGGGTTCTTGTTACTGATCAGCTCATCCTTCCCTTCACCCTCCTGAGATCTGCTTCCCGATAACTGACTTCTCCCTCCTCCTTCTGCTTCTGCAACCCAGCCTCTACAAAATCACCCGCTGAAATTGATTTCACTTGCTTCAAAATCGATTTCCTTCGGGTACTGAGAGTGTCCACGGCTTGATTTCAAATGGCCCTCAAGTCTCTTCTTATAGTCTTCTCGCTGATGAATCAACGACCAAGATTATATCTTTAATCAATGGCTCAGATTAAAAGATGACTTGATCTTTGTCTTCTAGAAGATTCACACTATGCTCTATTAATACTCTTTAATTTTTTAATTTCCCTAAGTTTATACTTAGGGTCTGCATTAAAATAATTAATTATTTTAATAAAGCCATATCCGAGTGGAATTTCCACAAACGATTTCTGGGTTCTCTGGATAACCGATTTTCAAGCCTGTAAGCCTCTCTACCAAAAATGAGACTTAGAACACTTTCCGATGCCATAGAAATCAACACTCCCTCTTAGCGAGGAAAGTGGTCAAGCAAGATACCGCTGTACTGCTCTGACTCTACATCATCTGCTGCGCTGACGGTGTTATGGCTGCTGCCCCTCATCTCTGCGCTGCTGCTTCCTGTACTGTTGCCCTATCACTGCAACATCCTTACTGCAGCTCCCTCTTTTCTGAAGACCACCCTTTCCTCTAGTGGAAGGGGGTTCTCGACCATCCCCATCTTCTCTTTGAAGTAAGTGAACTTGATCTTACTTAGAGTCTTTGTGAGGATGTCTGCTACTTGTTCACCTGTAGGAGTGTATTGCAACTGTATTGCTCCCCTTTGGACATAGTCCCTGATAAAGTGACACCGAATGTCAATGTGCTTCGACTGGTCATGAAACACAGGATTTTCAGAGAGCTTAATGCAACTCTGATTATCACACATAATTTTGGTCGGTTCTATCTGCTTCTTGAGTAAGTTCAGGAGCAATTTGCGGAGCCATATGGCCTTGCACAAAGTTGTGTTTGCTGCCATGTACTCTGGTTCGGTTGAGCTCAGTGCTACGAACCTTTGTTTCCTGCTGCACCAGGAGGTCATTCCTGATCCGAGACTAAAACAATACCCACTAGTACTTTTCTGATCTACTGTGCTTCTAGCCCAATCTGCATCTGTGAACCCACTCAACTGGATCTCATATCCCTTGGTGTACTGTCCCTCTCAGGTATCTGAGAATATGTTTCGCTGTTGCCCAGTGAGCCCTCCTTGGTTCCACCATGAACTGATTGAGGGTATTCACTGCATAACAAATGTCTGGTCTCGTGTTGACCAAATACATCAATGACCCGATGAGTTGTCTGTACAATGTGGGATCAACCTCGTCATCCTCTGATGTGTCTATCTTCTTCCTGTTAGTAATCATTGGCATGGCCATGGGTCTACAGTCTTCCATCTGAAATCTCTTCAAAATTTCTGTTGTGTATCTTTCTTGTCTTAGGAAGATTTCCCCTTCCTGCTACCAGACTTCTAAACCAAGAAAAAAGTGCATCTGCCCCAGATCCTTCATGTCGAATTCTGTTGCCAGATTCTCCTTGCAGTCTTTGATGAACTTGGATGACCTAGTCAAGAATAGGTCATCCACATACAAAACAAGAATAAGCGACTCATCTCCTACTCTTAAGTAGTATAAGTTAGGATCTGTGTCACTCTTGGCGAACCCCATTTTTTGCAAGTAGCCGTCAATCCGACCATACCATGCTCTGGAGGCTTGTTTTAAGCCATACAAGGCTTTCTTAAGTCTGCAAACATGAGTCTTCTGCTCATGTGTCTCGAAGCCCTCTGGCTGCTCTATGTACACTTCTTCTTCTATCACACCGTTCAAGAACGCAGTCTTGACATCCATCTGGTGAATCTCCAATCCCATTTGCGCTGCCAGAGAGATGATGGATTTGATAGAAGTGTATCGAGATACTGGAGCAAAGGTTTCTTCATAGTCAAATCCTTCTTTCTGGGCATACCCCTTTGCTACGAATCTTGCCTTGAATTTCTCTATGTTGCCATCTGCAACATATTTGATCTTGTAGATCCATCTGGATCCTACAACAGATCTGTCTTGTGGTCTAGGGACTACTTCCCAGACATCATTTGTCATGATGGAGCTATACTCTTCCACCATGGCATCTACCCATACCTGATGCTGAGCTGCTTCCTGAAAGGTAGAAGGTTCTCCAACCTGAGCTACTAGTGCCTCATATCTGTCAAGTTGTTTCCTTATCCTCTTCCCTTCTCTAGGTGCTCCAACAAATCCTTTTGCATCTCTAAGAATCTGTTGGAGTTCTCTGCTCGGTCTCCCATTAGTGGTGGGCGGATTCACCTGCTCTTCTTCTTGTTCTTCGTCGAAGGAGCTTCCCTCAGAAATATTGTGCCTTGGAGAGGCACTGGACCTCTCCTCCATAGGTCGTTGAGGCTGTACCAGTGGATCCTCCTCAATCTGCGTATCTGTAGCCATCTCTCGAGATTTCCTAAAGGCTTTCTCCTCCAGGAATTTTACATCCCTTCTTACCACGACTTTCCTGCTCTCTGGAATATAGATGCGGTATGCCTTTTCATTCTCACTGTAGCCCATCAGAAAACCCTTTTCTGCAGTTTGATCCAACTTCTTCCTCTTTTCCTCTAGAACGTGGCAGTATGCTATGCTGTCGAATATCCTGATGTGGCTCACTTCTGGCTTACTGCCTGTGATCACACTTTCGGGAGTAACCTTCCCCAAAGCTCTATTGGGAACTCTGTTATGAATATAAACTGCTGTGTTGCAGGTCTCTGCCCATAAGAATTTGGGCATCTCCTGGTCGTACAACATTTCCCTTGTAGCTTCTATTATGGTCCGATTCTTCTATTCTGCAACTCCATTTTGTTCTGGATTGTAAGGAGCTGTCCATTTTCTCTTGATGTCTTCCTGTGCACAGAAATTTGTGAAGTCTTTATCGATATATTCTCCACCGTTATCTGACCTCAACTTCTTGATCTTCTTTCCTATAGAGTTCTCCACCAAATCTTTGAAATCTTTAAATCGACTAAAGACTTCATCTTTGGTCTTCAGAAAATAGATCCAAGTTTTTCTGGAATAATCATCAATGAAGGTGGCAAGATACTTTGCCCCACTGAGAGCTATTGTGGACATCAGACCGCAAATGTCAGAGTGTATTAACTCTAATACACCTTTGGCTCTGCTGCTGCTTCTTGGAAATGCTGCCTTAGCGTACTTCCCTAGTACGCATCTCCTGCAAACTTCGTCTTTCTTTGTGCTGAGTTCAGGAGCTCCTATGATAGTATTTTTGAGAATCCCCAAGGCTCCATGATGTAGATGCCCCATCCTTTTGTGCCATAACTCATTTAGATCTCTGTCGTCTGTACTGCCGATCAAGGCCATCGGAGATTGAAGCTGGAGCTTATACAACTTGTGAGTCCTTACTCTGATTTGTGCCTTTTTTCTCCAGTTAGGGTGTTTGACATACACCTTATTTTGAATAAAGTATACGTCATAGCCCTTGTTCTGAAGTTGAGACACTGAGAGTAAATTCATCACCAACCTTGGTACATGTAGAACATTCGTGGCTCGAATCTTGTTGCCATCCTCCGTGTGAAATGTTACAGTACCTCTCCCGATGGGGGTACATTTTGCCTTATTTCCCATAGTTATTTGGAAATTCATCCACTCTTCTTGATAGCTTGAAAAGCATTCTCGAACCCATGTCATATGAGTAGATGCTCTACTGTCAATATACCAAACACCTGGAGGAGCTGTGGTTGACACACAGGCAAGATCCTCCTCTAGTCTGGATGCCAGCACCTTCATGTCATGTTCTCTCTGCATTTCTGCGTGCTCTGGAGGACTGCGCGAGTCGCTTTGACTGCGTGAACCCTTCCTTTGGTCGATGGTAGATCCTCCCTTCCCGTTTTTAGCCCTTTGCTCTGATACCATGTGATATTTTCAAGAGGAAAATATTTCTGCAATACTTGGTTTATTTCTCCTACTTATGAGATAAGTTATTTATAGATGCTTCAGTAAATTCTGAAATAAACACATTTGCAGATCTTCACTATTATTAAGAGCATAAGAACAGAAAGATAATTTACACCAATAGCACAATAGAAATAGATACATGAACACATATGTTTTTGGAAAATTGTCCCTAGATAAACCCAATGTGGGGAAACCCGTCCAGCAGATGAGGGTTTTATATTTATCTTAAGAAATGGAAAGTACATTTACAGGAGTCTGATGAGCAAAGAAAAATTAGCAAACACCTGGCTGAATTTTCTAGACCTTCCAGACAATTTTCGGACCCTCGGGGTGACCTTCTTCACCCTCAGCGTCATCCAACGTGAATGCTCTGCGCAATCCCTCTCTGGACTACGTGATTCTGTGTGGAGGGGTTCTTGTTACTGATCAGCTCATCCTTCCCTTCACCCTCCTGAGATCTGCTTCCCGATAACTGACTTCTCCCTCCTCCTTCTGCTTCTGCAACCCAGCCTCTACAAAATCACCCGCTGAAATTGATTTCACTTGCTTCAAAATCGATTTCCTTCGGGTACTGAGAGTGTCCACGGCTTGATTTCAAATGGCCCTCAAGTCTCTTCTTATAGTCTTCTCGCTGATGAATCAACGACCAAGATTATATCTTTAATCAATGGCTCAGATTAAAAGATGACTTGATCTTTGTCTTCTAGAAGATTCACACTATGCTCTATTAATACTCTTTAATTTTTTAATTTCCCTAAGTTTATACTTAGGGTCTGCATTAAAATAATTAATTATTTTAATAAAGCCATATCCGAGTGGAATTTCCACAAACGATTTCTGGGTTCTCTGGATAAATGATTGTCCAAGCCTCTACCAAAAATGAGACTTAGAACACTTTCTGATGCTATAGAAATCAACACCGTTTGCCCTCAAGAGGCCTCGATCTCCTAGTAGCATCCCTTAGGGCTTGGCTGCAGCCTCAAAGGGGCTTCTAACTTTAGCCGCAAGCCTAGA